>CM045758.1:138026673-138454173 GCA_025200525.1 Camellia lanceoleosa | reverse complement strand
GGACAATAGCTGTGGGGTTACAAGGCAGGCATCCCCATATACTGAGTGGAGGTGGTATGGCGATGCTTTGGCATCGAGCAAAGTGGTTGGGAGTTTGAGCATCACATGCAACTGCAGTATCCATGGCTATTTTCAACTTAAGATCCTGATAACAAAATCCTTTCTTTTGTTGTTTTTGTGTTTTTCTTTTTCTTTTGTTTGGTGTTCAAATGAGCTGACCATGACCTAGTTCTAACCCGTTTTTGTCATGAAGGGTTAGACACCAAATTAACATAACTACAAGTAATGTACCAACACCATTATACATGAATAAAACCGGTGTTCTGTGAATAATGTATACATTGTCTATGTTTTGTAGATTATGTGAATATGTTTTAGTTTAGGTAATTAATAGAAATCATGCACCACATTTATTAAAATTGTTTTATAGCTATGGCTAACGATGGAAATAGTATTGGGGTCATTATCCAATGGAGCCGATCCAATGGAAAGGATTGTGGAAAGAGCTATTACCAGTTTCTTGCAAGCCTTGCAAAATAATGGGTCACTAGTACATCAATAAGGGACAACTATGATTAAACAGTTCCAAGACCTGAACTTTTCCACGTTCATAGGAGGTTCAAACCCATTGCTAGTTGAAGCTTGGGTTAAAGAAATGAAGAAGATTTTTCGTGTCCTACCCTGCACAGAAGAACATAAAGTATCCTTCACCACTTTCACTTTCAAGGAAGATGTGCAAGAATGATGGCTTCTCACCTTAGAAAAGGAAGAGATCGTGACTTGGGCAAGATTCCTAGAGGTATTTTATGAAAAGTATTTTCCAGAATCACTATGGGAGCAGAAGGCATCCGAGTTCCTACATTTGAGGTAAGGAACAATGTTGGTGGCGGAATACGAAAGTAAGTTCACACAACTAGCATGATTTGCACCGTATGTTATTTCGACGGAAGGACGAAAATCAAGAAAATTCGAAGCAGGATTAGATGCGGAAATCAAAGATAGGCTTAAGGTTTTGAAACTACCAACCTATGCAGAGGTGGTGGATTGAGCACATATCGCCGAGAAAGGAATTAAAACCGCACGTTCAAGTGGAATGGGTTAAAAGAAACGGTTTTGGGAACCAATCGGAGGATCAAGGGCAGCCCCACCAAAGAAAGTAAATCCTTGATCTACTAAATCAAGTGGTTTAGCCAACCAAAGTTTTATTATTCCCAGGGGTAGCAACATTCTGAATTGTCCGAGTTGCGGAAAGGCTCATAGAGGACAATGTTATCGAGCAATAGGAGCATGTTATAGATGTGGCCAAGTTGGCCATGTGATGAAAGACTGCCCAAAGTTCACCAACTTTGTGATAGGGTACCTCTGAACTAGCTTAGAAACTAGAAACCGCCACAGGAGGGAAGAAGGAACAAAGACTCCAAGGAAGAGCTTTTGCGTAAGTACCCGGAAATTCCAATGCTACGAAAAACGTTGTGACAAGTACATTTTCTGTCTGTGGTCACTTAGCTTATGTTCTCTTTGACTCTGGTTCCACTCATTCTTTTGTTGCACCATACTTTGTTCCCAAGTTAACATCAACACCTGAACCATTGGGATATGCATTATTTGTGGCTTTTCCATCTGGTGTCTCCACGGTTAGTACAAATATATACAAGTCCTGTGTTATATCCCTAAAAGATGAAACCTTGTATGTAGATCTAATTCCACTCCGCATTAGTAGCTTCGACATAATCTTATGAATGGATTGGCTTGCTGCCAACCATGTCTCTATTGATTGTACGACCAAAAAGGTTTTTCTTCGATTACTCGACCAACGCGAGCTGGTCTTCGAAGGAACTGGAATTTCTACCCCTCCGTATTTGATATCCTCCGTGATAGCCCAACGAATTTTGAGAAAAGGTTATAGTGGTTGTATTTGTTATGTGGTCGACGCTCAACAAATAGACCCAACACTCAATTCAATACCGGCTGTTCAAGAATTTCCCGATGTTTTCCCTAAAGACTTACCTGGTACCTTAGTTTATTGAGAAATTGAATTCACTATCGACACTTAACCTAATACACAATTGATCTCCAAAACCCCTTACTGCATGTTATTGGCGGAATTAAAGGAACTAAAAACCCAACTCCAGGAACTCTTGGACAAAGGCTTCATTCGACCAAGTACCTCACCATGGAGAGCTCTAGTACTATTCGTAAAAAAAAAGGATGGCACGATGAGGTTATGCATTGATTATTGGGAGCTGAATGAACTCACCATCAAAAATCGATACCTCTTGCCAAGAATCGACGATTTGTTTGATCAACTTCAAGGCGCCCAAGTATTCTCCAAAATTGACTTGCATTCCAGCTATCATCAACTAAAAGTCAAAACGGAAAGCACTGAGAAGACAACCTTCAGAACACGTTACGGGCACTACGAGTTTCTTGTCATGCCATTTGGTGTCACAAATGCTCCAGTGACCTTCATGGACCTCATGAACTGAGTGTTCAAACCATATCTTGATGAGTTTGTCATCATCTTCATTGACGACATTCTCGTATACTCCAAGTCACCAAAGGATCATAAACGACACTTACGAATAGTGTTACAAACATTACGTGATCACAAACTTTATGCCAAGTTGAAGAAATGCGAATTCTGGATCACTAGTGTACACTTCCTCGGTCACGTCATCAACAAAGATGGCATCTCGGTTGACCCCTAAAAAGTTATAGTAATTGTGGATTGGCCACGGCCTACTAACGTATCCAAGATTTGAAGCTTCTTGGGTCTAGCCCGTTATTATCGACGCTTCATTCAAGATTTTTCGAAGATAGCATCACCCTTGACCCAGCTAAGTCAGAAGAACACATCCTTTGAATGGACTGACAAGCAGGAATGTTGCTTCTAGGAGTTGAAAAATAGGCTTGTGATAGCTCCTATACTGGCACTCCCCACAGGAACTGATGGGTTCGTAAATTATAGCGATGCTTCATACAATGGTTTGGGTTGTGTTCTTATGCAGAATGGAAAAGTCATTGCATATGCCTTGCGACAACTAAAGACTCACGAGAAAAACTACCCAACTCATGATCTAGAATTGGCTACAGTAATCTTCGCCCTCAAGATCTAGCATCATTATCTCTACAGTGCAACCTGCGAGATTTACACAGATCACAAGAGTCTTAAATATCTGTTTACGCAGAAGGAACTGAATATGCGGCAATGTCGATGGCTAGAATTTATGAAGGACTATGATGTAGAGATCTATCACCATTCGGGCAAAGCTAACGTGGTAGCAGACGTATTAAGTCGAAAGACTACCAGAAGTTTGGCATGTATCCTTGTTCCCCTCAAGATCAATGGCTTGCTCGCCGACTTAATCATGGAACCTACATTGATTGAAGAAATTAAAGCATGCCAATGTGAAGACAAACTTTTGAAAAAAAAGTACGAGTAGTAGAAAACTACTCCTAATCCTGACTTCACTATAAGTAAAGAGATGCTAAAATTTTGAAATCAAATTTGCGTACTTGACGTACCAGAGCTCAAGAAGAAAATATTGGTGGAGGCTCATAGCTTGAGGTTTGCAGTCCACCGTAGCAACACCAAGATGTATCACAATTTGAGAGAACACTACTGGTGGGCAGGAATGAAAAAAGACATAGCAAGCCACGTCTCCAAATGCTTGCAATGTCAACGTGTTAAAGCAAAACATCAGAGACTTGCTGGAATGCTGCAACCACTCTCTATTCCTGAATGGAAATGGGAGCGCATTACTATGGATTTCATGGTCGGGCTACCATGGTCAGTTTCAAAGAATGATGCGATATGGGTTATAGTAGACCGATTAACGAAGTCGACACATTTCCTACCAATCAGAATCACAGACTCCCTTACTAAGTTCACTACTCTATACATCAAAGAAATCATTCGATTGCATAGTACCCTAATTTTAATCGGGTTTGACTGAGACTCCCGCTTCGTATCTCACTCCTGGAACTAATTGCAAGAGGCTTTGGGAACAACACTGAAGTTTAGCACTACTTATTACCTGCAAACTGATGGGCAATTCGAAAGAACAATCCAGGCTTTGGAAGACATGCTACGGTTGTGCGTGTTGGACCTCAAGGGTAATTGGGATGAACACCTGCCTTTAGTGGAATTTGCCTATAACAACAGCTATCAAGCAAGCATTGGTATGGCACCATACGAAGCATTGTATGGAAAGAAATCTTGGTCACCTTTGTGTTGGGCAGAAGTCGGAGACAGGAAACTATTAGGCCCTGAAATCGTGCAAATAACGAGTGATAAGATTTAACTCATCCAACAGCGAATTCGCACAACTCAAAGTTGCCAGAAAAGCTATGTGAATACACAGAGACGAGATTTGGAATTTCAGGTAGGAGAGCATGTTTTTTTAAAGGTCTTACCAACAAAGGGAGTCATTTGGTTTGGAAAATGAGGAAATTTGAATCCGCGTTACGTCGAATCATTTGAAATACTGGAGAGAATTGGCCTTGTAGCATACCGTCTTGCTCTTCCACCAGAACTGTCCAATGTTCACAATGTGTTCCACATTTCAATGCTTCGACGATATCTTCGAGATCCAGAACATGTTGTCAATTATGAAAGCCTCAGAGTTTAAGAAAATCTTTCTTGTGAAGAACAACCAGTGCAGATTCTCGATTGTTGTGATCAAATTCTTCGAAACAAGACTTTCTCTTGTCAAGGTTTTATGGTGAAATCTTCGTGTCGAAGAAGCTACGTGGGAAACAAAAAGTCAAATGCGAGTCAAATACCCGCACCTTTTCGAAAACTAAGGTACGTCAAGTTTGGGGACAACCTTCTATTTAGGAGGGGAGAAATGTGACACCCTAAATAAGACCAAGTTTGGAAACTATCAAAAAAGCCAAAAAGTTACTCAAAAAGTTAAAAAGTTATCACTATTCACCAAAAGTCAACAATTACGGCTGCACAACTTCCAATTCTAATTTTTCCCTACAAACCAATTTTTACAATTTTTTATTACACATTTTTCCATAAAAAGTCAAAAAATTAACCCAAACATTTATATTTTCAACATCAACTTTTTAGTCTAAAAAGACAAAAAGTACACTTATTTAGGACACTCCAAACAACCTCACAAATATATATATTTGAAGTGTATATTGAATGGTTGATAAAGTGAAATGTTAAATTAAAAAAAAAAAAAAAAGAGACATACACGGCCTGTCACCACTCTAGCACATAGGGTGGTGAATATGTATATTTAGGCCAAGTTTGGGAAGACTAAATAAGTAAACTTTTTGATTTTTTATGAAATATAGGTTGGATTTGAGTTGGGTTTGAAGTGATGTGTTAAAGAGGTGATGTGACTTAAATAAGATGATGTGACTTAAATAGAATAGTGACTTTTTAGATTTTTTTGAGGATGCCAAACTTGGCCTTAGTTGGAATAACCACCTGGATAAGTCATTTAGGGAAGAAGCAAATGACAAGTGGTTTGGATGACACGTGGTGGCAAAATTTACCACATGACTGTACACATTACCCCTATAAATAGTACGTCGCTGAGCTTCGGAAAGAACAAGAAAGAGATACATAGATTCAAAACAAGTATAATATACTAGTAAGCAATAATAAGGAAGTAAAGGCTAATGGTTGATAATAAGGTGAGTAATATTATACATTGAGTCACTATAATATATTTTACGAATGTTTTGAGTTACCACGAATTATTTTATATAATTTATGTTTTATGGTTGTATTAATGTTTTAATTACGTAGATTATTTTTTGAACTTTATTGGTTTAAATTGAAACCCATTGATATGTTTGTTTAAATTTTAGAAAATATTTGACAATGATTTTATAAACATTTATTTTGAATAAGTACAACCACGGAGGTCTCATGCCTTAGGGACTTAAATAATTACTGGCCATCTGAATTGTCACTTTAGTGACCCTCTGATAGTCCCATGCTTTGGGAGACTTAAATAATCTTTGGCCATCTGATTAGTCATTTCGTGACTCTCTGTCTGTTATGGATTCATTGACTCTCTGTTCTGTTCTGTACCATGATTATAATTATTTTGTTTATATGATTTTGTGCTATATGTTTGTTATTAAAATAGTTTATTCGAACCAAACTATTTATCGTTTAGCCTAAATAATTATTCATGGTGATTTTATACCCTCATGCTCTCAGTATAATATTTCTCACTTTGTCATGTGCTTGTAGCTGTTAAAACCCCTTTTAGGTGAATAAATTTAAAGAATGATGGTTTTACCCTATGGATCAAAACCTCTAATTTGATATAGATATCATGTTTTTTTTTCTTCTCTTGTAATCATTATCTAACTGATGTTATATCGTTACATAAATAATAATTTCTATGTACGCTTTAGATATTTATCTACATCTTTTATTTTAATCCGTTGCATTTTTTAATTTAATTACTTGGAATTAATGTAAAAAATTTTAGAATTAGCTAGTAGCGAATCTAGTTCTGGTCATTGGGATGGGTCGTAACAGTTGGACTTAACTTAATGTATTAGTTATTCGACTTTGTTGGAGTTGTATGTGATTGCGAGTGGCTGTTGAACTTGACTTAGTTATTAAATTTTATTGACTCTCTAACTCTTGATCTATTTAATTATATAAATATTTTTTATAATATAATTGCTCCCCCATCTATTTTTTTTTTATCAGCAAAGAAAAATTTTATTAAACAGTATGAAATTAAAGGTACAGAAAGACGACATGCATTGAGAGAGATTCAGAAGTATAAAAATATCTCTACTACTGCTACTCGCATCCATACAACCAACCCCTAAGCCTCTCGATTTTTTTTTAAAAACCAAAACAGCTAAGAAGAACTTAACTAGAGAATTTAAAATACAAGAGTCCCCACATACTCAACCCACCAAAACACCCAAAACTAACTAAAAGAACTAACCCAACATCCAAAAAAAAAAAAAAAAACTGAACCACTCCTCTGCAGCTACAACTTCCAACTATAACGCCTAACCCAACACGCCTTTGCTACTCCAGCCACCCCCTCGTAGCTGCTGCCCACGCCACCTCTAGGTACGCCTATGCCGAGGAAACACCATAGCCACCGCCGGGAACACCACCCATTGCCGAATACACCGACAGAAAAACACCCCTGCTGCAACACCCACCGCCGGAAACACCACCCACTGCCGAATACACCCACTGCCGATAGAAAACACCCCTGCCCACGCCCACTCTGCTAATCAGCCGCCAACACCCACCTCTCATAGCCCGCACCACCACCACCGGAAACCTAGCTGGAGCACCACTGTATCACCACTGTAGAACAACATCCACGCCATCCATAGAACTACTTGCTCATTGCCGAAAGACCACACCTCACCACAGCTGCTACTGCGACACCACCCTCTGTAGATCCAAAACCTGACCCACCAGCAGGTCTTCTTCCTCCTCCAGATCTTCTTCTAACAACCCTCAAACTCTCACACGAATAGGAGCGCACGAATGAAACCCAGACAGTTCTGAGAAGACTCCGACACCCAAGTTTCCGCCCAAACCAAGCATCGCTCCTTCTCCAAAAAAGCTGAACCAGAGTTCACCCCTCAAGCTCCTACTCGCAAAAAGCGCTCGAGTGTAGATCCTGGACGACCCCTGCTGACAACAACACATCCAAAACCCCCAACAAAACAACTATAACACACCGCTGCACCGGACACACCAACGAGAGACACACACCGCAGCACACCAAACACCCCGGGTGGGAAGATAACGGGAGACTCAAGTTTATTAACGGAAAAGAACCACACAAGCACGGCAAACGCTAGCCCAGCCGACCGCCATAGCCAAAGGCGGCAGCCATAGTATTTAATAATGAAATGATGCTCATAAGTTAGGTTATGTCATCAATTAAAGAGGATACACTAATAAAAGAGGATACATTTAGATTTTGTAGTAAAAAATATTTAAAAAGTAATGTTTAAATGATATTTTATTATAATTGGTTTAAACTTTATTCAAACAGGCCATTGTCATTGGCATATGTATTAGTATTTAATACATAATTTTTTAAAAATTATTCAGCTCATAATTTTTTCTTTTTGTTTTTTTAAAAAAATTAAATTGTGTTTATTATCTCATGTATCATAAATACATTAAAATTATCAATGTAGTTATAAATAATTTACCTGTAGGAAATTTTTTGTTCTTCCAATTAGCTCAATAAACACATAAATAATTCAGTTCATACTGAGTAACAATAGACAATATCAATCAAAAGACTTAAAAACAAAGACAATACTTCATAAGGTACACCCAAAATAATAAAAAATAATCACTCCACAAATCCAGTAGCCCTGTGTTTGGTGGGAGATTTGAGAAAAGATTTGAAAAGAAAAAGAGAATAGATAGGTGAAATGTGAATAAAATATACTTATATTTTACTTAGTTTCACACCTATTTTTTTTTTTTTCTTTTCAAATCTCTTTCTAAATTTTCAAACCAAACACAGTGTAAAATAAAAAAACTCGAGAGACTTGTCAAGACTACAAATGCATAAGGTCCCTGCCGCCAAAGCACAACACGTAGGAACTTTATTATTACGTGGAAGACAGCTGATGAACAACATGATGTAATATTTGGGATCTAGTTTGACGGAGGAGGTGAGAAGAAAGGAATAGTAGGCATTGTAGTTGGGATGGTTGGCAGTGAAGTAGCCGGCAGAGGCGGTAGAGTCAGCTGAGGAATAGTGGGCATGGTTGGCAATGTGGGCATTGGCAAGCTTGGGATTGTTGGCATTGTTGGAATTGTTGGGATTGTGGGCAATGGAGGCAATGTTGTAGGTATAGATGGGATTGTGGGTACTGTTTGGAGTAGGTTGCGAGCTGCCAAGCTCATCTGGATGCTTGAAATTGATAGAACTACAACCAGAGATAGAACCAAACTACATTGGAAAGAAGCCATTGTTTGATACTTTGAATATGGATGATGATATTGTTTGCACTCAACGAGTGTTTGTTTGTTCTAAGTTGAGGAGAACATTAAACTTCTTGAATATTTATAGGCAAATAGATGACGGAAAACTAAACTGATTTGCAATGAGCAAATTGTGTTTGATGAGATGTGGTTGGGCCAAGTGTTGTGGGTTTGGTTTGTTAACCATCCAAAATAACTTAGATTATTGCAAATTCAAAGGTTAAGTAACCTACAAAAAAAGGATGCACCAACTCGAGCAATCTACCAATGACACACCACACATTTGGTTGGTCATGACAGTGACTTGTGTTTGAGGTCATGACTGTTGAGTAGGCTCTGGGTGGCACAACCAGGGCAGCCTGAGATTTAGGGGCTCAGGGCGAATTTTGAAAATAGGACCCTCTGTTATATTGGAAAAAAAAAAAAAATTCATAGATAAAACAATAAGTTACAATTTTTTTTATTTGTTTGTAACTACAAAAAAATTTACTTGCACATATAATCTTTAAAATTATAAATAAAAATTTATTTTCATATATTAAGATAGGAAACAATCATTACAAATACTTAAAAAAAATAAAAATATAATCTTGTTGCTTTTTTTTGAGCCCCATGTTCAATTGGGACTATAGTATTTGGGTCTTTTTTTTTTTTAATCTAAAACACAAAATTATATTTGTGAGTTCCTATTTTCAGCCCAAATTTTGGGACCCAAAGCGCATGCCTCTCTTGCACGCCTTAGGGTCGGCCCAGGCTCAACCCGTGTAATCCAAGCTTAGCCTCAAAGTTTTTAAAGTTGGCAAAATATTTTAGAATTTAGTATGGTTTTGGATAAAAATTTAAAAGTCTAAATTAAATTTGGACCGAATTTGTGCAGAGACTCCAAATAATTTGAACAATCTGAAATCCGAACCATATATATATAAATATATAAAAATATTAAATATTAAATATATATAAATTATTAACTATTAGATGATGCTAATTTTTTTTTAATATATTATTATATCATATTCACTATATATATTATATAGATAGTAACGCAACACAAAATCTTAACATTTTTTTTTAATTAATAAATTGTAAGACGATCGCAATGGCGCATTGGTTATTCAATTTTTATCTCTCTCACATTATATAAACTATTTGTCTTGATGTTAATGATTTTAGAGTCTAATTTTAACAAACAAAATTTCGCCATATGATAGGATGTTATGAATTAGTAAATAGGTTCTAGTCGCTTTATTGACTCGAACTCTAAACCTCTGACATTTTCATTATCCCAAAAGGTAACCTCGAGTCAGGCTTGAGCCAACAACCTCAGGTTACAAGTTGGGCTTGGGTGAGCTTGAGTAACTCGCAGCACAACTCTAACTCTAGTAGGACTTGAACAATCTCTCAACCCGCTGAAACTCGCCCAAGTTGCACCCCTAATAGGTAGGCCAGTGGGAAATTGAACTCTGATGGGAATACAACAATTAGTAACACGAATTTTTAACTAGAAGTTTATCTAGAAATGTCATTAATGTATGATTCAGATTTATTATATGCACAAATCTCACAATATACTAATTGAATTTTAACTACACTTGCATTTTGGGCAAAATTCTTAACAAAAATTCAAGGTGAGTAGATTTACTGAATAAAAAAGGGTGAGAGGTCTGCAGATAGGAAGATGTATCTTTTCATAAGGATTTGGTACTTAACCTTTTCAACAATCACATGAAGAGAGCAGGCAAACAACATGGGAATGGATATGGTGGAGGATGGCAGCCCGTGGTTCGTAGACATGGAGGAAGGGGGGTGCGGAGTAGAAGGGAGGAAGCAATGATTCTTTCAGTTTTTGTGGATAACATACTAGAAACCATGGGGGCAAAAGGCTTATATTCCATCTTCTCCAACTATGGTATAGTTCTGGATGTTTTCAATCCAAACAAGAGAAGACAAATGACGCGATCTCAATTTGGCTTTGTATGATACAACTGCTCTGTAGCAGTGAACATAGCAGTTCAAAAAGCCAATGGGCTGTGGTGCGATGACAGAGCACTAAAAGTCAAAATGGCAGAGTTTGGAAAGGAGTATGATACAAAGCGCATGTCGATTCGAGGACCACCGATATGGAAGGTTACAGAGGTCAACCACATGCCTACGGTTGGATACCAAAGGAAACAGACATATGCAGAGGCTGTTAGAGGAAGAGATGATGTAATAACCACAGTTCGAACCATTAAGGCATATGAGGAAGGAAATGGCTGGCTGTATGAAAGTGTAGTAGTTAGGCTCAAATCATCCAACTCATCGGATAACTTTAGGGTGGAAATAGTAAGGCAAGGCTTTGGGGATGTTAAGGTGCGTATGGGAGGGGGTAGAGATATGGTTCTTTCTTTTCAATCAGTTGCAGATAAGAAGGACAAACTTGTGAGAATGAAGGATTGGCTTAATGAATGGTGCGAATCAGTCTTAGAATGGAGACAAGGTTTGGCTTTGGAGCAAGAAAGATTTGTATGGATTAGTTGCTATGGAGTTCTTTTGAACTTATGGAGTTACAATACATTTAGTATCATTGGCAAGAACTGGGGTGTAGTGATTGGCATAGACGACGATACACTTCGGCTTAATTCGCTTCAATGTGGAAAAGTGAAGATAGCTATGAAAAACATGGAATCCATCAATCAAACCATCAACCTGGAGTGTAGAGGTATTATCTACCTAGTAAGGGTGTGTGAGGAGCAAATTGTAGTATACACAGCAGCGTATGATCCGTGTGTATCCCTATCTAACCAATGGAAGAACGACGAGAATTACTCCTCAATGCGGGCTAAAGATGATCAGATTGTAGATAAAAATAGCAGACATGAGGAAGAAGATGATGATGCGGAGGGCCAGGTAGACAAGGCCTTACGCAGTAGCTATGATGTGGCTGGGGTGGGGCAAAACTTATCACCCATCACCGAGGCCGAGTTGGACGGGGAGGATAGGTTGAAGGATGTCTCCATGTGGCGAAATGTAAAGAAGAATCGGTGTCAGATCCTCTCCTTGCGACCTCTGCGCCCGTCATCTATTTTAGGCCCAATTTTGATAACCGAACCGTTCATATTTTATGATTTATTCAGTATATCATACCTGTAAAAAATCAAGTTGATTGGATATCAAAAAACATGTGTTCGAAAAATTGAACTAAAAACTATTTTTTAAATAATTTAATAAACAGTTTTCCGAACACATACTTTCTGATATCCGATCAACTTTATTTTTTACAGGTATGATATACTGAATAAATCATAAAATATGAACGGTTCGGATTATCAAAATTAGACCTAAAAATAGACCCGAAGGCCTGCAAGAACATACGCAAGGACGGGACTGCAAGGAGAGACTCTTGACTCCAGAGGAAGGTGGCGCATGCGTGAGGGACTCTGCTAACTTGGGGACAAGTTCCAAGCATTGTGATGATGTTGTCAGACGTAGGGTTGATGGTGAAGTCTACACCCCTCGCTTTATTAAAAGTAGGGGGATTTGGTGATAGCCTCCTCACTATCTAATTTGTCTTTCAAAAGGATAAGAATTGTGAGAACTCGAATATAAAAATTAAGTAAATAATTAAATAATAATATTACAATCTCAAATATTTTGGTGGTGAATCCTAAAGTGCAAATTAAATATTTGGAAGGTCTTTTAATTAATTTTTAAAACCTAAAATAAATTTAAAGTGAAAGTCTTTAATTTAGAAGTAAGATTTATAATAAATAAATAAATAATAGGAGACCAATTAGTTAGTACATTTTGATTTAGTAATACTTGTATTTATTTAAATTAATGGGATAGAAAATAAAATAATATAAAGAGATAATAATTTAGAGTCTTTTGTTTAGATATATAAAGTAACCCTAAGTTGCCCAATACAATATATAACAACCCTAGGGTTCCTAATCTACACTATAAGCAGCAAACACAGCAGCCACGGAAGAGAAGGTTGAGAGAAAAGAAGAAGAGAAAAGAAGGGTTGCAAACAAGGAGAAATTTTTTGGTGTGGTGGGTCTTTATGTTTCTTCTTCCTTTTGGTTTTGTTTTTATCCTTATTCCATTATTATTTTATTCATTCATGGAGGTTGTAGGTTTATATATTTTGTATGTATATATATACTGTTAAGAAATTTGAGGAGTCAAATTCATGTATAAAGCATTGGTATTATTCTTAGTTAAAAAATTTCTGCGCATAATTACGAACTTTAAAAATCAAGAAACCATATCAAACGAGTGAATTTTAAACTGAAATTTTTATAGTAGATCAATTACATATTGAATTGCATATCTGAATTTTTTTCATAATTTTTGGGAGTCAAAATCCATATAAATTGAGGTATTCAAATCTGTCCAGGAAACCAGTCCGAAACAGTAAATTCGGGAGTGTTGTTCTCTTTGGGTATAAATCCAAAAATTATCAAATTAGTGTCATTAGAACCGGTTACGAGTCTAGTTTCGTACGTTTTTGGCCTTGCATTGATTGCTTGTGTATATTAAGAGAACCGTTAATTTCGTTAAAGTGCTGCAGAAAACAACCTGTTTGGATATAATAAATTGTAGATAATTATTTTGATAAGCAAATCAAGTGAAACCAATTGGATTTGAAACTTAGGATATATTAGATCATATCTAGAGGTTATTGGAATTTTTCAAATAGCGTGGAGTGGGTTTTGTAATTTTCAAAGTTAGCGAATAAGTTGGGAAGGCTTGTTTGAAATTCTGTTTTATCTTAAAGTCGCAATTAATTAAGTTTTGACCGGAACCCATGTTTTGGGTGATTTTAAACCTTGAAGAACATGAACTTAGGTAATATTTAAGAGTAACGGTGAGTTGGGTTGAGCCGTGTTAGTGCGCTTTAGTTGAGGTTACTTAGTTCCTATTTTTTTTTAGTATTTTTAAATTAGTTGTGACATGTAGTTTTTATACTTGGTTCAGGGCACTAATTAGACTTTTACACTCTATTCGATTCAAGGAATATATTATTTCGTTTCAGGTGAGTAGTTTCATGCTACATATTTTTATAAATATTCCCCTACCCTGAACTGTTGGAAAATTAAATTATTGTTTCATGATTAAACTGTTTTGATAAATTATTATATTATCAATTGAATCAAATTATTTCTGAAACATGTGTGAACTTGGCATACTGTAAACTATTTGTTTTGGTCTCATGTTTATAATGATGAACTACCATATTTTGCGAAACTAATGTGTATTGATTATTGGGACCATGTGTGTATTTAGTCCAGGGAAATTATTCCACTGTGTGTGGTGACTCTGGCCACTAGGGAACAGATCCGGGTTGGCCTGTGATGACTCTAGTGCTCAACGATTGTAAGGAAAAGACCTTTAAAAACAACTAGGTGACCTTCAATCGGATCGTCTTTGAGAAAAGGCCCAGGTGCCATCCTGAGGATGACTCTTAATTCGGTATTGGATCCAACGGGGCTTATAGCCTTGAGAACTGTGTGGCATATTATTTGTTTTTCTTGGTACCCAGAAAATTATTGGTGTTCATGTTATAATCTGTTTTAAGTGGAAAATGTCGTTTATCATGTTCTTGCGAGACATGAGTATTTTAAGTGTTGAACTGTGGAACCTTCTTTTTGAAATAGATTGTATTTATCAAACTGTATGCCAATCTAGTTTCTGTGATATATATCTTATTTTGGAATTGAGCCATGTTTTCAAAACTGTATTTACTATTCATGTTGCTACTCACTGAGCTTTCAGTTGACTTAGTTTTTATCACTTCTAGGTGTTAGAAGGACTTAGGGTGGACTCATGGCGTAGCTGAGACTTGATTGCATGGACCTCTAGGACATACATTTATTTTGTTTTAGAGTGTTATGTCAAGTTTGTGCAAACTTCTTTTTATTTTTATTGAGGTTCATTTAGGATTATTTTGATATGTGGGCTGTTATATGCCATAAGTTTGGATGGTATTGATTGCGGTTGGTTTTGCCATTTATACTTGTGGCTTTTCACTTGATTGAGGTTGGTTATTTATTTCTGGGCTATCATCACATTTATTCTTTATGGTTTTGGGTTCGTGTTTAGGCTTACGTGTGCCTTGGGCTAAGTCCCTGTAGGCCACGGCCGGTCATGCCCGGATTTGGGGTGTCACAAGAATTATATAAGTACTTTCAAAACCCCCTAATATTTTAAAATTTGTTTCTTTTACCATATTACCCTCATAAAATTTTACAGATGAAAGTAAAATTTTACTCTAAACTAAAAGTAAAATTTTACTCAGTATAAAAATAAAATTTTACTCGAAAAACTAGTAATAAAATTTTACTCAAAAAACTAGTAAAATGTTAGACTCTACAAAGTAAAATTTTACTCAGATAAAAGTAAAATTTTACTCTAAAAACTAGTAAACTGTGAGACTCGAAGCTAAAAGTAAAATTTTATCAGATAAAAGTACAATTTTACTCTGCATAAAAGTAAAATTTTACTATCATTCTAACACCAGAGTAAAATTTTACTCTAATTCTCTCAAACAAAAAACAGAGCAATAGAACAAGAGTAAAATTTTACTCTCATTATTTGAAACAAAAAACAGAGCAATAGAACCAGAGTAAAATTTTACTCTGGTTCTGTCAAATGAAATTAGATAAAAAAAAAAAAAAAAACAAACACAAATTAATCAACAAATCAACATATTTAATTGAAAAGAAAAACTTCTAAAACTCGATTAACAATTACAAATCTCAATGAAAAGAATACATGTGTTCAACAATACTCATACACATAAATATATATATATATATATATTCAAAACTCAAATCTGTGTTTAAAAAAATATGTATAACCAAAAATAAGTTTAAAAACGTATCTGATCATCTCTCTATTTCTCACTCGTCGGAGAGCGAATTCCTAGCCGACAACAATGGCGGTCTCGGGTCAAATTCTCAATTGACGATCAAACCTCACTCACGTTCCTTCGTACTCTATGAGATGAGACTTTTCACTTGTTGATCTGATCCACTTCTTCTTCTGATATCTGCATATATATATATATATACATATATACATATCTAGGGTAAGATATGAAAGTAGACAGCCATAGCAACTAGACTCAGAGAGTTGCATTCGCCGACCTCTTGGTGCTCATCCTCTCAATCTTTTCCTGCAATCTCTTCGATCCCTTGGGCTGCGCTTCTCCTTCTATGTTCTCCGTACGTCTCTCTCTCTCTCTCTTTCTCGCGCTGCCGAATCTGCAGATTTGAACTTCTCCCCATCAAAATGGTGTAGATCTGAGAAGTGTAGCCAAGGGTATAATAGTTTGATAAAATATTTAAATAATAAATTTTGTCCTTTATGCAGGATTTTATAATTATGAGGGGGTTTAGAAAGTATAATTTTTTTCTTAATTCTTTTAACAATGAAAGGAAGATAAAAGGGGTTTATAGCCAAATTTTCCTTAAAACTATTAGTGGATCAGCAGGTAATTGGGTTGGAATTCAAATTGCAGTGAACCTAAATAGGGCCCAAACGAGTCCTGGGTTGAACGGGTCGGTCCTAAGAGCTGTTGGGCTTGTTGAAGTTGGTAGTAGTAAATCACAAGCCTTTTCTCCAACCCATATTCAAGAAACTGATATTTGTCCCCAGAGGAAAGCTTTATTGAAGGCGAAAGGCAAACAAAAAATAAAATCATCAGTGCAAAAGAAGCAGCCGAAAGGGAAATTCGATGTAACCAGGAAGTTAGGGGAAACTTCACTGAATTTGCGGAAGGGAGCGGTCTTCAGGTCGGCCGTAGCTGCCATCTCTCTTTCAATGGCGAGCAGTAACAGTAGAGGTCGGCTTTTGAGGTCAGAGGCAGAAGCATCTATTCAAATCGGTAAAGTTCTTGGACTTGATTGTGAAGGACAAGAAGAAGAGGTGATCAGCAAACTGGTAGCGCTTGAAGCTCAAGATATGAAGAGAGTTCGAAATAAGGAAGGGGATGTCAACTAGAGTTCGATACCCAGCTGTAATAGAGTTTGATTTGTTGTGCAAATGAAGATACAATCATGGAATGTAAGAGATATTAGTAGACCTGAAAAAAGGAGGAAGCTAAAAAAATATCTTGCAGAGAGAAAAGTGGACATTGTTCTTTTACAAGAAACAAAGACGTCTGGAATTGATTCTGTCATGGTTCTGTCTATGTAGCCTGGGGATAAATTTGAATTTATGGCAGTTGATGCGATTGGAAGGGCTGGAGGTCTGTTATGCATTTGGAACCCGTAGATTTTCCAGTTGAAGGGTTGTGGTAGTAATCACAATTTCATATTGTTATCAGGTACACTTTTTTTCTAGCTTTGAATGTGTTATCATCAATGTATACGGACCTAATGAGGTGGCTAGAAGAAAAGAGCTTTGGGATTCTTTTTTTTTTTTTGGGATTCTTTAGTCAGATTGAAATCCAGTTTCCTGGATCCATGGTGCATGGGGGTTTGACTTTAATGAAATTAAAAATATTTCAGAAAGAATTGGGTGTTTAAGGAGGGATAGAGGGATGCGAGATTTCAACAATATGATTGAACAACTCGAGTTAATAGATATGCCTATGCTAGGGAGAAAGTTTACCCGGTGTAATTCTCAAGCCAAAGAAAAATGGAGTAGAACTGATCGATTTTTGCTTACTCATGAATTGGTGCAGAATTTTAATTTCAAATTGTGGGGTCTTCCTAGAATGTTGTTTGATCATTGTCCTATCATTTTAATGGAGGATGATAGGGACTGGGGGCCCAAGCCTTTTAGATTTCTCAATGCCTGGCTTTTACATCCCAATTTCCTAGCATTCATCAAGCAAAGTTGGTCAGAAATTGTAGTGGAAGGCTGGGCAGGTTATAAGTGTCTTATGAAGTTTAAAGCGATGAAGCATGCATTAAAACAGTGGAATGTAGCGGTGTTTGGTAAGATTGAGTCAAAGCTAAAGAGTGCTGAAGATGAGGCCCATAACCTTGATTTGTTAGCTGAGGAGAGACCTTTACTTGAATCAGAGTTGTTCAGGCGTAAGGAGGTCAAGGGTGAAGCTTGGAGATTAAGTAAAATGTTGGAATGGATCTGGTTACAAAAATCTAGAGTGAATTGGGCAACTAAAGGGGATAAAAATACAAGGTACTTTCACATGATGGCATGCAACAGAAACAGCCGGAATTCTCTTTGCTCAATATTAATTAATGGGGTAATGATTGAGGAACCCATGAAAGTGAGGGCTGAAGTTCAGGCACATTTCATGAGGCTTTTTTCTGAAGATTGGAAAGTTAGACCCAAACTATTTGGCCCATTTCTGAGTATTGGTGGAGCTCAAGTGGTGGAACAATTGGAGGCAGAATTTTCAGAGGAGGAAATCAAATAAGTTATAAGGAGTTGTGATGGTAATAAGGCCCCCGGGCCGGATGGCTTTAACCTGTCATTCTTTAAGAAATGCTGGAAAATAGTGAGAATGGATGTGCTTCAGTTTATGAGAGAATTCCATCAGAATGCAAGTCTTGTTGGGGGGATTAATAGTTCTTTTATAGCCCTAATTCCCAAAGTTCAAAGTCCTTCCTACTTGAATGAGTATAGGCCTATCAGTCTGATTGGTTCCCTATATAAATTATTAGCAAAAGTTCTCTCTAATAGGATGAAACAGGTGATGTCTAAGATTATCAGTGAGGTACAGTAAGCATTTTTGAGAGGTAGGAATATTTTGGACGGTGTTCTGATGGTGAATGAGATAGTTGGTGGGTGGTGAAAATTTAATAGAAAAGGATTGGTGCTTAAATTGGATTTTGAAAAGGCCTATGACTCCATTAATTGGGAGTTTTTATTTGACATGCTCTCAAAGTTTGGCTTTGGAACTCGTTGGATCCGCCGGATGAAAGCATGTGTTTCCTCGGCCAAGATTTCTGTTTTGGTAAATGGGTCACCAACACCTGAGTTTTGCCCCCAAAGAGGTCTTAGGCAGGATGATCCGTTGTTGCCATTCCTTTTCAACATTGTAGCGGAGGGCCTCAACATTTTGTTAAGTAGAGCTAAGGAGTTGGACATCATAAAAGGGGCAGAGATGGGTTCAAATGGGTTAAGAGTAACACATTTGCAATTTGCGGATGACGTGATCTTGTTCTGTGAAGCTAATAGGAGAGAGGTGAGAAACATTAAAAGCATTTTAAGATGCTTTGAGGTTTCCTCAGGTTTGAAAATTAATTATCATAAGAGCGTTATTTGTGGCATTGGGGTGGATGAAGGGTTGGTGCATGAGTTTGCGGCTACCCTTAATTGCCTTCACCAAAAGCTGCCTATTCAATATTTGGGGCTTCCATTGGGGGCCAATTCAAGTAGGAGAAGCACTTGGAAACCCGTCCTTGATAAGTTTAAACAGAAATTGGCTTCCTGGAAGAGAAGGCTTTTATCTTTTGAAGGGCGATTAACTCTAATCAAATCTGTAATGTCCAATTTGCCGATCTATTACTTATCACTGTTTAGGATTCCTACTGGGGTGGCTAAGGAGATCGAGAGAATGCAATCAGCATTCTTGTGGGGGTGGTTCAGAACTCAGAAGAAAAATTCACATGGTTCGATGGGAGGTGGTAACGAAGAATAAGAAATTAGGTGGATTAGGCTTGAGGAAGTTGACAATCTTCAATCAATGTCTCTTGTTGAAATGGTGGTGGCGGTTTGGTGCTGAGAATTAATCGCTTTGGAAAGAAGTGATCTGTCATAAGTATGATGCTAGGGTTGGAAGATGGATACCAAATATTGTAGGTAGAGGCTCCAAAATTTGGTCTGATATCATCACTGTTGTTGTGTCCAATTCAGAACTGCATAGTTTTTATATCAATAATTCTCATATTGTTTGGGAGGAGAATTCAATTCTGGAGGGATAAGTGGGTTGGTAATGTGTGTTTGATGGATGAATTCCCTAGGCTATTTTCTTTATCTACTGATAAAAATGGTGTGGTAAAGGGTTTCTTTGAGCAACGGTCAGATGCTGGTGGATGGATTATGAATTTTCAGAAGATCCTTGTTGGTCTGGGAAGAGGAAGAAGCTCAAAGATTATTCCATTTTCTTCAAGAATGCTCCAGCACTTTGTAACAACAAACCAGATGAGTTAAAATGGAGTGCAGATCCATCTGAGGTGTTTAGTGTTGCCTTAGCTTACAATTGGAGTGAATCACTGTTAGGGACTGTAAAGGCAGTGGCTAACTCAATCTAGAACAATTTTGCTCCTCCCAGAGTGAAATTCTTTGGATGGTTGGCTTGGCTCGGCAAGGTTAAAACCTTTAGTTTTCTCTATAGGATTGGGATCTTAGATGGCAGTGCTAATCTTGCATGTGTCTTCTGTCAAAATGAGATTGAAACAATAGATCATATTCTACTCTTTTGCCCTTTTGTATGGCTGGTGTGGTCCAACATCATAAGATGGTGGGGTGTGCAGTGGGTAATTCCAGGTTCGGTGGCTGGTCTGTTGCAGTGGTGGCTTGGCTGTAGAATGAAAAAGCTAGAAAAGAAAATTTGGATGGTTCTACCTCTGGCTATCCTTTGGTCTACTTGGAAGCATAGAAACGATTGCATCTTTAATGGCTCTCAACCAAATTTGGAGGATTTGTGTGAAATTGTGAAGGTGAGAGTAGCCATGTGGCTCAAAGCGTCGCCAATTCAGGTGGAGTATTCTATTAATGACTTGGTCTTTAATCTGCCACAAGTCAAGCATTGTATCAGAACTGGAGGGTGAACATGGTTGCTGCTGCAATAGTGCATTAGGTTCTGCTGTGTATGGCTGCTTAGGTTCTGCTGTGTATCAGAACTCTGTTTAGCTTCTGCTAGAAGGGTCTCTGTTTAGCTTCTGCTAGAAGGGTCTCTGTCTAGCTGGTTGTGGGCGGGCTGAGCTTGGTTACTGCTAAGATGGCCCCAGATGTGCTCTGCTGGAATGGTCTCTGCTGTGTGTACTCAGGCTGCAATCTGGTGTTGCTGAGATGGTTGTGGGTGGGCTGGACTATGTCTAGCTGCCTGTGGGTGGACTGAGCCTGGTTGTTGTTGAGATGGCCTCTGTGTACTCTGCTGGAATGATCTCTGCTGTGTGGGTGGCTTTAATCTTGTTCTGTTGTGGTAAATTTGAACCAGATCATTTGCAGATGGTGAATGCTATGGCCTAAGTTTGGTGTCCATATGTTGTTTTGTTTGGGCTGTGATGCTTTGGCCTACTCTTCTGTTATTTTGGTCTGAATTTTGGATGCTCTAGTAGAGGTGTGCTGTTCTGATTTTGGATGCTCCAGTACTGCTGTGATGGTCTCTACTGTGGAGCTTGTTGCTGCCTGTGCTGGTCTGATTTTGGAAGCTCCAGTAGACGTGTGCTGTGCTGATGCTAATGCTGAATTGTCTATTGCTGAATTGTTTAATACAGAGGCATTTTTGAAGGCATGGAGTGCAACTGTTGTTCTGCTCAGTGCTCTGCTGTTCTTCTGCTCTGCTGTGTCTAATAGTGCTCATCTTAACTTCATGGAGATATGTAAGCTTACCAAGTCTAGAGCTGCAATTTGATGGATTCTGCTGTTGTTCTGCTGATGAACTGCAATGCTGCTGGTCAAATGTTGCTGTCCTAAGGTGGAGTTGAACCCTTACAATCTGTTTTGAACTGCCACTGGATTTGCAGAGCCCTGATGTTGTGCTGCCACTGGATTTAGGTTTGTGCTGGTATAAGGTTTGGTCTGCTGCTGGATACATAGGACAGCAGGATTGATTTGGTCTGCTAGTGCTTGCTGTAGTTTTTCTTTTTGTTTCTCTTTTTTGGATTGGTTTCTTGCCAATCTGTGGGTTTAGTGCTAGCAGATGATTGTGCTTCTTCCTTGGTGCCAACCTAGTTGGGATTGTGAAGTGTTAGCTATGATGTTTTTTGCACTTCTCTCATTTATTGATGTATTTTGTTGCTTTTTTTGCACATCTCATCAATAAAGTTTCTTTTTTCTTTGTTGATAAAAAAGAAAGATGTATCTTTTCATAACTTGATAGTTTGCTTCTTTTGTCAATTTGGTAATTGTAATTGCATTAATTTCACCTTTACTTTTTTCACATTACTTTAATTTAGTCCTCATAAAATGCTTATTTATAAATTGACTGAAATCAACAAGGAAAATAGTAAATTCACTATTCTCGAAGTGATTTTAAGAAGATGTCATCCAATTTAAAGCGGTAAAGTCACTTTCACTTTCAATTTTGATTTTGATTTTGATTTAATTTTTTTAATAACATGCTATCAATTAAATTAAATTGACACAACATAAAAATTAAAGTAAAATTTGAAACAATTAGAAGTAAAAATATCAAATTGACACAAAAAATATATTATAGAGATTGCAAATATATTTTTATTTTTTATTTTTTCAAAGATAGGCGAGCCCACAAGGGAAAATGTCAAATTTAGCCAAATAAGTAACTATTTCTACAATTTTTTCGTGCGCAAAGCATTACATTAGGCAATATTGAATAAGACTTCTTTCCCATGATTTTTACAGTGATCTTAATTTTATTTTTTTACCACAATAAAATAAGTCAGCAAAATATATAATTCAATGAATTGAATTTAAAAATAAAGAAAAATGACATTGAAATACATTAATTTTTATTTTTTTAAAATCACACACCCTAAAAACGCTACAGTTTTGGTTCAACTTAAAACTTAGATCCTTAGATTACTTGAACAAGTTCATCGTAGAGTGATCAATGATAGGGTTAATTTGGTAGTTTGTGTATAAGGGTAAATTGGATCTTTAGGGGTAAAATGACAATTTTGACGTTAAGAGTATTTGGTACTTTAGCTTTGAAGGCCAATTGAAAATTTTATAACAGGTAAGGGTAATTTGGTAAATTTGATTAAGAGGTAAGAATTGAAGAAATGAGGAATTAGCTTTAGAAAATATTGTAAAATTGATTAGTGTTAGGGACTTTGATTTGTGAATTTTATGAGTTTATGAATTGGACTTGGGCTTGGGTATTTTATTGAGTTATGATTGGACTATTGACCTTGATATAGAATTGTGTTATAATTTTGGGATGAGACCCCGATAATAGGCTGATAGGCCTGTATGATTTGTCCAATAAGCCTGATTAGGCTGTGAGTTCACCTTTCATGTAGAGCCCAACAACTTGTGCAAGGTATTTGAGAGCTAGTAACTTACTACCATATGTTAGTTATGTTAGTTTGTGTCTCTGAGGAGTATGTATGACTTGGTGCAAGGATCTTCTGTTCTCAAATAATTCTGTCACTTTGTCCTAATTCACTCACTGTCATTGGATCATATGAGAATTTCAAGATGTAAAAATCTCAAAACATATTCAATGGTTGTGAGTGAATTGGAACAGGAGGACAATGTTATTTGGGAACAGAGGATCCTGCTCTAGGACTTGTAGCACATTTTGTTTTGTGGAGATATTAATTTGTGCAGTATTGCATTGTGGAATTGTAGGGTTTTCCAGTTACATATTCATATTCTTTCGGATTTGTGAGTTAAGTGAATAAAAATGAATAATGCAATATTGCACAAATGATATGGTTAAGTCACGTTGAGCATTCTCCAATGATATTGTTATTTTCAAAATGGTAAACTCATATTTTAATATGTTACAAAACTGAAATACTATGATTTAATAATTTTGTTCAAGTCGTATATATATATATTATTTTTCTCACAATACTAAAGCCCTGTTTGGTAGAGTTGTGGGAAAGTACTTATAGCTTCTGCCTAAATAGCTTATAGCTTATAACTATGAACATAAGCTGACTTCTGACTTATAAATTAAGCATCTCCTGCCCCACTCAAAAAATAAGGTGATTTCTGACTTCCAAAAAGCTATAAGCTAAACCAAACACATCAAAATAACTTAAATTAAGCTGAAAGCTGAAATAAGTAGCTTTTAAGCTGCACCAAACAGGGCTTAAGTAAAATGCCATTTAACTCATGAAAGAGGAATTGCTATAATTTAACTTTAACAACTCTTATATCATGCCCTAAAGAATTGCTCTTATATTTCATTTTAGGTAGTTATTGTCATATTTTTTAACAAATTTGCACTGCCTATCTGATTTGTTACTTGGTGCTCTTAAAGTCACATTATCTACTATTAAAAATTAATGTGTAGTTCAAATTTATTTTAAATATGATAGAATCAAATTTAAAATTAATTTGATTCCTACATTATTTTTTCAGTTAACTTTTCTAGCACTGACTTGCCATGTCAGTCACCTTCAAGTCGAAATTTACATGAAAACTCTTAAATATTGTCATCAATACAAAGTATAAAGAAGATATATTAGCTCAATTTGTTAAACAAAGAAGTAATCATGTTCATACGACACCAAAAATAATACAAAATAATGACCACAAATCTACAAATCCATAAGGTCCCTGCTGCCAAATCACCATAGGAACTTTATTATATATTCTTTATGTGGGAAGAAAGATGAACAACATAATGCACTAGTATTTGGGATTTAGTTTGACGGAGGAGGTGAAAAAAAAGGAATAGTTGGCATTGTTGTGGGGATGGTTGGGATTGAAGGAATCGTAGTTGGGATGGTTGGCAGTGCAGTTGCCGGTAGTGGTGGCAGAGTTAGCTTGGGAACCGTGGGCATGGTTGGCAAAGTTGGGTTTGGCAAAGATGATGGAATTTGAGTGCTTGGCAATGGCGGCAATGTGGGCAGTACTGTTGGCATTGTTGGCAAAGGCGTATTTGGCATTGTGGGCAATGGAGGCAATGCGACCTTAGGCAGAGAAGGGATTGAAGGCACTGTTTGCAATAGGTTGCGAGCAGCCAGGCTGATCTGGGTGCTGGAAAATGCTAGCACCATAACCAGAGATAGAACTAAACTGGACTGAAAAAAAGCCATTCTTTGATACTGTGAATATGGATGATAATTGTTTGTATTCAAGAAGTGTCTGTTTGTTCTAGATTGAGGATAACATTAAACTTCTTAAGTGGGTATTTATAGACAACAAACTACACATGTTGGAAGAGTCAACTGGTTTTGCAAAGAGCAAAATTGAGTTTGATGAGATGTGGTTGGGCCAAGTGTTGACAAACACACAGTGGTTTGATTTGTTCACCTCCCAAACTTAGATTATTGCAAATTCAAAGGTTAAGTAACCTACAAAAGCATGCACCGACACACATTTGGCTTCTTGTTGTATTTAAGGTCATGGCTGTTGAGTAGGCCGGTGGGAAATTGAAATTGAGGCAAATAAAAAAACAAAAAGCAGGACAATAATTATGTATGCAATTTTATATTTGTTTCTATTTTCGAAGCAACTATTTGCATGCCTTGAACTCATATTTAAGGCCAAGTTTGAATAGTATGAAAAAGTCAAAAGTTAAAAAGTTATTCAAAAAGTTAAAAAGTTAACACTATTTATCAAAAGTCAACAATTACGGCTGCACAACTTTCAATTTTAATTTTTTCTTACAAATCAATTTTTACAATTTTTTATTACACATTTTTCTATAAAAATTCAAAAAATTAACCTAAACATCTATATTTTTTTCTTCAACTTTTTAATCTAAAAAAACAAAAAATATACTTATTTAAACCACCCCAAACAACTCCTGAATTTTTACCATCGAGTCAAGCCAGCTTTGGAAGGCAAATGCTTGAAATTTTGAAGTCAAAGAAGAAAAATTAGTTGGTTGGTGATATTGGGATTGGGAATTCTCGGACATTGTACTTTTAGATCCTGCAAGATATTAAGGAGTCCGGATCCTCAGCCGCCTTATCCGGCGGCCCTTTCCAGCGACGCCCCAAAACGACGTCGTTTTGAGGAAAATTTTCTCAAAAAAAAAAAGAAAAAAAGAAGAAGAAAAAAGACAGAACGAGTTGAACTCGAAAGGAGGCAAAGAGTTGGGGTTGAATCACTCATCTGTGTTTAGATTGGACTTGGAGGGGAAGAAGAAACACAGATTTTGGTTTGGAGTATATATATATATCTTTATATATATATATATAAAGATATAGATAATCCACTTCGATCCCTATATATATATAATCCCTATATATATATAAAGTTATAGATAATCCCGTTGTTGTAATAATCCACTTCGATCCCTATATATATATATATCTCCCTACCGTCCATGAGTTCATTTGTGAATCTCGGTAAAGTAAAGAATTTGAAATCAGTTTGGGAATTCTGGGTTTTGCTCTTAGTTGATTTTGTTGATTTGTTTTTTGTTCAGATTTGAAATTGGTTGAGAGTTTCCAATTTCTCAGAAATTGGTTCAGATTTGATCTGTTCTGAAAGTTTTTGGTTCAGATTTGATCTGTTTTTGGTTCAGATTCGACATTGATGAGTGTTGTTGAGTTCAACGATTTGCAGAGGAGTGCTCCTATTCTGATTTGATCTTCTTTTTTGATATGGATTTCAGATTTGATCTTCCTTCTTTCTTCCTTCTTGCTCTGATTTAATTTAATTTAATTTTTTTTTTTTGTTGATGATGAACCCAGATTTGATCTTCCTTCTTTCTTCCTTCTTGCTCTGATTTAATTTTTTTTTTTTTTTTTGTTGATGACGAACCCAACAGAACCCATTGTTGGTGAAGATGATGAAGAAACATTGTTCTGGATTTCAGATTTGATCTTCCTTCTTGCTCTGATTTAATTTTTTTTTTTTTTGTTGATGATGAACCCAGATTTGATCTTCCTTCTTTCTTCCTTCTTGCTCTGATTTAATTTATTTATTTATTTATTTTTGTTGATGATGAACCCAGCAGAACCATTGTTGATGAAGATGATGAAGAAACATTGTTCCTCCCATTGTTGAAGTGAGGAACTTGAGGAACATGATGAAGCCAGCAGAGCCCATTTTTTGTGTTTTTTTTTTTTTTTTTTTTGGGAAAAATTGGCCCCAAAACGACGTCGTTTTGGGGCGCTGCTGGAAAGGGCCGTTGGGTAGGGCGGCCGAGGATCCGGACTCGATATTGAGCACCTACATTAATTACTCATGTTTGAGATGATGTCCTTTCCTAGCCATTAGGTTTGCAAGGTTCAAGTTGTTCGAAAAAATAATTTTACGGTGGCTTTAATGTGACATTAAAATATGTCTTAATTATTGATTGAGATAGGATTAAATCGATTTAGATTCTTTATAACAAGATTTTTACATTATAAAAACAATGACAAAAAATTATTAAAAATTAAATGAGAAATTATTTCATAAAGTTAGCTTCATGAATGAAGTATTGAGAATAGTGTATAATTACCTATCTCATATTGATTGTAGAAGAAAATATTAATGAGTATTTAAATCTCAAGATTTTGATAAGAGTATGAGTCCTTTGGAGCATCTAAATTTTTCAAAGAAAGGGAGTAATGGATGTTTTAAGAATGAACTTGTGCTAAAACCAATGTTTTGAAAACCGGACTGGTGAGCGAACTGAAAAAGGGATTGGGTGGACAGGTCACTGGTTCAACTATCGAGTGAGTCAAAGCGATCGAACCGTGACGTCATAATTAATATTATATAATTATAAATTATAAACAAATATATATATATATATATATAAATACTCAAATAAAAATAAAAATTGTTGCATTGTATTTATTAATAATATTTAATAAAGTCATAATTGATAAGAAAAAGTCCCTTGTTTTAAAAAAACTAAGGGTGTGTTTGATTTGGTTTTGGGAGATAAATTTTCAAAAAAAAATTTTAGGGAGAGAGTTTAGAAATTTTTTTGTTTGTTTGGTTGTATATTTTGAAAATAGTTTTGGAATATGAGAGTTTGAGATGATTTGATATTTTGCAGTAGTTTAGTAGATGTGTGTGAGAGAAAAAGTAATTGAGAAGGAGAGAGGCGAGAGAAAAAGTGATTGATTGATGTGTTGGAGAGAGAAAGTGATTTTGAAATTTTTTTTCTAAAATCACTAAACCAAACAAAATTTTAAAATTTTTTCTCCAAAACTACTCTCTCAAAAACAAACCAAACAAAACTTAAAAGTTTTTAACATCCTCTCCAAACAAATCGATTGAATACTAAATTTAATTTTGGAGGAAAATAAAATTTTTAACTCTTTTTCCAATCAATATGTTCAAATAATTTGATTGAATCTTATATAGAATTTTGTAGGTTCTCTTTGAAAAATCTTTTTCTATAAATACCAATATACTTTCATAGTCTCCCCAAGCTTCCAATGAGACTCCTCCTCATGAAAGGAGACTCTAGAAGTAAGAGTTTTTAATCAAAATTTTGAAATATATATATAAGAAAGAAAGAAAGAAAAGAAAAAAAGAAAAATAAAAAAAAATAAAAATTTTCCAACTGCCGGGTCGTTCCAAAACTGGTACCGAGTCACTGGTTTTCCCGGTTGAACTAGCGGTTCTTCTGGTTTTGGCAATCTAGGCCAGTTTTCAGCCTAGTTCGGGTTTTGGGGTTCTTTTGGACCAGAACTAGGCCTGGGTCCCAGTTCCATTGGTTCGACCGGTCGGTCCGGTTCGAGTTTTAAACCATTGGCCAAAACTATGGTCCAAGTTTGTTATGTAAAAATGGCCACACATGCACGCTGCCCGCTTGGACCAGACTGGTTTAGGTTGTGGATCTTAGACTTGGGCTTGGGCTTGGGCTTGGGCTTGGGTGGGCCAAATTGGTGGTCCATCCACCTAATCATTTTTGAACCAAGTCTGTTTAGTTGCTGTAGATATATGTAGAGTGTATAACTTATACACTAATTATCCATTACTTCTTCAATTCTGCAGAAATTGAATCTGGCATTTGTTGTAGAAAGGCTCCTCTTCTCTTCCCCATTGTGTATAAAAGGATACCTTCTCTTTGGTTTGAGGTACAGAATTTTTCAGCTCTCATACTATATAGTCAGTCTACTCTTATAAACTTTTTTCCTCGTGAGAGAGTGTTGCTATTGTTAGTTTGCTGAAACTAAACAAAAGGTGCTTCTACGTTAGCAGATCTAAACCGTCAGATCTCGAGAGATGATGTCGACATTAATCAGAGACTCGACTTTCTTCGCGCGTCCCTCTATAGACGCGCCCGAACGTCCCGGGAAAATCCCGTTTTGTTCATTGGGCTTACTACAGTTCGGACTCAATGTCACGGTTCTTAATCTGATCTTGCAAAGTGCAATGCGAGATTGATAAATCACCAAAGAGTCCAAATTCGGCAAATCATTTTGAAAAAATGATTTTTAGAAAGAAGTGCCAAAACATAGACTGGTTTGCCAGATACAGAGTTGCCACCTAAATATTTTTATTTTGGGAAATTTAGGAAACTCTGACTCGCGCCTAAGGCCATGTGTTCGTCATCACCAAAGTTGCCTCGGCTCGGGAACTTGGGTACGATTGGAGAAGGTTATTTCATGAGTTTCCAATTCCACTTGCCCAATCAAAGATCGGCCACTACTAAGCATGATATCGAGTTTTTGAAAACACATGCATTCTTATCCGGTTTATTAGTCTAGGATTACTATGTGATGCACATAGCATACAAGTATAGACTGGATTACCTAAGTTGGAACAAAGCATTACATATTCGTTTTGAAAACGGTTTGCTACTCGCAAGTAGGCTAAAATACGAATTTTGCCACCCTCAAGTGAGCTTAGAAAACAGGTTGATTTGCCACTCTCACAATCGATGAATTGTTCCAATTCAAGTAATCCAACCTTCACCCACAGGAATTCAGGCAGGTATATCACATAATCAGTTAGACTCGTGGCAAGCATGCTATCATGACAGCCACTCACACACATGCAAGGATGCTAAAGCATAAACACTCACCGAGTACTCCAAGCCAAAGAAAGAAGCTAATTAGAAATCATGTATGAATCCTAACTAGGCTGAGATGCCTAATGCAACACATGTAGGATGCAACTAAGATAGGCTCGGTTATTCTAAAATGGCATATGAGATGTTACAAATAACATGTATTTAACTTGGAATTGAAATACAATGTAGTTAGTATGATGCGCCGAGCTCGGTGCATGCAAGACAAATGAATGGATGCAATCATGCGAGCATAAGGATGCTAATTGAAACATGCCTTAAAACTAACCATCATAAACTGGTAAATAAAAGGGAGAAAGACGTGGGGTTGGAAGACATGTATCATACATACGCACACTTATTACAACAGTTGGCCCTCTCGACGGAGGGTCTGAATAAATAATACAACACCAACTAGCTAATCTAAGCTAATCTAATTAAGCTAGTTATTACACAACCAAAATGAATAATAAATTACAGCTAATTATTACACAACTCTAATTAATTAACAAACTAACTAAGTAAGCAATTAAACTAGCATGCAAACTACATGAATGTGGATCGCCTACCGCTTTTGAATGATAAAGGATGCATGCATGCTCGAGTCGCCTTGTCGGGAAATCCATCGCGATGCCCCGGCTTGCCTTTGTTTGCAATTGATTTCAAAAATTTGCACAAAACTCCAGAGAGATGAAACTCCACCCCAGGGGACTATGGGAAGGCTGCCGACCAGCTTATAGGCATGGGAGACCAACTACCGACCACCTTTTGTGGTGGAAACCAAAGAAGGTGGTCGGCTCGCGCCAAAACTTGGTCGGCCAACCAGTTTCTTCTCCTGGATTCTGTTTTTCTGCAACAAAAGGAAAGAGAGAAGCACAACAAGGTATTTGCAACACATATGTGCATGACCACTCTCCCCGTTATTGCATTAGCTTTAGGGAGTGTAGCCCTTGACCCCTCGGGCCACAGATCGCGCATCTCGAGGCATGATGGCCGAGGAGTCGAATTGCACGACTCAATGTGAAATGAATGCACATACAAGCACCTAAAGCCAACAACTCCGTCATGGGTAGTCAAGAGTGTCGCGATCGAATCGAGGCACGCTTCATTACTTTGAGTATGAACGCCCTCGCTTCGTGTTCGACTAACTCCTATTCAACACAATGCAACAAACAATGGCATGCACAATGCGACTTTAAGTATGCAACCTAAATACTATGCAACTAAGTGATGCAAACGTGCAAAGGATGGCATGCAAACATGCAACTAGCATACACAATGCTATGAACTAACAATGGCATACTCAATGCACGTGGTACTTAGCATACACAATGCACCTAAGAACTAACATACACAATGAGATGAACGAAGCATGCACAATGCAATGATCAATTATGCGACAATGTGGCATACTCAATGCTATGGAATACAATGGCATACTCAATGCAAAAATGGACTTAAACCAAAATGAATGGGCCTCAGCCACACCTAAATCAATGGCCAAACATGATGAAAACAAGACTCCAAAACTCATGCTAGTATACACAATGCAAGGACCTAAGCCCAAGGGCACAAAATGCAACTCTACAAAAGCATTGAAAGGATGAAATATGGCATACAATGACACATGTTCTAGCTCAAATGACATACAAAATGGCTCAATCATGCAAACAACTCACACAATGCATATTGAAAGGCTCAAGCATCAAACTAGTGAAGCACATTACACTAGAGGCATGCAAGGCGATGCTCAAATGACAAAATCAACTCCAAACAGACCTTAAGCAGCCCAAAACAAAGGGCAAATGAGCCAAGATGGTGGCTTGAAAGGCATAAGAATGAAGCCCAATGCAAAAGCTCATAAATGGGGTATAATGATGCAACTCTCAAACACATTGAAAGAGTGACAAACATGAGAATATGGCCAAGAAATAAACTCTGAAATATCATGCTCAATGATGCTAAAACATGCAAACACCTCAAGTTAAGCATGCAAGAGGATTCAAAACTCAAGGCTAAGCAAGGCTATTACACTACAACCATACATGGCAAGCATCATTCGACCAAGGGACCTCAAAACAGAGCTAATGCAGCCCAAAATATGAACAAAATCAGTTTGGAGCATGGCCAAAATATGCTAGCATAGAGGGTCAAAACAACATGCATTATAAGCTAGTGAACATGATTTACACTACAAGCATGTGAAGCACATGAGAGGCTACCAAACCAGCCCAAAAAAAAAAAAAAATCATGGCATGCCAAATGATGGCCAAAAACCCACTGAAACATGACCAATACATGCAAGAATGATGTGTTACTTTGATAGGCTATGCAAAGGGTTGTTCTACACATGCAAGAGGCAAACAAAAGGTGACCAAACCAGCCATAGACAGAATCTAGGCAGGTCCTAAAAGTCACTAAAAAAGGCTTGAACCAAGGCTAGGAAGTGTGGAAATATATGCTCCCTTGGAAAGCCAAAAATGCAAGCAAACAAGGCCAAAAGAGAGAGGGTCACCCCTCTCTGATTTTGGCCCTCAAAACCACATGCCAACCACTGAAATTCCATTGGATTTCAATGGCTAAAGGGCCAAGTAAATCTCAATACAAAGGTCTCATGGCATGGCTCAAAACAAGGCTAAATAGAGCATGCAAGATGGTAGATGACCCCCAACACCAAAAGAGCCTTAAACAAACATGAAGATTACTTAAATGTGAACCTTTTTTCAGTTGACAAAAAAGCTCAAATAAGCATGCAAATGAGGCTAAGAGAAGGATCAAAATAATGCTTAAAAGAGGAAAAAGTGATTACCCCTGAAGCTTAGCAAAACCAAAGAAACTTTGGGACCAAAACCAGCTCTTTAACCTCTAAAAACAACTCCAAGAACCTCAAATCAATGGTGGAAGTGTATGGTTATGAGGTGTAGTGTAAAAGAACAATGCACCTTATGAGCCAAAATATAGAGATATACAGAGATATGTATTGTTTTGGCTTAGATAAATTCTCAACTTGGTTCAAGGAGGGAGAGGGCCACTCTTATAGACAAACAAGGCCAAAGCTTCTTCAAGAAGCTAAAAAGAAGGCTCAAGATCCTCCATACACGCGTATGGAGGATACAGTCTGTGCCTTCCAGCGGGCACAACTGGCACCCACCCAAACAGACAAAATAGGAGGGAGCTGGCCCACTAGAAAGGGTGGTCGGCCGACCACTTCCCCTGGTCGGCCGACCAGGGTAGGTGGTTTCCCACACAAAAAGGTGGTCGGTGGCTCCATTTGGTGGTCTCTACTTTGAAAACGAGCTAGTGGTGTGGTGGGAGACCAGCAAATATGGCCCAAAGACCAGGAAAACCAGCTTCTCGACAAGAAAATTCCATGAAGGGGAGAAAGTGGTCTCCAAGGAGAAAAGGTGGTCTCCCACCCTTGTACCACCTCCCAAACAAGGAAAACAAGGTTCATGCCAAAAATGAACCAACACGGATGCAAAATGAGAGTTCGGGGGGCAAAGCGCGCGGCCGGGTGCCCCGACAACTGGCTGTTGAGCACCAAAAGTGGCGTATGGCCACAAAAGTGGTCTCCCGGACCACAATGTCCCTCTAGACAGAGGAAACAAGGTGTGTTCCAAAAACCATGCCAAACGGAGAATGTTAAGCGGTCCCGAACCGAAGTGCACGACCGACGGCTCTGAAAACTGAAAACTAGTCTCTAAATGGGGAAAAAGGGCTCATTTACCACGAAAAAAGTAGTCTCACGACCATCGAGAGATGGTCTACAAGACTCTCCTCCCTCCGGGAAGAGAAAACAAGACTTAGTCCGCAGATCGAGTCAGTACAAAGAGTCCCGAGGTCCGGAGGTGAGGCTTCACCAAGAACTCAAACCTCAAACGAGCACAACACGCCAATCACCGAAAGCACTTAATCAATGACGCCTTAGTCTTAAGGTTGGTCAAAATGGGGTGTCTACACCCCTTTCGAGAGGTGCGAATTGGTCTCCAACAGTCAACTCCTATTATGGTTCTCAATCTAATTTCACAAAGTGCAATGTGAAACCGATAAACACCAAAGAGTCCAATCGACAAATCATTTTGAAAAATCGATTTTGAATCAAATAATGCCAAACCGGATTGCTTTTCCAGACATGAGTCGCCACCTAAATATTTTGTTTCTGAGAAATTTAGGAAACCCTGGCTCGGGCCAAAGGCCACGTGTCTATCATCACCGAAGTTGCCTCACGGAACTTGGGTATGAGAGGGAAGGTCATGAAATGAGCACCTCGCCGCCTCGATCAAAGGATCAGCCTCTACTAACATGATATGTTATTTTATGAACCTTATGTGTTCTTATCCAGTTATTAGTTAATTTTACTATGTGATGCACACAAGTAAATATAGACTAAGTCGTGATATTTGGAACAAATCGACTCATGTTTGTTTTCGAAAATGGTTTGAAAATGCCACTCTCAAGTGGGCTAAAGCGCGGATTTGCCACCCTTAGGTGGGCTCAAAACATAATTTTGCCACTTCGCAAAGTGGGCTTAAAACTCACATTTATCGAATTGTTCCAATTTAAGAAACCAAACCTTCATCCACAGGCATTCATGCAGTTTAAGCACTTAAGCAAATAGCCTCATGGCAAGCATGCTATCATGGCAATACTCACACTCATGCAAGTATGCTAAAGCGTAACACTTACAGTGTACTCCAAGCCAAAAACAAAAGCTAGTTAGAAATATGCGTGATCCTAACTATGCTAAGATACCTAATGCAACACATGCAATAATGCAACTAAATAGGCTCGGCTATTTAAGATGACATATGAATGCAACAACTTGATAACATGCTTTGAAACACGTTTTCAAGTAAGTGTATTGAAATACAGTGCAGTTTGAATGATGAGCCGAGCCCGGTGCATGCAAGACAAATGAATGATGCAAACATGCAAGTATAAAGTATGCTAATCAAAACGCGTTCCTAAAACTAACCATCAAAAGCGTTAAGTAAAAGGAGAAAGACGTGGGGTTGGAAGACACGCACACACACACACACGTACGTTTATTACAACATTGTACCCTCACGAAGGAGGGTCTGAATAAATGAGCTAAGCTAAGTTAATTATTACAAACCAACTAATTAACTATGCTAAGCTAATTAATTATTACAACACAATTGAATAACTAGCTATGCTAAGCTAATTAAAATATTACAAAACAGATTAAACTAATTAATTACAACACATGTATTAATTAGTTATAACTAGCTAATGAAGCAATAAAGTGGCCTCGCGAGCGAGGGAGACATGCATGCTCGATTGGCTTTGTTCCGAAAATCCACCGCCTTGGCTTTGGATGCCTCTGTTTGCACTTTGCTTTGATCTCTGAACAATACACCAAATAATAGATCGCTTTACTCCACCGAGGAACACTTTGAGCAACTTTTTCCAATCGATAGCCGTCGGCTACCATAGGTGGTCAACGGCTATTGTTTGTGGTTGTCGGCCACCCTTTCCCTGGAATTCTCTCTTTTGCTGCAATGGAGAGCAAACAGAGGCAAAACAGTATATTCTCAAACAATATATGTACTGTTACCCTCTTTATCATTTCTCAAGCTCAAAGGAGTGTAATTCTTGGCTCTCAAGCCATCGACCAAGCATTTTCAATACATGATGGCCAAAGAGTCAAGCTTGTACAAAGTCAATGATTGCATAAATAAGACTCCACCACCCTATCATGCATGATCAAGGGTGATGGTGACCAAGAAACGTGACACGTTTCATCACTTTGAGTATAAAACGTCCCACATTTCTTGTGTTTGGATTAACGTCCAACCCAAACACATGCAATGCAACACAAATGCTTATCTTGTTCATGTTTTACTTTGCTCATTTTGTTTACACATTTTACATTACCAAGCCATTTTTTAACCGGTTAAGTCCAAAGTGATTGTCCTCTAATGAGAGAGGGGTCAACCAAATGATGGTTTAAGACATGAGAGAGATCATGCCTTTGGCTAGGAGGAACCCTCATAAGAGGGTTAAAGCCATTGAGCACAAGCTCTATCTCAAGCTTAAACACAATCATAAGGTTAACCAATCCTCAAAACAAATGGAAAAATGAAGAAGTGGGGGAGGTTGCAGACTTTTCAGTGCTGAAGTGGCATGAAAAATAATACTAAAACATGCAAGCAACATATGCACAACATGTTAAGAGCCAAAAGCATTAAAGCTAGTGAAGAGCACTGCACTAGAGGCATGCAATATCAAGCTCAAATGACCAAACCAGCTCAAAATAGAGCTAAAGCATGCCAAATTAGAGGCTAAAATATGCTGAGATTGAAGTACAAAAGGCAAGAAAAACATGCTTGCATGTTAGGCTATAAACAAGGCTTAAGGCACAACTCTCAAAAGCAATGAAAGAGTGAAATAAGTGAGAGTGTGATAGAGATATATGCAATGAAATTACATGTTAAATGATGCTACAACATGCAATCAACACATGCATAACATGTTATAGGCCTTAAAACACAAAGCTAGTGAAGCCATTTGCACTACAACCATGCATAACAAGTCTCATATGACCAAGAAAGCTCAAAACAGAGCTAAAGCATGCTAAATTAGTAGCAAAAACATGCTGAGATCAAGTCTCAAAAAGGTTGAAAAACATGCTTACATGCTAGGCCATCTACACTTGCAAACAAGACACAAGGAGGGAAGGCCACCCCATCATATTTTGGAACTCAAAACCAAGTTTTTACCACTGAAATTCCCCTGGAATTTAGTGGTTAAAAGGCTAAAAAAAGTTGTTTTAAAAGGCTTGAAAAAAAGGCACAACACTTAGCAAACAAGCTACAAAAGATGGTGGACCACCCTTAACTCCAAAAAGGCCTTAAACCACTATTTTTAAACCTTAAAAATAGAGGTTTTTGTAGTTGAAAACTAGGTCAAAAACAGTATGCAAAGGTGGCCAAACAAGCAACTAAAATAAAGCTTAAAAGGGTGAGCCTTATACCTTTGAAGCGCAACCAAAAACAGTAACAATTCTGAGCTAAAACTAGCTTTAGAAGCTCAAACAAGGCCTCAAAGAACCTCAGCTCCAAGGTGAAGGTGTTTGGCTAAGGGTGTTAGAACAAAAGTGTAGAGAATTCTCACTTTCAAGCAATAATTTAGGAAGAGAGAGAGGATTCTAGAGAGAGAGAAAAAAAATTTGTTGACAATTTTTTGTAACCCCCAAAATGGGGGAGAGACCCCCCATTATATAGAAAAACAAGCCAAAAGCTTGGCTTCATCCCTCTATACACGTGTATGAAGATGAGTATCAGTGATCAACAGTTAGCACAGCTGGCAAATAAATATCTGAAAAAGGAGAAAAATGGCCGTCAGCCATCATTAGTGGCCGACCGGCCATAAATGTAGGCCACCACTGATGGCCGGTAGGTACAAGCCATGGCCGATGGACACTGGGGATGGCCGAAAAGCCACCATCTCCTCCAGATTCAAAGAAACAAGCTCTTGGTCCACAACCAAGCAGAAAACATACAAGATTAGAGGCTCCAAGGCAAGGCGCTCAGCCGAGACCTTGTAGACACTCCATTTTTGACCGACCCTAAGACTCAGGCGTCACCGATTGAGCGCTCGGTGATGTTGCATATTGTGCTTGTTCAGAAGTTTCAGAGTCGCACAGGCGCCTGCCTCCTGACTTCAACCCTCTTCGTGCTTTGTCTCTTGCCATAACCGCACTTTGCTTTTCTAATTTTCCTTCTCAAGGGAGGAGAGGTCCCAGAGACTATCTCCCAGGGCCGTGGGCTACATTTCGTGGTCAGAGGCCATTTTGCCCATTTCGAGTCCTGCTCCTGCTTTCTGAGTCGTCAGGCCGTGTGCCTCGGTTCGGGACCACCCAACCATCTCCGATTCCTCCGGTTTTTGGCATGCGTCCCATTTACTCCATAACGAGGGACACTGGGGTCTTAGATACCCACTTCGTGGCCAAACACCACTTTCGGTGCTTAACGGCCGGTTTTCGGGCCCCGAACCTCGCGGTTTGGCCCTCGAGCATTCGTTTTGCATCGGTTTTTGTTCATTTTTGGCAGGTACCTCTGTTTTATCATAAGGAAGGTCACTGGGGGGTGGGATCCTAGCAATTGTCTCAGCAACTAGTTATGCCCTTCCGGCGCCCCCCGGGGCCCGTTTTTCTCACTTCCGGGCTAATGTTGAACACCCTAGGGCCATTTTCTTCGAGCCGAAACCACATATTTGTGTTGTACACACATGGGAGGACACCACCCTTTGGTGCTCGGCCAGCAATTCCAACTTTTTGCCCTAGCCACGGCTAGGTGGTGGCCACCACCTCCAATAAAGGTGGCTAGCCTACCGCATCCTCTCAAGGCATACTTTACACCAGATAGTCTGCTTTCTCCAAAATATCTTTGGCATCCGGGATGTTTTGGGAGGAAAGCTTGGGTGCATTTCCTCCACCTTTACACCCTCTTTTTGTCCATATAAGGGCCTCCCTCATTCCCTAGGGTTAGAAAAATTCCCCTCAAGCATACATACACATATCCATCTTTATCTCTCTCATTTTTCCTAAGTTTGGTGCCATCTCTTCATCAACTTCAAGCACCACTACCACCACTCCATTTCCAGCAGCAAGGAGAGCTTTCTCAGAGGCTGAGAAGCAACTTTCCTCAAGCCAAGAAGTAGAAAAAAAGAGGTCTTCAAAGGTAAGTCTCAAATTCCCTCTTTTGTAGCACTTTCTTGCCTCATTTCTTAAACCTACTTGCTTACTGTTTTGGGCTCCGACCAGAACTGAAAGGGGCCTTGTTTTGAGCCATTATTCATGTTTGTTCAAGGGCTCAACCCTGTTTGAGCCCTCCATCTTGCACTTGTTTCAATATCCTCTTATATGCCATTATTTTGCATTGAATATTTGGCCTATGTGTGATCTGATTTGGAGCATCTCATGAACTGATATTGTGTTTATATTGAGCCCCTATTCAACATTGAAGAAGGGCTTAACCTTGTTTTCATGCTCCATATGTCACTTGCTTTGAATCCATGTTTTGCCCTTGTTTTTGCATGCTTCATCTAGCTTGTGAGTGATCTGTTTTCGAGAATGATATAAAATGTGAGTGGGCCTATTTTGAGCCCTTCTTCAACATTGAAGAAGGGATCAACCCTGTTTGGCCTCTCTATAATGCACTTGCTTCATAATCTCTCATATTTACCGTAAACTTGCATGATTTGTTTAACCTACATGTGATTTGTTTTGGAGCATGCCTTAAACTATGATTGATTTTATTTTGTGTCCCTCTACAACATTGTAGAAGGGATCAACCTTGTTGGGGGTCTTCTTATTATACTTGTCTTTATATCTCTCTTGACCCCCATTTTTGCATGCTTTTTAGGCCTATCTAGATTCTGTTTTCGGCCATCATCAGTATTGAAAATATCCATATTTTGGCCTTCTTGTCATGTTTTGTTAAGGGTCTAAGGCTGTTTGATGAATGTAAGGCATACTTCATGTTTTAGCCTTTGTTGGCTTCATCCTTGCATGACATTTTTAGCAAGTTTGCACACTGATTTGAGGGTTGTCATCTACTGTAAATGTGCATATTTTTGGTCCCTCTTTAGTGTTGTAGAACTTTATTTTTCAGTTTGAGCATTGTGTATACCATCTGCTTCATTGTTCCCCTCTTTTCCCCCATTTTTGCATGCTATATTTGCCATACTTGTGATTGTTGTTTGGCCATCATTTGTACTGAAAAAATTCTAGTCTAGGGGCTGCCTAGCATCTGTCTTTACACTTCATGTCCATTTTGTGCATGTTTGGCATAGCTGCAAGTCATTTCGGGCACTTAGCATAGTATTTCGGGCATAGGGTGTAATTTTGCTATAATTCGGGGGCTGTTTTTGCATCATTTTGGTTGTTGAAATTTGCATTTTCCATATGCCATATGCCACGTCTCATTTGCATGTCATTTCATGCCTTAGGGCCATTGTTCGGTTTGAGTGCTCATGCACGATTTCGAGGCACTTCATTTTCATCTCCCGCTTCTTATGTGAGTGTGATCGAGGCTCTCTCACATTAGTATAAGTCCAATCAGATTTGGAGTGCCATTTCATACTTTTATGCCATTGTTTCGCTTATGCTAAGGTGCACGATTTCGAGACACTTCACTTTTATCCGACGGCCTCTTATGTGAGTGTGGCCGAGGCTCACTCATGTTAGTGTAAGTCCAATTTGCATCCTCAGATGCCATTTTAGTCTCATTGCATTCCAGATGCCATTGTTCTTGCTTATGCGTGCGCAAGACGATTTCGAGGCACCTCGCCATCCGATGGCCTCAGGTGAATGCGGCTGAGGCCCTCTCATGTTGGTATAAGCCCATATCGCATCGCATATCTCATTTTAGTCCTGTTGCATTCCGTATGCCATTTTCTCGGTTTGTGTGCCCGTGGGCACGCATTTCGAGACATCTCATTTTAGTCTCATTGTATATCATATTTCAGGCCGTTTCATGCCATTATGCCATTGTTTCGCTTATGCGTGCCCTTGTGCACTCATTTCAAGGCATCTCATTTTTCATCCATCGGCCTCTTATGTGAGTGTGGCTGAGGCCCTCTCATGTTAGTGTAAGCCCAATTTGCATTGTGTATGCCATTTCATTCCGTATGTCATTGCCTAGGTTTGCGCGCCCGTGTGCACGCATTTTGAGGCATCTCATTTCTTCATCCGATGGCCTCCTGTGTGAGTGTGGCTGAGGCTCTCTCATGTTAGTGTAAGTCCATTTTCATTCCGTATGTCATTGCCTAGGTTTGCGCGCCCGTGTGCACGCATTTCGAGACATCTCATTTCTTCATCCGATGGCCTCCTGTGTGAGTGTGGTTGAGACTCTCTCATGTTGGTGTAAGTCCAATTGCATTGCATATGCCATTACATGTCTTAGGATCATCGCCTCGGTTCGCGTGCCCGCGTGCACGCATTTCGAGGCATCTCATTTTCATAGCATTGTGCATGCTAGGATTGTATTTTAGTTGCATTCATGCATATCATGCATATTGCATCGTGTTCGATAGGAGTTAGCCCGCACGGAACGAGGCGCTGCTGCACTCGAAAGTGACGGAACGGGTCTCAATTCCCAAGTCACCGACATTCGGATACCCATGATGGAGTTAGGTTTTGTTGTAGCATTCATCTGCATTCACCCTATATTGAGTTGTGCAATCCGACTCCTCGGCCATCATGCATCGATATGCGTGATTGGTGGCACGAGGATCGAGGCATGCATATATTTGTGAAATACATTGCTATGCCCCTTTCCTGCTCTCTGTTTCAGCAAAATGAAGAATCAGCAACTTTCCGGAGTCTGGCATGCATTTCGAGAAACATCGCAAACAGAGGCTAATTGTCACGACCCAAACCCGGCCCTATGGGTTTAGCACCGTAACTGGCCAGTAATCCGAGATTACCAAAGGCCTGCCAATCAGTAATACAGTAAATACAGAGTTCAGGGCCTGGCGGAAGCCAAAACAGTAAAAACTAGTGTCCATAGAGCTGTGTTAATCTGTATGCCAAAAACATTTTTCATACATTAATGCATTCAAACCAGTACAGTATAACAGTAAACGGTCTATACAAAACAATACAAAACAGTAAGGAGACCTATGGGGACACAAAAACACCCCAAGCCATGGCATGGCGTCTCGGAACCTCGCAGTGAGGCACACAGTCGGCCGACAAAATCGGGGACCAATCCCACGCCCTAGCTCCTGGCCCGTGGCCGAGCACCTACATATATATATAAACAAAGGAGCTAAAGCCCATGAATAACATACAAGGTAAAGAGGTTATGAATGAATGTCCTTACAAGAATGAAATCAATTCATTATACAAGATTTCAATCTTGCAAGATTTCACCAAATACCATATGTGGTACATCCAATAGCCTATAAATGAGGGTCCAAAAGGACCGAGTCTTAACAGACCCAACAAAGAATGATGGCCAATCATTCAAGAACAAAGATGGTTCCACAAGGGAACCGACAGAGCTCAGAATACCAATAACAAGAGGTGCTAAGGATGCCACAATACAGCCAGAAATAGGACATACATTCATTCAAGAATAATATCGCTTCAAGAAATGCTTGTAAACAGTATTCAAAAGATAACCATTTTGAACATATCTTTACACATCTGTTACTCACAGTGATTTGGGCTATCAGTAGCTAGAGCGCGTCCCCGAGAGTCAACCCTAAACAGTCAATCAATAGAACACACACTAAGTTTACAGTTAGAAAGGATGATAATTAAATCCCTAAATTCCTCGGTGTGGTTCTATGTCTACATCCTCATTAAGATGCTCTAAACTAGGCCTAAGAATGCCTAGGATGCGATGAGGATGCAAAATGCACTAAGGAAGCAATTTAGAATTTTCATGAACAGGCCTCCGCCGAGCGCAGTTTCCTCGCCGAGCGACAAGCACAAAGGCCCACGCTCGAGTGTACATTCCGACGCTCGAGCGGACTGATGAAAGGTGCAAAAGATGCTGGATGCGCGATTTTCCCGCCGAAGGTTAAAATCCGCCGAGCGGATCAGAAACAATGCGAGGAAATATCTGGAGCATGAATTTCGCCGAAGCGGCACTTCGCCGAAGCGACGCCCAAAACTGAAATTCCAGATTCGACCTAAGAGTTTCAAACCAAGTTTCAATGCTCCAAATTCGATCCTCTTGGGCCCCTTTTCTGGAAAACTCTTTCAAACACATAGAATAACAAGTTTTAAAACTCAATTTAAGAAATCAAGGCCCAAGGGTGTTTCAATTAAACTCAATTTCAAACCATTTTCAAGAACACTTTCAAAACATGACATGCATGATCTTTAAACCAATTTTTAAGCTTCCAATCATGCTCAAATGAGCTCAATTCTTTGAAAAGCAAGTTGAAAACATGGACTATAATAATACCATGAACATGCATGTGACAAATTGCCATGAACTCAACTTCAAACTCACCAATATATACATGCATGCATGAATTTGACTTCAATCCAACATATATGAACAATTCCATAGCTTAGCTCTATAATGATGTGTGAACATGCAAGATGGAACTCCAAGACAACAAGAAGATGATGGTATCCTTACCTAGAGTGCCAATTACACTTCAATTCCAAGCAATTCAAGCCAAAATCTACAATTTGAGCTCAACTCTCACTCTTCTCCCTCACTTCTCTTGTTGGTCGGCTAGGAGCTCAATTGGGCTGATGAAATGTTTTGATTGAGTTGTAAACAAGTCTCTAAGTGTGTGTGATGTAGTGGCCACTGAGTGGCAATTCCGTAAATAAGTCTAAGTTCTCAATTAACTCAATTCAATCTAATTTAATCATTCCTAATCAATTTTCAGATAAAAATATCATTAAATCACAAATATTATGCTGATTACAAAACATCAACCGGTTTCTAAATCGTCACGATAAGGCCTTCAATTAGCGCTTTAAACATAAAATGCAAACAGATAATCATACACTCAAACAGATGCAACACGCAATTCAATAGACAAACTCATTCGGGCCATTTCGCCATTCAGCTTTGTTCAAGAGTTCATCCAGTTCACTTATCACCATTATCGCTTCGGTTTAGCGGTAATCAAGATATAATTCAAAGGGTTATACTAGAATCAAGACGGCGGGTTGTTACTCTAATTGGGGCATCCCAGTAGATTTTCGCGCAAGGCAGCCCAACATGCAGCATTTCATTATCCGGAGTAGAGTCAAGGCAGCCCTTGGCTTGCACGCCAATTTTACAGCTTTCTTATTTAATTTGTTAATTAATTAAGAATTTGTATATTATTCCGACCAGATATTCTGGATCAGATTATTCTTTTATTTGATCAGATATTATTTATTCGGACCTTCATGAGGGCATAATTGTAACAAGTGTGGGTGAGTGTGATGTATGTCTTCCAACCCCACGCCTTTTCTTCCCTTTTATTTACCCGCCTATGATGGTTAGATATAGGGCATATTTCAATTAGCATACCAGATGACAAAGATGTTTGCATCATTCATCTGCTTTTGCACGCACTCGGCTCAAGATCATACAAACTGCATTTGTATTTCAATTCCAAATTGAATACGTGATAGTTGTAGCATTTCATATGTCATGTTTAGAATAGCCGAGCCTGCTATAGTTTGCATTTTTGCATGTGTTGCATTAGGCATTTCTGAATATTTAGGATCATGCATGATTTCTAATCGGTTTTCTGTTTTGGCATGGAGTACTCAGTGAGTTTTATGCTTTAGCATCCTTGCATGCGTGTGAGTAACTGCCATGAATAGCATGCTTACCATGAGACTATGTGCTTATGTGATATAACTGCCTTGAATGCCTGTGGGTGGATGTTGAGTTATTTGAAGTGGGACAATTCATCAAATGTTTGTTTTAAGCCCACTAGATAGTGGCAAAATCACGTTTTTCTAAGCCCACCTGAGGGTGGCAAATCCACGTCTTAGCCTACCTGCGGGTAGCACCATCAAACCATTTTCAAACAAACAAACATGAAACGTTTTGTTCCAATTCAGGCGATTCAGTCTATACTTGTATGTCAGGCGCATCACGAGTAACCTAGGCTAATAACCTAATAAGAACTCACAATATTTTCAAAACAGATATCATGGTTAGTAGAGGTCGGTCTTTGATCGGCGAAGGGGTGCTCACGGCGACCTTTCCCAATCGCATCTAAGTTCCCGAGCCGAGGCAACTTTGGTGATGACGGACACGCGGCCTTTTGGCACCGAGTCGTGGTTTCCTAAATTTCCCATTTTAAAACATTTAGGTGGCAACTTCAGATTCCGGCGGCAATCCATGTTTGGCACTTCTTTCAAAAATCTGTTTTCAAAACGATTTGCCGGATTTGGACTCTTCGGTTCAAGATTGAGAACCGTGACATTTGAGTCCTTCGAACTGTAGTGACCCAATATCGAACCAGAACGGGGGGGACTCGCACTCCCTTCCCCCGGGATGCGTTCGGGGACGTCTACAGACCTTTAGGGACTCAAAACGAACACGAGCATGCAAAATCATCGGGTATTCAAACGATGATGTCCATGTCTTGAGGACGGTAAAAAATGGGATGTCTATACACACCTTCTGCACACACGGTGGGACGACAAATCTATCACTACAAGAAAAAACACTTTCCGTGACCAACATTTTGATTGCGAAAAGTACCATATTTGGTTGTTAAAACCTTTTCGCGACCAAAATATGTTGGTCACGAGTTGGTCGCTAAAGCCTCGTCACAAATAGTTTTCTGCGACCAAAAAAGCATTTGGTCGCTAAAAGTGACTATTCGCGACCAACTTTTTTGGTCGTGGAAAGTCCAATTCATATTAGCGAAAAGTAAACTTTTATCGACCAAAGATAAGTTGGTCGCCAAAAGTCAACGCCTTGACCCCAAAAAAATAATTCTTTTGTGCTGCCTGGGATTTGAACTTTTGACCAAGGAGTCACCATGTACCCAATCCACTCTACCAATAACATGCTTCTTGTTTATATTTGACAAAAAATATATATAACCCATAAAAATTGGATTATATATTATTTTATAAAACTTTTAATGCCTAAACAGAAAAATAACATGTAATTACAGTAGTATCATTTTTTTAAAAATTTATCCTGCCATAACTTTCGGCCATTAACTTTTTTTTTTGGTCGCCAATGGATAATCTTCCGCGACCAAAAAAGCCTTTGGTCGCCAATAGTATACTTTTCACGACCAACTTTTTTTTTTTGGTCGCCAAAAGGTGATCTTCTGTGACCAAAAAAGCCTTTGGTCGCCAGTAGTATACTTTCTGCGACCAATTTTTTTTTTTTGGTCGCCAAAATGTAATCTTCTACGACCAAAAAAGCCTTTGGTCGCTAATAGTATACTTTTCGCTACCAACTTTTTTTTTGGTTGCCAAAGGGTATACTTTCTGTGACCAACTTTTTTTTTGGTCGCCAAAAGGTGATCTTCCGCGACCAAAAAAGCCTTTGGTCGCCAATAGGTATACTTTTCGCTACCAACTTTTTTTTTAGTTGCCAAAAGGTGATTTTCCGCGACTAAAAAATTGTGGTCGCCAAAAGTTAAATTTTAGTCACAGAAAGTGGACTATTTGCAACCAAAAAAAGTAAGTGGTCGCCAAAAGTGTTTTTTCTTGTAGTGTGTTTTAAGGAGATTGTGGTAGCACACAGCCTTTGGTTTGCTTCCTTGTCTTATTTCAATAATTTATTTTGATATATAGTTTTCATCATGTTGTTTAATTTCGTAATTTCTTAATATGTAAATTAAATTATTAAATATGAATATGTTTGTTTTTATTTAATTTAAATACACAATTTATATAACAATCTTAAAATAGATTATATGTTTCTCATGAAATTAGATAAATCCGGTGCATGATAGATTCATTTCCCCACTGTACTGTATTAGCTCTTTGCTATTATTTACCTGGAAAAAAAATACGCAGAACTTGTTTAAGTTCCGTAGTCACCACTGTTTGTTATATGAAGTGCTTGAGGAGAATAATAAATCATTATATCTCACTTACACTGTTTTGAAGAATTACATTAGCCCACTGTTTCATATATGAAATGCATGATTAGAAATTCCATGTATTTATAAGAATTAATGTTAGGGAAAATCGATGATTCTCCACAAGTAAATCAATCAATGGGAATAAAAACTACTGCGGAAAAATTAAATGAAAGGCAACACAAGAATTTTACGTGGTTCCCTCAATGTGAGGTACGTCCACGGGATCGAAATCCGATTCCACTATCAACCAAATAAGTTCTAAACGATTACAAACGAGACACTAATGGTCTCACAAAACCACCCTTAGGTGAATTCCAAATAATCACAAATAAACAAGAGGAAAGACCTCACCAAATAGATGGACCAAAATCTTCAGAATCAGAGTTGAAGAAGATCCAAAATAACGAACCAAATTAATTTCAGAACAGAGGCAACATGAACAAATCAAGCACCTTGACCAACCTTAACCAATCGGCACTATTACCAAAGCTCTATAGCAGCCGCCACTTTTTGTGCGTTGAACAAAAACAATGCCTCAAATATGAATATAATATATTGAATCTAGGGTTTTGTAATCAAACCCTAATTGTATCCAAATTGGATTGGGCCTCCACAAATATAATATATAAAAATATATTATACTTAAACTAAGTCAAATTAAACTCTTTTTCCAAAAGCAATTGGGTCCCACACTCCAATAAGGTGGTATACCTAACAATTCTCCCCCTATCGACTTAGGTGGAGAGATCAACCATACCCGCCAAAGTTCGACACTTTAAATGTTTGTCCCTCGACAAAGTCTTTGTCAACATATCCGAGATATTATCATCTGTGAACCTTTTCGAGTCAGAATAATTTCGAGTCTAACACATCACTTAATCCAATGGTATCTCACATTAATGTGTTTCGATCTCTAATGAAAAGTAGAATTTTTACTCAAGTGAATAGCACTTTGACTATCACAATAAAGCACATACTTTTCTTGCTTCAAACCCAACTCTTGCAAAATTTCTTCAACCATAACTCTTCTTTGCAAGCTTCAGAATGGCAATAAATTCAGCTTCGTAGTTAAGAGAGCAACACATTTCAGAATTTAGATTGCCATGCCACAACCCCCGCAAAAGTCATCAACACTCAAGTAGATTTCTAGAATCAACATCACCACTATGTCGTAATCAGGAACCCATCAAGTATCGGCTTACCATCCCCAAAACACAAACACACCTTCGAAGTCCCTCGAAGATATCTTAGAATCCATTTTACCGCTGCCCAATGTTCTTTACCCGGATTAGAAATAAAACGACTCACCACACCAACGGCGTGAGCAATATCCGGCCTTGTACAAACCATGGCGTACATCAAAGAACCAATTGCTAAAGCATAAGGAACTTTCAACATCTCTTCTTTGTCTTTCTCATTTGTAGGACATTGATTCGAACTAAGTTTGAAGTGACCTGCAAGTGGACAACCAACCGGCTTTGCTTTATCCATGTTAAACCTCTCAAGAACTTTCTTAATGTATCTTTCTTGAGACAACCAAATCAGCCCCTCTTTGCGATCACGGACAATTTTCATACCAAGAATTTGCTTTGCCGGTCCCAAATCTTTCATAGCAAAAGATTTACTCAACTCTAACTTCAACCTGTTGATCATGGTAGAATCTTGACCCACAATTAACATGTCATCAATATAAAGTAAAAGAATAATAAATTTACCATCCGGAAAATTTTTCACAAATACACAATGGTTCGAAGTGGTTTTAGAAAAACCATTATTCATCATGAAAGAGTCAAATTTTTTGTACCATTGCCGCGGAGCTTGCTTGAGACCATACAAACTTTTCTTCAATTTGCAAACAAATTTCTCTTTCCCTTTTTCCACAAAACCTTCCGATTGCTCCATGTAAATTTCTTTTTCAAGATCACCATGAAGAAATGCGGTCTTCACATCAAGTTGTTCAACTTCAAGGATCATACTTGCAGCCATGCCAAGTACAACCCGAATAGAAGACATCTTCACAACCGGCGAGAAAATCTCATCAAAGTCAATACCTTTCTTTTGCCCAAAGCCTTTCACAACAAGACGTGCTTTGTACCTCAGATTCTTCCTATCATTCTTCAATTTGAAGACCCATTTATTTTTCAGAATTTTCCTCCCTTTAGGCAACTTCACTAAGTCATAGGTGTGATTTTCAAGTAAGGAGTTCATCTCCTCTTCCATGGCCTTTTTCCAATCACCTTTTTTTGCATGCTCAATTGCTTCTTGGTAGCTCTCCTCCCCCTTGATTAGAAATCAACACAAATTCATTGGGAGGATACTTTCTTGAAGGTTGTCGGTCCCTTGTAGATTTCCTCAACTCAAGTTGTGGTGACGGTACTTGAGTTGGATGCTCTTCCTCAATTTCTGGCTCAACTTCATTAGGGTTAGCATCATCCTCCACTTCTTCAATAGGTGGCTGCACGTCTCCCCCATTTTCATCATCAACTGGAGATGAAGGAGATGGATCCATGTCAATGAGATCACTAGTTTTTGGCTCCGGTTGATCACCTTTACCAAGGTCTTCAATTGTTTGGTCTTCAAGAAACACAACATCACGGCTTCGAATGACTTTCTTGTCGACCGGATCCCATAATCTATACCCGAATTCATCACGTCTATAGCCAAGAAAAATACATTGTCTTGACTTACTATCAAGCTTGGACCTCTCATCCTTTGGAATGTGAACAAAAGCTCGGCAACCAAACACTCTCAAGTGCTTATAAGACACATCTTTGCCAGTCCAAACTCTTTCAGGAACATCACCATTCAAAGGATAGCAAGGAGACAAATTGATCACGTCAACCGCTGTACTCATTGCCTCACCCCAAAAGGATCTTGGCAATTTAACTTGTGAAAGCAAACACATTGTTCTTTCTACAATGGTGCGGTTCATCCTCTTGGCAACGCCATTTTGTTGAGGAGTCTTCTTAACTGTCTTTGATGCCGAATACCTTGGCTGCGACAATACTCATCAAATGGCCCAATGTATTCACCACCATTGTCTGTTCGGATGCACTTCAATTTCTGTGCTGTTTCTCTTTCAACCATGGCCTGAAAATGCTTAAATACTTTTAGAACTTGATCTTTAGTTTTTAGTAGAAAAGCCCAAACTTTCCTTGAATAATCATCAATGAAAGTAACAAAATAAAGTGCACCACTATGTGTTCTAACTTTTAAAGGACCACAAACATCTGAATGAATTAACTCCAACACATTTTCTTTTCTAGAAGCAACATTTTTATGAAAAGAAACTCTATGTTGTTTACCCGCCAAACAATGAACACAAGTTTTAAGATGTGTACCTTTCAAACCGGGTAGAAGCTCTTTCTTGAACAAAACTTGCGCCTCTTTTTCACCATGTGCCCAAGTCGCTTATGCCATAATTCAGTAGAAATATCATCTTCAAGTGCTTTGACAACACCTTTACAAATTTTTCCTTGCATCGAATAAAGTGTATGAGTCTTCTTACACTTAGCCACCACAAAAGCTTCCATATTCCATCACTAAATTTGTTGTCGGCCTTCATCATCTAGCTTCCCAAGAGAGATCAAATTGAGGTGAATGTCGGAACATGCCTCACATCTTTAAGCAACAATTTGTAGCCCAAATTTGTTTCCAAGGAAACATCACCCATGCCGATAATCTTGGACAAACCTTCATTACCCATTCAACAGTAACCATAATCTCCTCATTGTAGGTAGTGAAGAAATCAACTCGAGAAGTCACATGAAAAGAAGCACGTAATCAATCACCCAACTGCTCTCTTGGCCCACAAAATTGATACAATCATCTTCACAAACGACCATGAGATCATCGGTAGTAACTGCCGTTGTGTCTTCTTGCTTCTTATCCACACTTTTGTTACGCCTTTTCTCCTTGTTCTTGAGCTTTCGGCATTCCCACTTCATGTGCCCTTTCTCATGGCAATAATAACACTCAACGTCTTTCTTTGAAAGAGAACCATCTCTTGACTTGTCACGGCTTTGATCACGACCATGAGGAGTCTTACTCCTCCCCCTTGTTTTGCTTCAGCCTCTCACAACAAATGCTTCCGAATGAGAGGAACCGACTGATTTTCTTCTAGTTTTTTCATTCAATAAGCTACTAGTGACTTGGCCCATTGTGACAATTCCATCGGGTGCCGAATTACTAACTGTCACAACCAAAGTCTCCCAACTTTCGGGTAAGGAACTAAGCAGCATCAAAGCCTGCAACTCATCATCAAAAATAATTTTCATAGAAGCAAGTTGGTTAACAATACTCTTTATTTCATTCAGATGTTCCGGAATAGGGCTGCCCTCTTTATATTTTAAATTAACCAACTTACGAAATAGAAAGGCTTTATTTGTGACTGATTTTCTATCATAAAGACTCTCTAATTTTTTTCATAAATCATGTGCTGAAGTTTCAGTGGCAACATGATAAAATACACTGTCATCAATCCATTGACGGATAACACCAACAGCTTTTCGATTAAGCCTATTCCATTCATCATCTTTCATATCAGCAGGTTTGCCACTATCACCCTCAATGGGTCCATACAAGTCTTTACAAAATAATAGGTCCTCCATTTTAGTTTTCCAAGTTACCCAATTGCTTCCATTGAAGCTAGACATACGACCCACATTCCCCTCTATTGATTTACACAAATAAATAAACCCCAATAAACCGTAAGCTCTGATACCAGTTGTTAGGAAAAATCGATGATTCCCCACAAGTAAATCAATCAATGGGAATAAAAACTACTGCGGAAAAATTAAATGAAAGGCAACACAAGAATTTTACGTAGTTCCCTCAATGTGAGGTACGTCCACGGGATCGAAATCCGATTCTGCTATCAACCAAATAAGTTCCAAACGATTACAAACGAGACACTAATGGTCTCACAAAACCACCCTTAGGTGAATTCCAAATAATCACAAATAAATAAGAGGAAAGACCTCACCAAATAGATGAACCAAAATCTTCAGAATCAGAGTTGAAAAAGATCCAAAATAACGAACCAAATTAATTTCAGAACAGAGGCAACATGAACAAATCAAGCACCTTGACCAACCTTAACCAATCGGCACTATTACCAAAGCTCTATAGCAGCCGCCACTTTTTGTGTGTTGAACAAAAACAATGCCTCCAATATGAATATAATATATTGAATCTAGGGTTTTGTAATCAAACCCTAATTGTATCCAAATTGGATTGGGCCTCCACAAATATAATATATAAAAATATATTATACTTAAACTAAGTCAAATTAAACTCTTTTTCCAAAAGCAATTGGGTTCCACACTCCAATAAGGAGGTATACCCAACAATTAAGCCTACTGTTTCACCTGTTCATGATTAGGAATTTAATGGTTAATACACATTGTATATGCATACAAGCAGTCTTTAATTGTTAGTGTCTGAATATTACACTGCTATGATAAGCTGTTTATTCACCATTTGCATGCCATATGATTTTAGTATATATAGTTGTATAATTTTATGTTTAATTTCTAGTTTTTTTTTTTTTTTAATCATGATTTGCATGCTTCTTTGTTTTATAGTTTTATAATATAATTTGCATGCTCATGGGGTTTAAATTTTTTGACACGCTAGTTATTTTCTACTTTTCTAGTATAATATACATGTTCATTATTTTCTAGATCCTAGTTTAATTCACGTATTTATTAGATCCAAGATTTGTAGGATAATTTGCATGTTCTAAATTTTCTAGATTTTAGTTTATGTTACATGATTTAATTTCTAGAATTACTTACATGGTAATTGCTTTGGAATTATTTGCATGTTAATTGTTAGAATTATTTACATGTTTATTGTGTAGTAATTGCATACAACTCTTGTCAATTAATTTTGCTTTATGTTTTGGAGTTATAAGTTTTTTTGTAACTTGTCTAATATTTTATTTCTCTATTTAATTGTGCTCTTCAATATATTGCTGGAAGGTTTAAAAATGAGTTATTATTTTATAGTTTCTTTCAATTATTTGTTTTGTATTTTGTTATATTTTTCTGCTAACTTGCTTTATTGGAATACCTATGCGAAAGAGAATGGGAAAAAAAAATACAGAACCAAATGAATTGAATTTGGAACTACAATACCAAAAGTTTTGGACTACTAGTGTTTTTATTGAATAGAAATACCTAAGCGTGAAAAGAAATTTTGGACCAAACAGAATCCTAATTGGATTGGTTTATCTTTCTTATATTTGAAGCAATTTTTTCTTGAGTTTAGTAGTGATTAATTACCTATTATTTTGAAGCAAGTTTAATTACTTGAAATTTTTGAAGAGTTGTGTTTGCTCTTAACTTGTTGTAGCAATTTTTTAATTGCTTATAATTTTGGTTAACAATTTTTAATTGCTTGTAAGTTTTGAATTTGGTTTGTTTTAATCTAGTTTATCTCCTGGAAAACTTAATTCTAAATTTGTATCCCATGGATTAAGAGTTAACGTGCTCTTGAAAGTTTGTCTAAGCTTAATTGGGTCTTATGTGGGACCCATGTTACCGCTTCAGTCTTCCTGGAAATTTTCTTGACCATATTCGATTCTAGGGTAAGTGGTGAGACTAGTTTTGAATTAAATTTCCAAATTTGGAATTTTCTCGTGTTAAGTTTAGTTTCTGGAAACACAGAATAGTGAAATTCTGTTGTATTTTTCAGAAATGGTAATTGCAACTGATGTTGCTACTGTTAATGTTGGTGGGGATTAGAACCTCAGGTCAACTGGCATGCCAACCCCTACTGTGACCCCTTTAGTCAACCTTGTTGTTGTGACCTCTGTGGTCAATCCTGTTGCTACTCATGCTGTTCCGGGAAGATTGCTCAACCATCATGAGTTCTCGGAGAAGTTCACCAGTGTGAATTTCAAGAGGTGATAGCAAAAGATGTTGTTTTACTTGATTACTCTTAGCCTTGCGAGGTTTTTGAGTGAGGATTTGTAGACCACCCGAACTTCCTCCGCGCGCCCCCCTTTCGGAGAGGGCGCGGATTTGGGTTCTAGCTACTACAGTTCGGACTCCTGTCACGGTTTTGAATCTAATCTCACAAAGTGCAATGTAAGATTGATAAATCACCAAAGAGTCCAAATCCGGCAAATCGTTTTGGAAAATTGATTTTAATCAAAAAAGCGCGAAACATGGACTGCTTTTCCAGATTACAGAGTCACCACCTAAATATTTTATTTTTGAGAAATTTAGAAACCCTCGACTGCCTAAGGCCACGGTCTATCATCACCAAAGTTGTCTCTGCTCGAACTTGGGTATGAGAGGGAAAGGTCCCAAATGAGCACCTCCCCCGCCCGATCAAAGGATTGGCCCCTACTAACCATGATATGTTGTTTTGAAAATACATGTTCTTATTCTGGTTATTAACTTAACTTACTACGTGATGCGCACAACATACAAGTATAGGCTCAGTCACGAGAATTGGAACAAAACAATTCATGTTTGTTTTTGAAAATGGTTTGAAAGTGCTACTCGTAAGTAGGCTAAAACGCCTGATTTCCCACTTCAAACAAGATAGGCTTGAAACAACATGATTTGCCACCTCAAGTGGGCTTAAAACTCACATTTTGATGAATTGTTCCAATTCAAGTAATGAAGCCTTCATCCATAGACATTCATGCAGTTAATCATTTAAGCATATAGCCTCATGGAAAGCATGCTAAACATGGCAACACTCACACACATGCAAGTATGCTAAAGCGTAAACACTTACACTCCAAGCCAAAACAGAAAACTAGTTAGAAATCATGCAGGATCCTAACTATACAAGATGCCTAATGCAACACATGCAATAATGCAACTAAATAGGGTTGGCTATCTAAGATGGCATATTAATGCAACACTTGATAACATGCTTTGGAACACGTATTCAAGTAAGTATATTGAAATACAATGCAGTTTGAATGATGCACCGAGCCCGGTGCATACAAGAAAAATGAATGATGCACGCATGCAAGCATAAAGTATGCTAATTGAAATATGCCCTAAACTAACCACCAAAAGCTGATAAGTAAAAGGGAGAAAGAAGTGGGGTTGGAAGACATGCACACACGCACGCACCCTTATTACAACAATACGCCCTCTCGACGGAGGGACCGAATAAATGAGCCATGCTAATCTAAGCTAAGTTAAGCTAATCAACTAATCTAATAATCTAATTAGACTAATTATTACAGACCAATAAAGAAATAGCTAAACTAAGCTACTTAGGCCCCGTTTGTTTGGAGAGTTAGAGAGGGGATTGGGATTGGTAGTGAGGTGGGACCCACTACTATTGTGTTTGTTTTGAGAGATGGGGAGGGGATTGATAGTGAGCTCCGGATTAGAAAGGGCCTCCCCAAGGGGATTCGGATGGGCCTCAAGGACTTGGTATTAGAAAAATAGTTCGGCGGACTAGAAATTTTTTATTTTTATTTTATTTTTTACATGTCTGGCATTTTTTTTTGAACATTAAAGTTTAATTTTTTGTATTTTTTGTTAAGTAAAAATCATTACTTTACTTGTTTTATTTTTTTTTGAAATTTTTTTATTTTATTTTTATTTTTTTAAATTTTTTTACATGTTGGGCATTTTTTTAAAAACATTAATGTTTAATGTTTTTGCATTTATTTATTTATTTGTTTTTTTATTTTATATTTATTTTAGATAAAAATAATTTAACAATTCCTATACTAACAACTATCATCAAAACAAAAATAATTTTACTTAATCTCCTCACTATCAATCCCCTCACTATTAATCCCGTCACTATCAATCCCCTCCATGCTACCTCTGAAAACAAACGTGGCCTTAATTATTACAACACTTAATTAATTAACAAATTAATTAAATTACAAATTGAAATGCTAACTAATAAGAAAAGCACCAAATTATGCTGCCTCAGCTCTGTTTGAAGAAGTTCAACATGCATGCTTGCATTCAGTTTCTCGTCCCGAAAAGCCTTTCGATTTGCTCTCTTGAGGCTCGCTTATGTGGTGTCTTCAAGGACTTGTCACGAAACTTACCAAATCTATGCTAGGAGGTACCAAGGCTCGCCGCCATGAGGAGCTATCAGCCACCGCCGCCAAAGATGAACCACTGCCGACCAAGGATGCAAGGGTACCGGCCATTAATGTAGCACTGCCAGCCACTGGTGTGCTGTGACACCAAACTGCAACAGAGCACAAGACAAAGAAAATGGAGGGTCTCCCAAGGATATGTATGTACTATGCCACTCCTTATCATCTCAAAACATCAAGGGAGGGGCACCATTGCATCCAAGACCATCAATCAAGCATCTCAATGCATGATGGCCAAAGATCCAACTTGCAAAAATTCAATGAATGTACAACAAACAAGACACTAAGACCACGGCCTTATCATAAGTGATCAAAGCAATGGAGACAAAGGGGATTGACTCACTTTCATCACTTCGAGTATGAAGTGGACCAATCCACCTTGTGTTCAACATAACCTCCGGTTGAACAGAATGCAATGCACACATGCAACATGCTTATCTTGATATGTTTTACTTGATTGATTTTGTTTACACATTTAAACATTACCAACCATTCTTTAATTGGTTAAGTCCAAATGTGAAAGTCCTCTAATGGGAAAGATGGCCTCAGCCACAAGCACCTTGAGCATGAAAGAAGCCTCATGCTTTTGGTTAGTAGAAACCCTCAAGAGAAGGCTAAAACTATTAGGCATGAGAGCCTCAATTCCATGCTTAAGCCAACACTAAAGATCTCTTTCAAAGCAAACGAAAGAGTGAAGCATGGAGTAATATGACATGTATTTTAGCACTGAAATGGCATGCAAAATGACTTGAAACTATGCAAACAACCCATGTAATGCATGTTGAAAGGCTTAAGCATCAAAGCTAGTGAAGTGTATTACACTAGAGGCATGCAAGACAATGTGCAAATGACCAAACCAACTCTGGACAGAGCTCAATCATGCCAAAATAATGGTCTAAACATGCTGAAATGGGAGCTCAAAATGCTAGAAGAACATGCACACATGTTGGCCTATAAGCAAGGCATAATACACAACCCTCAAAAGCTATGAAGAAGTGAAGTATATGAGAGTGTGACTACACTATATGCACTGAAATTACATACTAAATAGTGCCATACCATGCAAACATCACATGTAATGCATGCTAGGGGTCTCAAAACACAAGACTAGCAAAGCCAATTACACTATAGCCCTACAAGGCAAGCTATACATGACCAAGACCACTTGGAACGGAGTTTAAGCATGCTAAAACAAGGCCAAAAGCATGCTGAAATAGAGCCAAAACAAGCTAGAACAATAGGCCAAAATGCTAAGCATGTAAGGCTAACAAGTAGGAGTACACTACAAGTGCAAGAAGCATGCAAGAGGTGACCAAACCAGCTAAAAATAGAGTTATGGCAGGTCAAAAAAGTCACAAAAATATGCTTGAACTCAGCTTAAAAGAAGGAGAAATGCATGCTCATTTGGTAGGCCAGCAAGACATGCAAGCAAGACAAGAGGAGAGGGGACCACACCCTCCTATTTGGGACCTCAAAGCAAGGCTTTCACCATTGAAAATTCTTTGGATTTCAGTGTTTAAAAGGCCAAGAAAAGTTGTTTTGAAAGGCCTTGAAAGATGGCACAAAAGTTTCACAAGCAAAGAGACTAGAGGGGTGGACCATCCTCAAACTCAAAAGGGGCTTAAACCACCATTTTTAGGACTGAAAAATAGAGTTTTCTTCAGTTCAAAACCAAGCCAAAAACAGTTTGCAAAGGTGGTAAAAACAATTACAAAAACAAAGTTTAAAAGGGGTAGATTCTCACCCTTGAAGACTAGCAGCAAAACAGGTCTTTCTCTGAGCCAAAACCAACTTTTGAGCTCTAAGCAAACCTCTAAGAACCTCAGGAACAAAGGTGAAGGTGTTTGACTAGGTGTCTTAGTGCAAAAGCATGAAGAAAACTCACTTTTAAACTCAATATCACACAATATAGAGAGAGATAGAGAGAATTCTAGAGAGAGAGGGAAGAAATATCTCAGCTCAAACTTTTGTAACCCCTTGCATGCATATAGAAGCCCTCTATATAGGAGATACAAGGATTCTTCAAGCAAATCCAGCCCTCCACATGCAAGCAGATGGTTTATCCTGCAAACAGCTGGCTAGAAAATATCTAAAATATATCTGTTGAAATAATGGTAGCCAGCCGGCCATCAGTGGTGGCCGACAGTGCCTCATTGATGGCTAGCAGGGCTTAGACCATGGCCGGCAGTGCACTAAAACAAGCAATAGGGAGGGACCAAAGCATGGTCCAAAGACGGGGCAGAAATGAAACAGGGTTTGGAAACCTCAAACCTGTGACGTTCCGCTGTGAAGTTCGAATGCTCGGCATACAACCAAACTTGTTGCTGGATGTACTTGCAAGCACAACCAAGTCTTGAGGACGGTCAAAAATGGGTTGTCTATAGTTGCCCCTCTTTAACAGAACTCGAAAGTCACAAAGTGACGGGAGTGAATATCAAAACCTAGAGACGACCCATTTTTAACAAGGCCGAAGACTCAGGCAAACATACTCAAGATCACAATATAGATGCACCCGCAGGCTGGGGCAAAATGCAAATGACATGCATGATGTAAAAGCATAACTTATGATTATGCAAAGAGGACTATAATGAAACATTTACATGCAAATGTTATGCAAAGAAATGCTACAACGAACTTGCACATAAGCAAGTAAACATGAACCAAACCACATCTCATGCAGAAAAGATGTAAGAAAATTATGCAATCTTAGCGAAGGTGTGATAGATACACAAAGCGAGCATGTGTGATAGATACACAAAGTTTAACGTGGTGATAGATACACAAAGTGAGCATGTGTGATAGATACACAAAGCTTAACGGTGATAGATACACTAAATGAACAAAGTGTGATAGATACACTACAAACGTAGATAGATACACAAAGCAAGCATGTGTGATAGATATACGGCTTAACATGTGATAGATACACAAAGTGACCATGTGTGATAGATACACAAAGTTTAACGGTGATAGATACACTAAAAGAACAAAGTGTAAAAGATACACTAATCGAACGTGTGATAGATACACAAAGTAAGCATGTGTGATAGATACACAAAGTGAGCATGTGTGATAGATACACTAAATGAACAAAGTGTGATAGATACACTAAGCGAACGTGTGATAGATACACAAAGTGAGCATGTGTGATAGATACACAAAGTGAACGTGTGATAGATACACAAAGTGAGCATGTGTGATAGATACATAAAGCGAACGTGTGATAGATACACTAAATGAACAAAGTGTGATAGATACACTAAGCGAACGTGTGATAGATACACAAAGTGAGCATGTGTGATAGATACACAAAGTGAACGTGTGATAGATACACAAAGTGAGCATGTGTGATAGATACATAAAGCTTAACGGTGATAGATACACTAAATGAACAAAGTGTGATAGATACACTAAGCTTAACGTGTGATAGATACACAAAGTGAGCATGTGTGATAGATACACAAAATGAGCATGTGTGATAGATATACAAAGTGAACGTGGTGATAGATACACTAAATGAACAAAGTGTGATAGATACACTATGAACGTGTTATAGATACACAAAGTGAGCATGTGTGATAGATACACAAAGCTTAATGTGTGATAGATATACTAAATGAACAAAGTGTGATAGATACACTGCTTAACGTGTGATAGATACACAAAGTGAACATGTGTGATAGATACACAAAGTGAGCATGTGTGATAGATACACAATGCGAACGTGTGATAGATACACTAAATGAACAAAGTGTGATAGATACACAAAGTGAGCATGTGTGATAGATACACAAAGCGAACGTGTGATAGATACACAAAGTGAGCATGTGTGATAGATAAACGAAGCGAATGTGTGATAGATACACTAAATGACCAAAGTGTGATAGATACACTAAGTGAAGAGAGTGTGATAGATACACTAAATGAACAAAGTGTGATAGATACACTAAGTGAAGAGATTGTGATAGATACACTAAATTAGCAAAGTGTGATAGATACACTAAGTGAAGAGAGTGTGATAGATACACTAAATTAACAAAGTGTGATAGATACACTAAGTGAAGAGAGTGTGATAGATACACCAAATGAACAAAGTGTGATAGATACACTAAGGTGAACAAAGTGTGGTAGATACACTAAGGTGAGCAAAGTGTGGTAGATACACTAAGGGAGTAAAGTGTGATAGATACACTAAGGTGAACAAAGTGTGGTAGATACACTAAGTGAGCAAAGTGTGGTAAATACACTAAATGAACAAATTGTGATAGATACACTAAGTGAAAAAAGTGTGATAGATACACTAAATGAACAAAGTGTGATAGATACACTAAGTGAAGAGAGTGTGATAGATACACTAAATGAACAAAGTGTGATAGATATACTAAGTGAGCAGAGTGTGATAGATACACCAAATGAACAAAGTGTGATAGATATACTAAGTGAACAATCTTAAACGAAACTTCCCGGAATGAACTGCACATCCAATATTGTCTGGTTGTACCAGCTTCAAATAAACCGTACATACAATATCGTGGCTTACGTTGTTGGGGATCTTCTGCTTTTTGATTGTGCTTCCAAACCGCAGTTACTACATTTCCTTTTTGACCATGTTCACAATTTTCCCTATTCTCCAACGGGGTGACAGACTAGGTTGGTTCAATATCCAGAATTAAGGCGCATACCCGCTATCTCAACCTATGGGGCTTCCATATAGATTTCAAGCCGGGGACACACCCCTGGGTATTTAAACCAGACTTTAGTCTCGGAAATCCCGAACCTTTGTGTTCTAGGCATGGGCCATTCGAACTCTAGTTTTCACAGTCGCAGTTGGTTTCCTAGGAACTCATTGCAAACACAGTCAAGATGTCTTTGGCAGGGAAATGGTGCTTGAGGAGAGCACTTGTGATCGCCATTCTGGCTTGAAGCAGGCTTAGGCTTGAGCTTGAGCTTGAGATAGAGGCACACTCATACTTCGGAGCATTGACAAGGCTTGAAGAGGTACATCCGAAATGCAATCTCGAAACTTGCTGAAGCCAAAACACACTAAGATGCTTTGGTTTTCCTTCTTTTCTTTTGTTTTGCAGTCCGGAACCCATATAACTTTAGATAGGTCCTTGTTCTATTGTTCTCACATGACCTGGGTTGAACCCTGTAGTTTTATGAAAGAACAAATCCTATTTTGCACATATGTGGAGAATGGCACAGCACTTTGAGCACAAAACGATTTATTTTGAAACTGAGAGATGAGTTCTTAACCGGGTATTGAGCCTGTGACTGGCCACAGCACACCACGACTCAACAAAGGGAAAGAAAGGTAAAACAACCTAAACGACTCAAAACAAGAATCAAGACAAACAAAACACGCACACACAACACTCAGATGTGTTCTAATGACGAGAGACCTCTCGGTTCACAAGGAGCCCACAGCTTCTCCGTGTATTGTTTTCCACCCTTTCTCATTTGTGATTCTCATATCACTTTGGCACTCAATCTCTTGTTTTCTGAAAAAGCCCTTGTCCTCACTTTTTCTCTCAGCACACATCTCTCTATTCTTCAATCTCTCTTATTTTTGATCATTCTCCTGGGTGGTTGATGGATAAACAGGAAGTTATGGGCTCTTGCCCCTAATATTCTACCAGATTCTCATTCTTTCGCTCATAACAATGAGTTTTTCACGGAGGGGTTGCACTGCGACTGGGTGTGCAGCAGATTTGCAACTGACATCGGTTGACGATGCACTTGCCTTAACTCGACTGAGGTGAATTACAGCAATGTCCCACCGGCCTGATATACAATTGATTAGTCTCACACACTGCATTTTCTACGTTCCCATTCTGGGTCAGACGTCAATTTTTGATTCGATCATCTAGATGAGGGAACCGAATATCCAGCTCCAGTTCCAGTTCGTGCTTCACACTTGGCTTGATACCTCGCTGCTTGGAGGTTGAGAGAGCTTTCGGCCCTTTGTTGTTAGCTTCAATTGTGCCCTTTCTGGCGAATATGGTGCCCTTTCCGGCAAGTATGTTGACAACAGGGAAAAGACAAAAAACCTGACTCAACTGCGTCCCTAGTTCATCATTTTGACCATTTTTTTGTTTTGGTTTTCTAATAAAACAATTTTGACCAATATAAGAGTTTGATTAACATGCTTGTTCAATTTTCTAATTTGAAATCATGCAAGTCAGGCTATGAGCACTGAAAATTTTCCTTTTTTGGGTCCAAGAAATGGTCTAGTTTTGGAAAAATGAAATAATTTTTGAGAAAATTAGTCAACCTCATTAAAAATTCTCTAAATTGTTTTTTTACAAATGACCACTGCTCGACCAACTCATAATTTACTCTTGAGATGCACAACCTCAAATCCAAAACAATGAAAAATTGCCCTTTGTCTAAATGGCACTGCATGGCAACGGAAAGTTGCCTCTTGTCTGAATGGCATCACAGTGCACTGTAATCAGTCCTCAAAGTGATGATCACAACCGAACTCTCGGATACAGAGAAGACAAAGATGATCAGAACCATTACATGGACACAGTCGATTTGGACGTGTTTATGGGTGGACTTCAGAATGAAGTTACCTACGTATCCCATGGATGGGAATCAAGCCTTACGTAGTTTGGGGTTAAGGTACACTTGGGTATTAACCTCTCATTTTGTGCTTTAACTTTTGCCAAGGCCGCCTTTCGGGTTTTCAACCTTGCGAGCTCTGTTTTTCTTTTTTTTTTTTTCATTTCATTTCTTTTTTTTATTTGCTTCTTTCTTTTTATTTTTTTTATTTTTTTTCATTTTTTTCATTTTTGTTCTTTTCTTTGCTCTAACTTTTGCCTGGGTCATCTTTCCGGGTTTTCGGCCCAGCGAGCCTCTCAAGGATAAAAAGGTTTAACTGGGTCCATGTTGCTCGGTTTTGAGATCTTGAAGCCATCTGAATCCAGAAGGATGGCTGTTGTTTACTGATGATGTAGGAGTCTATCCAATGGGGGCTGAATTTGCCCCTAGTGTTGCGGATAGGAACTCCTTTGTCCTTCAACAAAAACTTTTTTCTTTTCTCTATTCTAGGATTTGGCATTCTTGTCGATCTTTATTAGCTTGAGCAATGTCCCAATTTTTGACTCTTCGAGCACATCTGACATTTTTTGCCCCTAGTTCAAGGGCTGCTTCTTATCCAGCTTTGCAAGCTTTCTTTTGATCATATCTGACCTTCTTGCCCCTAGTTCGAGGGCTGCTTTGAATTTGGCTTGGCGGGCCTCCTTTGATGCCATACGACCTTATTGCCCCTAGTTCATGGGCTACTTCAAATTTGGCCATACAAGCCTCACATTGTGGTTGACCGTTGAACATTCTAAATCTAAGTTCAAGGTTTGAAAGCAAAGAGGGGTTGAGTCTCGAGGCTGAGAATGATCCTATGCTGCACAATCTCAAGAGCGATTCCACACAGGTCTTCGCAGGATCACACAAAACATTTTTTGAAATCTTTTAAGAAAACAACCAGTCGCTCACACTGAAGATAGTGTAGAACCAATCTGGATCAAGTCAGGATCCTTCTCAGTACTCACATTAACAAGCATGATCTCATTCATTAAGGGCTTAGCATGCCTTTCTTCCTCTCAGCTGATGAAATTTTTGCAAATCTAGAGGAATTCCTCCCTCTTTGTTTTCATCATAGTGTTCAAAAAGTTTTGAAAAACTTTGGTCAATGCAATGACTTCAAGGCACAGAAAAGTAGGTGAAAAGTACTGCCGTTTCATTCTGATCTTCTAGCACAACTGGCTCCAAGGTAGGAACAAACGTAAAAGAAAGGGTGTAAAAGACAAACACAAAACAAACAAGTGATGTCCGAGGTAACACCCCCGAAATCACCCGACTCCAACACAACCGGACTGACTCGATACAACAAGACAGACTCGATTGACTCAGCACAAAAAGACTAACTCAATACAATACAACAAGGCTGACCCAATACCCAAGTCAGAAAGTAAAATAAATAGCATTTGCAAATTGCTCAAAACAGTGCGTGCTATCCATCATATCTGGAGTAAACTGAGCGCCATCCGCAGGTGGTTCATCCCCCGATCACATAATCATATTATCCCCCACATTCATCGATCCAAAGGCTAATAGACTTTGCAGACTGGTGCATAATGACCTCGTTGATAAATGCCGGACCAGTAGAAGCGGTGAGCCTTATTTGGCCTTTCTTTACCTTGCCTTAGCGAAGGAAACACTGGTTGCTCTTTTGCACTGAATCACGGACTTGACAAAGTCTATCAACACAAGTCCAATGTACTTGGGGGATATTGGAGCCTTCTGATGCTATAGTTCCAGGACTACCTTGCAAAAGACAAAACATACAGCATCTTAGCCCAATTTCACCGTAATGTAGTTGAGCATAATCAATGATCGTGTTTCTCATCAATTTCGCCCAAAATTTCGCTCAGAACCGACACTCAGTTAATACTCAGACTTGCAGCTGATACATACATCTTGTAGAGATACATCCTAATAGCACACATCAAGCAAGTGAGAGCCAAAACACCCCTATGGTAGGGTAGGGTTTCCCTGTCCTATTTTGTCAGGAGCTAGGGTTTCAGTACGTACGCAGCGGCTTCAAACAACCTACATTTGGGTAAGTAACCTGTCCTAATTTGGAATGGTCTCTATAGCTTCCGATCTGCAACTAGGCCGATTGGTCAAGAAGGGTACCTTGGCAAAATCGAGGTTTGTGTTCCCATCGTAGTAGAGCCCAGAATCGTCACAAATTTTATGGCACGCTTTTCAAGCAAGCCTCCCAAGAAACCGCTCAGAATAGCAGATGGCAAACACTGTGACTTAGGCGCACCTATGCAAATGCAATGCAAAGAAACACATAAGTGTAGACAAAATAACATATCATGAGTTCGAGTCAAGTTCTCTAAATCCCCAGCAGAGTTGCCAGAAATTGTAGACTGCCCGAACTTCCTCCGCGCCCTCCCTTTCGAAGAAGGCGTGGATTTAGGTTCTAGCTACTACAGTTTGGACTCCTGTCACGGTTCTGAATCTAATCTCACAAAGTGCAATGTAAGACTGATAAATCACCAAAGAGTCCAAATTCGGCAAATCGTTTTGGAAAATCGATTTTAATCAAAAAAGCGCCAAACATGGATTGCTTTGCCAGATTATAGAGTCGCCACCTAAATATTTTATTTTTGGAAAATTTAAGAAACCCTGACTCGTGCCTAAGGCCACGTGTCCATCATCACCAAAGTTGCCTCGGCTCAAGAACTTAGGTACGAGAGAGGAAGGTCCTGAAATGAGTACCCATGCTTGCTCGATCAAAGGATCGGCCTCTAATAATCATGATATGTGGTTTTGAAAACACATGTGTTCTTATTCCGATTATTAGCTTAACTTACTATGTGATGCGCACAATATACAAGTATAGACTCAATCGCGAGAATTGGAACAAAACAATTCATGTTTGTTTTTGAAAATGGTTTGAAAGTGCTACTCGTAGGTAGGCTAAAACGCAGATTTGCCACCAAACAAGGTGGGCTTAAAACAACATGATTTGCCACCCTCAAGTGGGCTTAAAACTCACATTTTGATGAATTGTTTCAATTCAAGTAATAAAGCCTTCATCCACAGGCATTCATGCAGTTAATCATTTAGGCACATAGCCTCATGGCATGCATGCTAAACATGGCAACACTTACACACATGTAGGTATGCTAAAGCGTAAACACTTACAAAGGTACTCCAAGCCAAAACAGAAAACTAGTTAGAAATCATACATGATCCTAATTATACAAGATGCCTAATGCAACACATGCAATGATGCAACTAAATAGGCTCGGCTATCTAAGACGACATATGAATGCAACACTTGATAACATGCTTTGGAATACATATTCAAGTAAGTATATTGAAATACAATGCAGTTTGAATGATGCGTCGAGCTTGGTGTATACAAGAGAAATGAATGATGCACGCATGCAAGCATAAGGTATGCTAATTAAAATATGCCCTAAACTAACCATCAAAAATTGATAAGTAAAAGGGAGAAAGAAGTGGGGTTGGAAGACATGCACACACGCACGCACCCTTATTACAACAATACGCCCTCTTGACGAAAGGTCCGAATAAATGAGCCAAGCTAATCTAAGCTAAGCTAATCAACTAATCTAATAATCTAGTTAGACTAATTATTACAGACCAATAAAGAAATAGCTAAACTAAGCTACTTAATTATTACAACACTTAATTAATTAACAAATTAATTAAATTACAAATTGAAATACTAACTAATAAGAAAAGCACCAAATTATGCTGCCTCAGTTTTGTTTGAAGAAGTTGAACATGCATGTCAAGATTCGCCGCTCAAAAGCCTTCCGGTTTGTTCTCGAGGCTCGCTTGTGGTGTCTTCAAGGACTTGCTGCTGAAACTTACAAAATCCATGCTGGGGAGTGCACCAGTGGCCTGCCGGCCATGAGGAGCTACTGCCGGCCACCTGCCGACCAAAGATGGACCACTGCCGGCTAAGGATGCAAGGGTGTCGGCCATCAATGTAGCACTGCCGGCCACTGGTTTGCGGTGACACCAAACTGCAACAGAGCACAAGACAGAGAAAATAAAGGGTCTCCCAAGGATATGTATGTACTATGCCACTCCTTATCATCTCAAAACATCAAGGGAGGGGCACCATTGCATCCAAGACCATCAATCAAGCATCTCAATGCATGATGGCCAAAGATCCAACTTGCAAAAATTCAATGAATGTACAACAAACAAGACACTAAGACCACGGCCTTATCATAAGTGATCAAAGCAATGGAGACAAAGGGGATTGACTCACTTTCATCACTTCGAGTATGAAGTGGACCAATCCACCTTGTGTTCAACATAACCTCCTGCTGAATGTAATGCAATGCACACATGCAACATGCTTATCTTGATATGTTTTACTTGATTGATTTTGTTTACACATTTAAACATTACCAACCATTCTTTAATTGGTTAAGTCCAAATGTGAAAGTCCTCTAATGGGAAAGATGGCCTCAGCCACAAGCACCTTGAGCATGAAAGAAGCCTCATGCTTTTGGTTAGTAGAAACCCTCAAGAGAAGGCTAAAACTATTAGGCATGAGAGCCTCAATTCCATGCTTAAGCCAACAACTAAAGATCTCTTTCAAAGCAAACGAAAGAGTGAAGCATGGAGTAATATGACATGTATTTTAGCACCGAAATGGCATGCAAAATGACTTGAAACTATGCAAACAACCCATGTAATGCATGTTGAAAGGCTTACATCAAAGCTAGTGAAGTGTATTACACTAGAGGCATGCAAGACAATGTGCAAATGACCAAACCAACTCGACAGAGCTCAATCATGCCAAAATAATGGTCTAAACATGTCAAATGGGAGCTCAAAATGCTAGAAGAACATGCACACATGTTGGCCTATAAGCAAGGCATAATACACAACCCTCAAAAGCTATGAAGAAGTGAAGTATATGAGAGTGTGACTACACTATATGCACTAAAATTACATACTAAATAGTGCCATACCATGCAAACATCACATGTAATGCATGCTAGGGGTCTCAAAACACAAGACTAGCAAAGCTAATTACACTATAGCCCTACAAGGCAAGCTATACATGACCAAGACCACTTGGAACGGAGTTTAAGCATGCTAAAACAAGGCCAAATGCATGCTGAAATAGAGCCAAAACAAGCTAGAACAATAGGCCAAAATGCTAAGCATGCAAGGCTGACAAGTAGGAGTACACTATAAGTGCAAGAAGCATGCAGTGGTGACCAAACCAGCCAAAAAAGAGTTATGGCAGGTCTAAAAAGTCACAAAAATATGCTTGAACTCAGCTTAAAAGAAGGAGAAATGCATGCTTATTTGGTAGGCCAGCAAGACATGCAAGCAAGACAAGAGGAGAGGGGACCACACCCTCCTATTTGGGACCTCAAAACAAGGTTTTCACCACTGAAAATTCTCTGGATTTCAGTGTTTAAAAGGCCAAGAAAAGTTGTTTTGAAAGGCCTTGAAAGATGGCACAAAAGCTTCACAAGCAAATAGACTAGAGGGGTGGACCACCCTCAAACTCAAAAGGGGCTTAAACCACCATTTTTAGGATAAAAATGTAGTTTTCTTCATTTCAAAACCAAGCCAAAAACAGTTTGCAAAGGTGGTAAAAACAATTACAAAAACAAAGTTTAAAAGGGGTAGATTCTCGCCTTGAAGACTAGCAAGAAAATAGGTCTTTCTCTCGAGCCAAAACCAACTTTTGAGCTCTAAGCAAACCTCTAAGAACCTCAAAGAACAATGGTGAACGTGTTTGACTAGGTGTCTTAGTGCAAAAGCATGAAGAAATCTCACTTTTAAACTCAATATCACACAATATAGAGAGAGATAGAGAGAATTCTAGAGAGAGAGGGAAGAAATATCCCAGCTCAAACTTTTGTAACCCCTTGCATGCATATAGAAGCTCTCTATATATAGAGATACAAGGATTCTTCAAGAAAATCCAGCCCTCCACGTGCAACCGGATGGTTTATCCTGCAAACAACTAGCTAAAAAATATCTAAAATATATCTGTTGAAATAATGTTGGCCACACCATAAGTGGTGGCTCAGAGTGCCTTATTGATGGCCGTTAGGGCTTAGATCATGGCCGGCAGCCCTTGATCATGGCTGGGAGTGCACTAAATCAAGCAATAGGGAGGGACCAAAGCATGGTCCAAAGATGGGGCAGAAATGAAACGGGGTTTGGAAAGCTCAAACCTGTGAAGTTCCGCTGCGAAGGTCGAATGCTCAGCAAACAACGAAACTTGTTGCTAGATGTACCTGCAAGCACAACCAAGTCGTGGGGATGGTAAAAAATGGGGTGTCTACAGGATCCATCTGTCATGGAAAATAATGAGCAAGACAAGCAGAAGCTTATGGCTCTAGATGCTTGGAAGTAGTTGAAATTCTTTTGCTAGAACTATGTTCTAAACGGCTTGGCTAATACACTGTTCAACATGTTTTATGCCAAGAAATTGATGAAGGAGCTGTGGGATACTTTGGACAAGAAGTATAAGACCGAGGATGCTAGGGAAATTTTTTTTGTCGTTGGCTAGTTTTTGGATTTCAAAATGGTGGACTCAAAAACCGTTATTAGCTAAGTCTAAGATTTCCAAGTAATTTTGCACAAGATTCATGTAGAGGGAATGTTGTTGATGAATTATTCTAGGCAGTTGCTTTGATTGAGAAGCTGCCTAACGGCTGGAAAGACTTCAAGAACTACTTGAAGCATAAATGAAAGAAGATGAGAGTCGAAGAGCTCATTGTCAGGCTCTACATTGAGGAAGATAATAGGAAGAAAGAAAAGAGTATCTCCATTGTGAAAGCAAACATGGTTAAGTATGGCTACCCTTGGGGTCAAGAAGAAGCCACCACTCAAGAAAAGCTCGAGGTTGGCGGTAAGATGTGGTGTTTCCAAAAGGCCGGTCTACAAGCCTCATGAATCTATTTAGAGGTTCAATGAAAAGTGCTTCAATTGTGGAAGCGATGGGTATCGGGCAGTTGATTATTGCAAGTAGAAGAAGCCTTACAAGAAGAACCTCCACAAAACAAAAGCTAGGCTTACATGGTTGAGATGAAGGATCTATCTCGAGATGAAGGATCTATCTCAAGATGGACGGCATACTGCCACTAAAGTGGACGGCATACATCTCTCATTGCCGCTCTCTAAAGTGAACATGGTGGAATCAAACCTGAAGGAATGGTGGATGGACATTAGGGCTACTCGCCACATCTGTGCTGAGAATAAGATGTTCACAACTTTCGAACCAGTTTCAAACGGTAAGAAGTTGTTCACAGGGAATTCTACGACCTCAATTGTTGAGGCTAAATGCAAGGTAGTCCTAAAGATGACTTTAGGAAAATAGTTGACTTTGGACGATGTCTTATTTGTGCCAGACATTCGTAAGAACCTTGTCTCGGGGTCTCTCTTAAGCAAACATCACTTCTGCATGGTGTTTGAGTCTAATAAGGTAGTGTTGACCAAAAGCGGAGTCCATGTGGGGAAGGGGTATATGCCGGGCAGTGTGTTTAAACTTAATATAATGACTATTATCCCAAAAATGAATGAGAAAGCGTCTTCTTCTACTTCTATGCTTGAATCTCTAGAATTGTGGCATGGTAGACTAGGTCATGTTAATTTGGACTCTTTGCATAGATTAATCAAGTTAGATCACATTCAATTTTTCAAGATTAATCAAAATCGCAAGTGTGAAACTTGTGTAGAAGCAAAATTGACAAGAACTTCATTTCATTCTGTTGAAAGAAGTACTGAGCCTTTGGATTTAGTACACGGATGTGTGTGACTTAAAAGTCATACAATCACATGGTGGCAACAAGTACTTCATCACTTTTGTTGATGATTGCACTAAATACTGTTATGTATATTTGCTTAAACACAAAAATGAGGCGATTGATAAATTTATTCTTTTTAAGAATAAAGTTGAGAATCAACTAAGCCGAAAGATCAAGGCTTTAAGAAGTGATCATGGTGGAGAATATGAATTGTCGTTTATTGAGATTTGTGCTCAATCTGGAATTATCCACCAAATTACAGTGCTTTATTCACCTCAATCAAATGGTGTTGCTGAGCCAAAAAAATAGGATGTTTAAGGAAATGATGAATGCAATGTTGATAAGTTCTAGACTGCCACAAAACTTGTGGGGGGTAGTAATTCTCTCTACCAATTACATCTAAATAGAATACCTCGAAAGAAAGTGGACAAGACTTCGTATGAATTATGAAAAGGCTGCAAGCCTTCTTATAATTTCCTACGAATGTGGAGGTGTCTTGCAAAAGTGGTGGTACCTATACCCAAGCGGGTTAGGATAGGTCCAAAAATCGTGATTGTATATTAATTGGTTATGCATAGAATAGTAGTGCATATAGGTTTTTTGTGCACAAGTCTGATAGTTCAGATATACATAAGAATACCATTATGGAGTCTAGAAATGTGTCTTTCTTTGAGGATGTGTTTCCTTGCTGAACCTGAGGAGAGAATCAAAGTTCTGGGAAGGAACTTGAAGATGACCCTAGTTGTCATGACCCGAACCCGTCCCTAAGGGTTAAGGCCATAACCGGCCAGTATTCCTGAGATTACCTACGGCCTCCATACTAATCAGACATAACTCATCAGAGTAAAGGGGCCAAATGGAAGTAAAAATTCAAAACTTTGTCCATAGAGCTGTGCTTATATGCACACCAAAACAAAACAAAACAAAACAAACCAAACTCATATACGTTAATAACCCACATCATAAGTGCAGTAGCATAAACTTCTTTACAGACAGGATCATTCAAAACTAAGTCAACCAACAAACTATATGCAAATGTACTCGAAACTTCGCCGACATGACAACATAGCAGCACGACACAAAGGCGAAGGCAAGTCTCGTACGTGAGACGCAAGGGCTGACTCTCCAAAACCTTTGTTGTTCCACATAGACTTCACTGAGGCTGGGTTTGAGTTTCCCTTGGCTCACCTACAAACACATGAATGAGCATGAGCGAAAGCCCAGTGAATAATATCAAATAAAAAGATACAACAATATGTAGAACAATATAATCCGAACGGCCTTGGGCCCAATTCATATTTCTAATTAACATATATTTACACAATGTAAGTCAAGTGACTGTGGTTCTAAACATACTGGCCTTTTGGCTTCTTTATCTTTCATTTATGTCAAAACGGCCTCTGGCCCACTCATTCATTTCTATCGGCCTTTGGCCCAATCGTTCATTTCTATCGGCCCTCGGCCCAATCGTTCATTTCCATCGGCCTTTGGCCCCATCATTCATTTCCATCGGCCTTCGACCCAATTATTCATTTCCATCGGCCTTCGGCCCAATTATTCATTTCCATCGGCCTTTGGCCCAATTATTCATTTCCATCGGCCTTTGGCCCAATTATTCATTTCCATCAGCCTTTGGCCCAATCATTCATTTCCATCGGCCTTTGGCCAAATTATTCATTTCCATCGGCCTTTGGCCCAAATACACTTTCGTGTCAAAACGGCTCTTAGGCCCACATTTATATCAAACGGCCTTCGGCCCACATTTTACCAATCGGCCTTTGGCCCATATTTATATCAATCTGGCTCATAGGCCTTCCATGTCAAACTGTCCACCATTCAAATTAATGAACTTTACAAAACTTACATAAGAGTAAGCAAATGGGACAATAACATAATTTAGATATTACTCACAGTGGTCGGCATGTGGATTTGCCCTGGAGCTTGACCCTACATATCACATAACACATATGGGTCACAAATAGTTCAATCCGTTCTTTAATTCACATATTCCTCTTTAGGCTTTATTCTTATCTCTTTAATTCAATCACAATGCTCAATGCATGCCTAAGAGTGTTTAGAAGTGAAAGAGAACGGAAAACAGAACACAGAATGCATTAACAGAATTTCAGCAAAACAGGGTCCCCACTCGAGCGGGCCCTTAGGTCTGCAAAAGTACTGGTTGCCCTCAATTCCCGTTCGAGCGCAAACTCGGCCGATCGAGCGGACTTCCTACCTACATAGCTCCCGCCGAAGGCCAACTTCCTCGCCGAAGGGAACCAGTCTCAGAAAATGCCGAGCTCGATTTCTCCGCTCGAGCGGCACTTCCCCCGCTCGAGCGGAAGTCAAAATTCTGGAAATTTCCAGGTTGTGTTCTTGAGCTTCAATTCAATTTCCCAGCTACCATTCTTGCATGCAAAGGCTCAAATCTCAAATATAGTCATACTAACATGGTTCCCTTGCAAGATTATAGCATTATGAAGTTCAATTTCTTGATTTGCTTACATGCATGTCCCAAAACATAACAAACCCATCACCAATATAACAAGTTCATGCATTCAAGCTCATATCTTTAATTAATCAAACATGCAAGGCCATCTTGACTTCATTTCCATCCCAAATAATGCAAATGGTGTTCATTCTCATGGAACACAACAAAAACATGCTTGCATGTAGGATTTAACACTCATATTTCCACGCTCAACTTAATACATGCTTGTTTATGTAAAATCATGGTGATCCTATACATGCATGTGCATTTCAACTTCAAATTCATCAATCATAACACAACTTACAAGTTCAATCTCATGAATTTACTCACCTAGGAGTTTAATCTTCCAAACTCTAGTCAATTCTTGGACTTAATCTTCAAGATTCCCAAGTCTTGAGCCAAAACCACACAACTCTCTCCTTCTCTCTAAGGCCTAATCTCTCTCTCTCTATTCTTGAGTTCAATATCAGCCCAATGAATTAAAGAGGGGAGTTGGGTGTATAAAGCCTTGACAACAAAACCCACTAAGGCCATTTTAATAATAATAGAGTAGTTGGGCTCTAATTCATCAATTTAATCCATTTAATCTGACCAGAGTCAATTTCTAATTAAATTTCACCGTAGGCTCTAAAAATTATGCCAATCACAATGGCGTAATCAATTTCGGGTCTTGTGGCCGATAAGGCTCTCAATTTAATTTCCGAAGCGGGTTATCAAACAGATATTCCTACGGTGAACAGATAAAAACTCAAAATCACATACATTCACATAATGACACATAAACTCATGCTAAACACATAATCATATTTAAATTAAGGACCAATTAGCGTAATACGGAACAGGGGTGTCACACTAGTGATAGTGATCAAGATGAGGAAGTAGATGAGCCAAGAAGGAGTAAAAGAGCTAGACTTCCAAGTCCTTTGGTACGGACTTTTTGACGTATATGTTAGAGGGAGAACCTTGAACTTTCCATGAATACACAAACGACAGAACAGTTCAAGACATTATGCTCACTGGTCAGCCGATAAATTCAATAGGCTTTCATTATGAAAGGTTCAGGGCCAACAATTACGTTTTCTAATGCAGGGTTAGTCTGTGTGCCCTCTTTTCGGAGTCTTTGTTGTTAAACGTTGTCCGTTTTTCTTTTTTCAGTCAATTTTTATTCATGTGGGGGATTGTTGGAAAATATAGTTTTATGGTGACTTTAATGTGAAATTAAAGTAGGTCCCAACTATCGGTTAAGGTGGGATCAAATGGGTTTAGACTCTTTGTAACAAGATCGTTGCACCACAAAAAGAATGACAAAAACCCATTAAGAATTGAATGAGAAATTGTCTCACAAAGTTGGCCTCATGAATGAGGTATTGGGAATAGTGTATAACTACCTATCCCACATTGATTATAGAGGAAAACATGAGCCCTTTAGGGCATCCAATTTTTTTGAAGGAAGGGAGTTATAGATGCTTCAAGGATGGGCTTGGACCAAAACCATGGTCCAAGTTGGTTATGCAAAAATGGCCACACGCACGCTGCCTATCCTCCCGAACCTGACCGTCCATGGGTCGTGGATCTTGGGACTTGGGACTTAGGCTTGAGACTTGCTGGAGTGGGTTAGGCTTGAGCTAGGCTGGATTGGTGGTCCATCCACCTAATCTTTTTTGGACCAAGTCTGTTTAGTGGATGTAGATATATATAAAGTGTATAACTTATACACTAATTATCCATTACTTCAATTTTGCAGAAATTGAGTTCTACATTTGTTGCAGAAAGGCTCCTCCTCTCTCCTCTATTGTGTATAAAAAGGGACCTCTTCTTTGGTTTTAGGTACGAAATTTTTTGGCTCTCATACTATACAGTCAGTTTGCTCTTATAAATTTTTTCTTGTGTGAGAGAGTGCTGCCATTGTCAGTTCGCCGAAGCTAAATAGAAGATACTTCTGCGTTAGCGAGTCTAAATCGTCGTATCTTGGGAGACAAACACCGACACACCTCCAGCGCCCACGGTGAGGCGGCGAATTTGTTTTAAGAAGATTGTGGTAGCACATAGGTTTCGGTTTGCAAAATATATAGTTCTGTTCATCATGTTGTTTAATTTCATGATTTCTTGATATGTAATTTAAATTATTAAATATGAATTTGTTTGTTTTTATTTAATTGAGATACACAATTTGTACAACAATAGTTAGATGATCCCAAGTGGATTAACTGAGTTCTTGAACAACGGAAAAAGATTGAGACCCCTAAAATGTTTCTTCTAATTTTATTGACAATGACTTGACAAGTTACTTGTCAACTTTTGATTTGTCAAAACTTAATCATGCAAGGCCCAACTCTATTTCTATGTCATTACAGATGAATTGTGATTCTATGACATTTTTTTATTTGTTTATGTTGGATGAGAACAAATTGATTTTGATCAGTACTATTTGTAATTGGACCATTCTTGTTAGTTTTGGATTAGAATAAAACAGAACATACAGTTATACCTTTGTGCCGCCAAAGTTTACTTAAATGAAAAAGACTCACAATTATACTCTTTCCTGATTGCATAAATTGAACAATGAAAATAATTATGTACATATTCAATTTAGGGGCATTTGATAAGTTCACTAACTATATGATTTCATTGATATAGAAAGTCAGTGTTAATGTCAGAAACAAAAGCAGAGAGCATCTACATTGTGAACACCTCAAAAAAGAAGGAAAAAAAAAAAGGTTTAATTAGTCCAAAAAAATCGGTTGTTAGTTAATAATGGAGCCTCCATGACCCCAAAATTTTGAAAAGCCCCCAAATTAGGTAGGAATTCACCCCTTGAATTGATATAAAACTGTGTGGCGCACAATAAGGCAAATTTGAAATCTATTCCTTGCCTAATTTCAAATATAATTTCAGACTATTTTGCCTAAACTAGATTATGTGGTCAAGATCAATCGGTGGTTGATTCCACCAATGATATGGTTTAACACTGTTTGGCTTATATTGTTTTTATTTTTCTAAAGATAGGCATGCCATGAAGGGAAAAATTGACAAATTTAGTCAAATAATTAACCTGCAGAAGTGTTGAAGGTCCTTCAGCCTTCGCCTCAAGGATGAGGACTTCGCAGTTCACCAATCATTAAAATTATACAAAGCAAGGAGAAGAGAGAAAAAGTAACTGATAACTAAAACTGAACTTGATTACAACTGCATGAGGTCTTGAGCTGCCTTTTGAGACCAACCACTATATTTACTCCTACTGGTTTCTCAAGTCCAATCCTAAATCTAATCGTAAATTTCTAAGAATCCTTATTCTAATACTAGGCTACAAGAATAATTTGACAGAATTTGGATTTCTTTTGAGCAACTGATGGAGCAGAGTGCTTCTTCGCAAGCCACCTGTTTCAAGTGTGTTGTAATAGTATAGGAATTGAAACAGTCTGCTCGAGAGAAATGTGAAATTCATTCTGCAGAATTTGGGGAAAAATTATTAGAAAAATCTAATTACTTCATCCAAGTTGTTTTGGGACCAAGCCTGACATGTTCAATATCGAAGGGTATTTTATTCTTCCATTTCTTCTCCTCTCTTTTTCTTTTTTTAAATTTGTTTATTTTTTTATTTCTAGTTGTGGGTGTGTTTTGAATTCAACCCAAATTATGATCATTACCCATTGGTGACCCATACAACTTGATTAATCTCCTCAGACCCCAGATACTAGGTCCAAACCAGCATTTGTATTAGGCCTGTTTTGAGCCAATTTGCTACTCTTAGGATCTTTGTATTTATTGAGTTATTTTGGGATTCTATGATTTGGTGTTCTTCTAAAGAGATTTTGTAACAAAGGGTTGTGCTGATAGTGTCGGCTCATTGTAATCTTTTATATTCATAGTGAAACTCTTTCACTATTCTTCATCCGTGAACAAGTAAATCCTCTTGCGTGCTTTGTATGTTTATTATGTTTTACCTTCACCTTTTCTCCATTTCTACTTTTGCTATTACATTTCTGTCATGGAATGAATGCTTTTGAAGGCAAAAAGGAAATTTAATAATTGAAACTGAAGTACTAAAGACAATAGTTCATCAGTAAAGAAGGAAACAAGTACTCATATTCATATTCACAATAACTTATAAGGTACATACAATAAAAAATAATGCGAAAGGGGTCCATAACAGAAAATCACACTCATCAAGACAACAAACGTACAAGGATGCTCTCAAACTGCCTAAATTCCATAGGAAATTTATTATTTACCCTGTGTGGAAGCAAAAAGGTGAATAAAATGGTAGTACTTTGGGGGATCTAGTTTGATGGAGGTGGAGAGAGGAAAGAAATTGATGGCATTGTTGTAGGGATAGTTGGGATTGAAGGAATTGTAGTTGGGATGGTGGGCAATGAAGTTGCCGGCAGGGGAGGTAGAGTCACCTGAGGAACAGTGGCCATGGTTGGCAATGTTGGATTGGGCAAAGTTGATGGAATTTGGGTTCTTGGCAATGGAGGCAATGTGGGCATTGGTTAGGTTGGCATTGTTGGCAATGGAGGCAATGTGACCTTTGGCAGAGATGGAATTGCAGGCACTGTTTGAAGTAGGTTGCGTGCTGCGAGGCTGATCTGGGTGCTGGAAAATGTTAGCACTACAACCAGAGATAGAACCAAACTACAATGATAAGAAGCCATTGTTTTGGTACTTCGAATATGGAAGATGATATTGTTTGTACGCAAGAAGTGTGTCTGTTTGTTCTAGGTAGGTTGAAGAGAACACACTTCTTGAGTGGTATAGAGATGTTGAAAGAATCAACTGATTTGCAAAGAGCAAAGTGAGTTTGATGAGATGTGGTTAGGCCAAGTGTTGAGAAAACACACACTGGTTTGGTTTGTTCACCATCCCAAATTTAAATTATTGCAAAGCAAATTCAAAGGTTAAGTAACCTACAGAAAAAGATGCACCAACTTAAGCAATTAAGAGAACTCTTTCATTTTTTAGTAGGCCAGTGGGACGCTCATTGGAAAATAAAAGAAGGCCATAAGTTTGTCCACCCTGATATGGTTTAATACTATTTGGCCATGTTTGATTGGAGGTTTGGGGAAGGGAACTGGATTGTGGGTCTCATTTAGATCATGTTTGTTTGCAAAAAGATGGTGTGGGATTGGTGACTAATGAATCCCTCCTATGGTAGGATTAACATTCTGATGGGGGTTGGCTACTAATCTCATCCCATGATTTGGTGGTTTTTTGCCCTTCATAAAAATAATAAAACTACCTTCTATGTTATAATAATTTTTACATAATTTTATAGATTTAATTCTAACTAGATAATACCATCACATTAATGTACAGATAAAAGCATTTTAACTTACATATTCAACTTAATATTATCCCACTATTATTTCAATTTATCGTACTTATAATCTCATCCAATCTAATTCTGGAAACAAATGTGACCTATGGCCTATATTATTATTTTGAGTAAATTATACTTGTAATCTCTGTAATTCTTTTATGTTACTTTAGTCATTGTAATTTTAATTACATCAACTATACATCTAAAATTTAGAGTCAAAATAGTTAACACACTTTCCTTAAAGAGATTGAGGGATTCACGTCAAATTTGAATCAATCCATTTGCGATTCATTTTGTTTTTTATTCTTGTCTAATTTCTTAATAAATACTATTAATAAAAAAGTAGATACTATCAATTGAACTAAATTGATATAATGTGAAGTATACAATAGAAATTTGAATATGGCTGCAAAACAAAATTTATGTAAATTCAAATTAGTTTTTTATTTAAAAAAAAAAATACATTACCATTTTTTTATTTGAGTCAAAACTAAGAATGATCTGATGTAGGATTTGAACCTCTTTGTGAGAATAGTCATATTTGTTCTAGTTGAACCTATTCTATGAAAGAGCTCTGTTTCCTTCATTTGGAAAGTCACCATAGCTATTGGAAAAGTAACCAATTCGTCTATATAAACAGGTCCTTATTACATTTATAAGTATCAAATTCATCTTGTATTTTATCTTCTTTTGACACTCTCTCCTTCCTCTATAAAAGAGAGCAACGGGTGGTCCAACCCTATTGGGACCCTATGGAAAAAACTTTTAGTGAGGCCTTTTGCTACTTAACTGTTAAATAAAAATTTTCATATTTTATTTTTATTCAAAATTAATTTTCTTGCCTTTTGTGAAGTAAAATTACTAATTAAACTTTTGTAATCAAAGTTTTTTAATATATATTTTTCAATTGATAAAACGACTAAGCCTTTTAATATTTAATGTAGCAAAATATTTTATCAATTTTAATTTTAAAAAGTATTTTTGCAAAAATAACTGTAAAATGGTTCATAATTTTTTTTAAAACAATAGTCAATTTTATGTATGATTTTACTTATTTTTCTTAATTTTTAATTGATAAAAAAGTTAATCCACGTAATCAAGTTTTTCTAATATTTCATTACTTTTTACTACATCTTTTAAGAGATGATTTTTTTTCATTTATGAAATTTTCACTTTAATTTTGTTGTTGTTGGTTTTTTTTTGTCAAAATTTTTTTATGGAAAGTTTTTAATAGTTGATAGGTTTATAGGGAGTTTTATTATAGAGAGAGAGAGGGTTCGTTTTGTTTGAATCAAAAAAAAAAAAAAAAAATTTCACAAAATGAGTTTTTTAAAAAAAAAAAAAAAAACAAATTTTTTTTCAAAATTTTTTTCCAAAACTTGTAAACCAAACAAGTTTTTTAAACAAATCTCTCTCATACACATCAAATCAATCACTTTTTCCAAAACTCTCTCTCAAAATAATTTTCCAAAACATCTTTCCAAAAAAACCAAATCAAACAACTTTTCGTACTTTTTATCTCCCAAACTCAAACCAAACATACCCAGAGTCTCTAATTGGAAAAAATTAATTAGAGGGTGTTATTGGATTTCTATAGGCCACTACAGAGCCCACATCAATTATCCGGACTGTTCAATAGATAAGGCTCGTTGACTAATTTATTCGTTCAAAAAATTACGTTGATCGAATATCAATAACTACTTGATTAAATTATATTTGTGTTAACAATTTATTTTAAAATCATATTTACTGTTGACACAAATGTGATCTGATCAAGAATCTATCAATATCTGATCAATGTGATTTTCTTCAGAGATAAAATACTTGATGAGTTTTACATATTAACGGTTTGTATTATTAATGTGAATTCCGTGATGAATCTACATAGGCCTAATAATATTCTCCAATCCAATATGGACAAGAGAAGCTACTGCCTTATTGCAAGTCTTTGCACCGATTTAATGATGAAGCAATCCATCCTGTGGGGATTTGGTCAAAATTTCTCAAAATAAAATTTTAATACATTAAATACAAATATAAAATTTTTTTTTTTTTTAAAAAGTCGAGCACATACTTTTATTATGAAAATATTCTTAATAATTAATTTAATATTTTAAATTTTAAAATAATATAACTTTTAATTTATATGTCGATTTTTAATAAAATTAATATTTTTATAATTCTCTCATCAAGATCTATAAAATAAAATCTAGTTGACTATAAAATTCTTACACACTAACATGTTGGACCTAGGGGGTTTTGGCCAAATTTTCCATTTTGAGGGGAATTAATAATGGGGTACTTTTTCATAAATCCATTTTTACTTATTTATATTCCATTTAGTTTACATTATTTTTTTATATTTCAATAAGTCCTATGGATGATATAGTTACCAAAATACTCTTAATAATATGCACATTCATAGTGCAAATGTTCTGTGATGTGAATGTTCACATCGTCAATGTGAATGTTCACACCGTCAATGTGAATGCTATAAATATTCACATCACCAAATTACTAATCATTCAGAAAATATTTGTAAGTGTAGAAATATCCATAAAATATCTTAAATATGAGAATTATGATTTAGTAGATTAAATGTTCAAATAATAAGATTTATTAAATACAAAAAAATCTTTTAAACTAATTAAAATATAAATACTTGAAAAATAATCTTCCCATAAATCTCCCAATTAATAATGCTCATGAGTAGATTGGAGACGCCTTCAAAGTCAAAGGAAATGAAATTTATGAAAATAATAATAAACACATACATAGATATTTGAGGGCCTTTATCAGTAGGGTCCAAGCAACAGTCTTAATAAGTATGTTAGCTTTTTATTTTTGGTAATTCCGTTTGACAAAATTCTTTTCAGATGTATTTATTTTCGCACTTTTATTTCAGTGAGGCTATAAGTTTATTAGATGCAAATCCAAACCCAAATCGAGCCATGCAAAGAAGTTTGTGATGTTAATGCTTTCAAGATTGCCACTTCGCTGATTATTACGGGTCGAGGCCGCCTTGGCCACCATGTCAAGCAAAATGCAAAAGTGTATTCAAAATTGCATGTCTGCCATTGGTCGCTCGAGCCAAGAAGATCTCGCTCGAGCGAAGGTTTGCTCGCTCGATCCAAGGAGTTCTCGCTCGAGCCAAGGATTGTGTCCATACAAAAACTCGAAGAGTGTATTCTCGCCGAGCCAAGGATCCGCCGCCGAGCCAAGGCACTAGTAGAAATCATGAAAATACACTCGCCGAGTTAGCAAAGGTTCGCTCGAGCAAGCCTCAGAATCCGAATTTCTCAAGGAATTTGTTTTCTTCCCAATCTAGGATTACTTTTGGTTCTCTATAAATACTTGGTTTTCTCCCAAAACTAAGGTATTTATTGAATTCCTCCAGATCTTCTTTTTGGTTCTTAAAGGTTTATATCTAGGGATATTTTGTTATTTTTTCTTTGATATTTTATTGAGCATGATTTAAAGAGAGTACATCAAAGGTTTGTTTGTTATACACAAAAGAGAGAGTTGTTCTTTAGTTGTGAATTCTGAAGAATTCGAGCTTGAAGCTTTGGTGGAATCCGGAGTGGCTCATCTGAAAGACAATTCCGTGCTGAAGATGGGGTTGGAAGAGGCACATAGAGGTTGGTTCAATTAGGCATTGTGGATTTGCTAGATAATTGAGAGTATACCTGTGTAATTCTTTTAATTCTTCTTAGTGGATTGTTCTTGTGGCAGTTGCCCGTGGTTTTTTTATCACAATTTGGAAGGTGTCCAATTGTGGTTTTTTCACGTAAAATCTTTGTGTCTCTTTCTCTTGATTGTTTGATTGGGATTATTATATTTTGCTTAAAATTGGTACATAATCACAAATCAACATCTAGGAGGTTTTCTAGATTTTTCAATTGGTATCAGAGCGGGTCGTTCTATTTTTTTTTAAAAAAAAAAAACTTCTTTTAGATCGCTCTATTTTTAAAAAAAAAAAAAAAATTCTTTTAGAACGAGATCTTGTTTGATTTGTTATAATGGATTCAATTCGTGAGGAAAATTCTATGGTTCGACCACCCCTACTTGACGGATCTAATTATTCTTTTTGGAAAGCTCGGATGAGATCTTTTTTAAAATCTATTGATGAAAAAGTTTGGCAATCCGTCATGAATGGGTGGATTGAACCAACGATTACCATTGATGGAGTAACTTTCCCCAAACCAATTGATAAGTGAGACACAATTGATTACCAAAATAGTAGCTGGAATAGTAAAGCTATCAATTCTCTCTTTTGCGCTGTCACACCTGAAGAGTTTAGTCGTATCTGTAATTGTGAAGTCGCAAAAGAGGCTTGGGATATCTTACAAAATATTCATAAGGGCACTCATTCTGTTAAACGATCAAAACTTCAAAGGCTCACATCTAGTTTCGAAAACCTTTCTATGAAAGATAGTGAGACCTTTGATGAATTTTATGCGAAATTGAGTGACATTGTAAATTCCAGCTTCAATTTAGGTGAAAAAATACCAGAATCTAAAGTTGTGGGAAAAATTTTGAGATCCTTGCCCGATCGGTTCCAACCAAAAGTTACGGCCATTGAGGAGGCTCAAGATGTTGACAACCTCAAGCTAGATCAGTTGGTTGGAAATCTCCAAACTTATGAGGCACATAGAAATTTCAAAAAGAAACAAAAAGATTTTGCTTTTAATAGTGCTCATAAAGTGGTAGAGGATTCTAATGAGGATTGTGAGATAGATTCCAAGATTATGGCTGCTTTTGTTAAACAATTTAAAAAGTCTTTTTTGAAAAATAATCCTAATCTTTTGGAATGTACTCACACTCATAAATCCAAAGGCAAAAATAAAGTTAAAATTAATTCTATAGCCAAGAAGGAAAAAGGAAAGATACAAGGCAACTCTGAAAGTGCCCAATGCTATGAATGCCAAGGATTTGGCCACTTTGCTTCAGAATGCCCCACTCGTTTGAAGAAGAAGAAAGCCCTCGCTATCACTTGGGATGATGAATCAGAATCTGATGAAGATGATAGTGACAATGAAGATCAAAGTGAAGAGGGACATAAACAATTCCTTGCTTTCACGGCGGCTTCTGAAGCTGAAGGACAAACAGAGTCTTCGAAGAGGTCAGTTGAGAATACCTCTGATGATGAATCTTCGGAGAGTGATCATGAAAAGCTGTATAAGGAGTCTCTTAATTTATTCAAGTTGAATGACAAACTCACAAAGAAACTCAAAGCATGTGAAAGTGAAAATGTCAAACTTAAGGAGGAGATTTCCGAGGCTAGAATCAATGCCATCAAGATAGCTGATGATCAACAAGTTCTTTGTGCAAAACTGTTGACTTGTGAGACAGAGAGGAATGAGCTATAGGAAACTCATGCCATGTATGAAGAAAAGATTAAATCTCTCGAGATGTCTCAAGTTGCTTTGGAAGAACTGATGATCAAGAAAGAGGAAGAGCTCAAGGTTGCCATGGTTACCATTGGTCTTTGGAACAAAGGATCAAAGACTTTGGAGGATATCATTGGATCTCAACAAATCTGTTCAGACAAGAGTGGCATTGGCTTTGGAGATAAGAGAGAGCAAAAACAGAGTGCTTCCACATCTCATGATACAAGAACTCACGGAAAGGGAGAACAAAAGATTCAACAAGAGGAAAGACTTCTCAAATTCCCTAGAGTTGGTAAGGTAAAAGAAAAGAAGGTACACTCTGTACACCCTGTTTTTATTTGTCATCATTGTGGTATGCATGGCCATATTCGCCCTTTTTGTTATAAGTTGCATGGGAGAGTGTCTCAAAAGGGTAGAAATTCAAATACTTTTTGGGTTATGAGACAACCTTACTTGTTTAGGCGGAATACCAAGATTCATGAGGATGTTCACAACACCACGACATTTACCAAGACCGCTAGACCTGATTTTGTTAAGACCAAAAAGATTTGGGTGAGAAAACTTGACTTGTGTTAATTTGTTTATTTGTTTTAGTTTTTAGGTTTCTGTGTGTTTTTTTTTTAATGAGAAAAAAAATGTGTGAATGTTTGTTTGTTTGTTTTTTTTTTTTTTTTTTTTTTTTGCTTTGTTTAAAAACAAAAAAACCCAAAAAGATTTTCTTAGTATGGTTTTGCAAGTTTAAATTTTTTGAGATGTCTTTGGTGCATATTGGAATTGATGAGAATAACCATTACATGTTAATATGTGTGTGCTTTCTATGGTCATTGCTCATTTTGGAGTGTGTGTTCTTTGATTAGTATGTCTCATTCTGTACACACTCTTGGATTAGCAAATATTAGAGTCTTCTGCGTTAGTGATTATTTTTTCTTATGGACTTCTGGCATTGTATCTTTTGCTTTTCTAGAGGAATTGACCTATACTAGCATATCATGGGTGATGTTGAGTCTCTTAACCACCTTCCATCTTTTTGCATCCCCATGGCTTTTCCCTTTGTTCTTTGTAGTCCAGGCATGAGGAAAAGGCTACCTCAGAGGCACCAACCAGGCTATCCTTATTATATCCATGCTTCTCTGGTTCGGTTTCCATACTCTTGAGCGTGTTAGCCGCCAATGAGTGTGAAAAAGAAAGAAAAAGTGTGAAAAAGAAAGAAAAAAATGTGCAAAAGAAAGAAAAGAAAAAATGTGAAAAAGGAAAAAAAATAAAGGATTCATTGATTGAGGGGGAGCCTTCGCCTTTACTCACCAAATACCCCTTGATTCCTAGTGGTTTGACTTTCCTTTGTTGTGCTTAGATTCTCTTGTCGGAGGTTCAACTTTTAGATCACTACTAGGATTGAATCTAGTGTTTGTTGAACTCCAAGAGTCACACACACACTTTTATCATGAGATCGATGTTTTTCACATAATGCATCACTTTCTTTTATGAGGAATCTTCTAGAGGCTGTGCACATTGTGTTTTCAAGTAATTGTGTTTCTTGGATAGTCTTGTGTGTATAAAGGTACTAATCTGAAATTCCTGGTCTGCTCCACCATATTATTTTTATCTTTTTCTTCTTGTTCACTGTTTTCAGTGTTTGTGGTTGCTTTTAGTGAGGGGGAGAAATTTGTTTTTCATGTATTCATGTCATGTGTCGGGTGCATATGTCTTAGCTTTCAGGTTTTCATGCTACATGTTCTTAAAATCTCCAAAGTTGCATCTTCATGTTATTCATGTTTTTCATCTCATGTTTCAAGATAGTCTTATATTGTTTTTTCATATACTCTTGTGGGACTAATATTTGTTTTGGAGATTGTGTAATCGATAATTGTTTTTGATCGACCTTGAGAAAGAAGTTTGTTTTTGTTGGATGTAATGGGTTGGGGTGATTAAGATTTTATTTGTTAGATGTGTTTTGTCACGGCATTGCCAAAGGGGGAGATTGTTAGGTTTTTATTTTTGGCAATCCCGTTTGACAAAACTCCTTTCAGATGTATTTATTTTCGCACTTTTATTTCAGTGAGGCTATGAGTTTAGTAGATGCAAATCCAAACCCGAATCGAGCCATGCAAAGAAGTTTGTGATGTTAATGTTTTCAAGATTGCCACTTCACTGATTATTACGGGTCGATTTCATGGCCGGTCAAGCAAATGCAAAAGTGCATTCAAAATTGCATTCAAAATTGCATGTTCGCCATTGGTCGCCGAGCCAAGAAGAGCTCGCTCGGCGAAGGTTTGCTCGCCGATCCAAGGAGTTCCCGCTCGAGCCAAGGATTGCGCCCATACAAAAACTCGAAGAGTGTATTCCTCGCTCGAGCCAAGGATCCGTCGCTCGAGCTAAGGCACTAGTAGAAATCATGAAAAATACACTCCTCGCTCGAGCCAGCAAAGCTTCGCTCGAGCGAGCCTCAGAATCCGGATTTCTCAAGGAGTTTGTTTTCTTCCCAATCTAGGATTACTTTTGGTTCTCTATAAATACTTGGTTTTCTCCCAAAACTAAGGTATTTATTGAATTCCTCCAGATCTTCTTTTTGGTTCTTAAAGGTTTATATCTGGGGATATTTTGTTATTTTTTCTTTGATGTTTTATTGAGTATTCAACTCATGATTTAAAGAGAGTACATCAAAGGTTTGTTTGTTATACACAAAAGAGAGAGTTGTTCTTCGTTAGAATTTCAAGAATTGAGCCAAGCTTTGGTGGAATCTGGAGTGGCTCATCCGAAAGACAATTCTGTGCTGAAGATGGGGTTGGAAGAGGCACATAGAGGTTGGTTCAATTAGGCATTGTGGATTTGCTAGATAATTGAGAGTATACTTGTGTAATTCCTTTAATTCTTCTTAGTGGATTGTTCTTGTGGCAGTTGCCCGTAGTTTTTTGATCACAATTAGAAGGTGTCCAATTGTGTTTTTTCCACGTAAAATCTTTGTGTCTCTTTCTCTTGATTGTTTGATTGGGATTGTTATATTTTGCTTAAAATTGGTACATAATCATAAATCAACATCTTAAAATTAGTATGTCTCATTCTGTATACACTATTGGATTAGCAAATATCGGAGTCTTCTGCCTTAGTGATTATTTTTTTTCTATGAACTTCTGGCATTGTATCTTTTGCTTTTCTAGAGGAATTGACCTATACTAGCATATCATGGGTGATGTTGAGTCTCTTAAACCACCTTCCATCTTTTTGCATCTCCACGGCTTTCCACTCTGTTCTTTGTAGTCCAGGCATGAGGAAAAGGCTACCTCAGAGTCACCAACCAGGCCATGCTTATTATATCTATGCTTCTCTGGTTCGGTTTCTATACTCTTGAGCGTGTCAGCCGCCAATGAGTGTGCAAAAGAAAGAAAAAATGTGCAAAAGAAAGAAAGAAAGAAAAAAAGATGTGCAAAAGAAAGAAATGAAAAAGATGTGACAAAAAAAAAAGGAAAAGATAAAAGATTCATTGATTGAGGAGAGCCTCCGCCTTTACTCACTAAATATCCCTTGATTCCTAGTGGTTTGACTTTCCGTAATTGTGCTTAGATTCTCTTGATGGAGGTTCAACTATCTGATCACTACTAGGATTTGAATCTAGTGTTTGTCAAACTCCAAGAGTCACACACACACTTTTATCATGGGATCTATGCTTTGCACATAATGCATCACTTTCTTTTATTAGGAATCTTCTAGAGGTTGTGCACATTGTGTTTTCAAGTAATTATGCTTCTTGGATAATCTTGTGTGTTCTAAGGTACAAATCTGAGATTTCTTGCTTGCTCCACCATATTATTTTTGTCGGTTTCTTCTTGTTCATTGTTTTCTGTACAGTGTTTGTGATTGCTTTGAGTGAAAGGGAGATTGGCTTTAGTTGGTTTGCATGATGCTATGCATTGCTTCTTTATTATTTGCTTCTTGCATGTTTCTAATATTTACATAATCTTATCATTGCTTGTGTGGTTTCTGATCTTGCTTTAGTTGATTGAGCTTCCTTTGTCAATTCGTGACAAAAAGGGGGAGTAATGTTGTCTGGTGCATATGTCTTAGGATTTCATGTATTCATGCCATGTGTCGAGTGCATGTGTCTTAGTTTTTAGGTTTTCATGCTATATGTTCTTAAAATCTCCAAGTCGCATCTATTCATGTTTTTCCATCTCATACTTCAAATGCTTCAAGATAATCTAGCCACATGTTTATTGCTTTTTCATATACTCTTGTGGGACTAATAGTTGTTTTGGAGATTGTGGCACTAATAGCCATTTTGCAGATCTTAACCTTGAGAAAGAAGTTTGTGTTTGTTGGCTGAAATAGGTTGGGGTAATTAGGATTTTATTTGTTAGGTGTGTTTTGTCACGACATTGCCAAAGGGGGAGATTGTTAGGTTTTTATTCTTGGCAATCCCGTTTGACAAAACTCCTTTCAGTTGTACTTATTTTCACAGTTTTTATTTCAGTGAGGTTATGAGTTTTTAGATGCGAATCGAACCCGAATTGTGCCTTGTAGAGAAGTTTGTGATGTTAATACTTTTAAGATTGCCACTTCGTTGACTATGACGGGGATCGAGCTGCCCGGTCAGCTCGTGGGGGTCCAGAGGGCAGCGCCCAGGCGGGTTTGAGAGGCAGCGCTCCCGAAGCAAAATGCAAAATTGCTTTCGAAATTGCCTGTTCACCCTTGCTCGCTCGAGCGAAGAAGTTCTCGCTCGAGCGAAGGCTGCGTCTGTAAATAACCTGAGAAGGATGATTTTACGTTCGAGCACAGGTTGTTTGGCTCGAGTGAAGCCACTTATGGAAAACGCGCGTTTTTGGTTCCTTGCTTGAGCGAGCTTCGCAGTCCCAAATTTCTATAAGTACGTGTTTCTATCAGATTTTAGGATTACTACTCCAGATCTTCTTTTTGGATATTAAGGTTTATATCTGGGGATATTTTGCTAGTTTTCTTTAATGTTTAATTAAGTATTCAACTCATCGGTTAAGAGGAATATATCAAAGGTTCGTTTGTTCATTCTATACAAAAGGGAGAGTTATTCTTCGGTGGATTCTGAAGAATTTGAGCCTGAAGCTTTGGTGGATTCTGGAGTGGCTCATCGTCAAGACAATTCTGAGGTGAAGACGGGGTTGGAAGAGACACATAGGGGTTGGTTCAATTTGGGCGTGGATTCGCTAGGTAATTGAGAGTATACCTGTGTAATTCCTTTATGTCTTTTTAGTGGATTGTTTTGTGGCTTTTGCCCGTGATTTTTTTTTATCACAATTGGAAGTGTCCAATTGTGGTTTTTCCACGTAAAATTGTTATGTCGATTTTTCTTGATTGTTTGATTGGGATTGTTGTTTACTGCTTAAAATTGATACATAATCACAAATCAATATCTAGGGGATTTCTAGATTTTTCAGTACCAATTATTCTTATTGGTCTCATGTAATGAAGAATTTTATAATGGGTAAAGACATGTGGAACTATGTTATTGGTGTAATTATTAGACCTATGGAATCCAAAGAAATTGAGGCTGATATTTCTAAATGGGATAAAGAAAATGAACAAATTCTTACTTGGTTTTATAATTCAGTTCAAATTACCATTGCTATGATATTTTTCCAAGTATTCTACTTCTAAAGAAGTTTGGAACTATTTGAAAACTATGTACTTTGCGTCTTAACTTTGCAAAACAGTATGAACTAGAGATGTCTATTCGCAGTGCTAGTTAAAAAGATAAGTCCATTCAGGAGTTCTACATTGAGATGGCAACTTATTGGAATCAGCTTACTTTAATGGAACCATCAGATTTGCAGTTACTTGACAGTTATACCAAGTATCGGGAGAAGCAATGTTTTATTCAATTTCTTATGGCCCTTCGTGATCAATTTGAGCCACTTCGGCGAGCTATTCTTCATTGGTCCCCCTTGCTTTTTGTTGATGGTGCTATCCGTGAGCTTATTGAGGAAAATCTCAGTTTAAGGTGGCTCATGGTGCTCCTGCCTCTTAGTCAATTTTTGTCACCTCTCCGCTCTTGCCTACTCCACTATCTCATTTATTTCAAGTTAGTGGTATGCCCAAGTCTCGGGTTTCCATGGATGAGTGCAGCTTCTATCGTCAGCAAGGCCATTGGAAACATGCTTGTCCTAAACTTTTGCAGCCTAAGGGTCATTTGTCTGATCCACCATCCTCTAAGCTGCCATCTTCGGGATCTTGCTCATCTGCTGCCTTTTTTGCACCTTCTGAGAATGGGCCGTCTTCCAATATGCAGTCTATGTTTGAGTAGTTCAAGACTACCACTCAGTTAGGTTTGTCTGGTTCATCATTTTCAGGTAATATCCACATTTCGTGGATTTTAGATTCTGGTTGTTCACATCATATGACCTCTGTTGTATCTCTCATTAGTAATTGTGTCTCCCTTTTTTCTTTTGTCACTATTGCTACTGCTAATGGTTCTTTTATGCCTATACACTCTATTGGTTCTATTTCCTCTTTCCATTTGTCTTTTTCTCCTGTATTTTATGTGCCTTACCTTTTACTCAGTTTTATTTCTATTAGTCAATTATCTGATTCCAGTTTTAATGTTGTTTTCTCTTCTTCTCATTGTGTTGTACAGGCTAGGGTATCCAAAAGGCAGATTGGGATTGGGCGTAGAGTTAGAGAACTATATATCTTGGATAGCTTGCATGTTCCTCTAGAAGTGTCTTCTACTGCATTGTCTTCTTTTTGTTTAAACAATAAGTCTTCTTTATTTTATATTTGGCATTCTAGGTTAGGTCATCTGTCGAGTGACCGTTTGAGGATGTTAGTTCAGTCCGGTCATTTAGGCAATTTTCCTATTGATAATATTTCTGAGTGTCGAGATTGTAAACTGGCTAAAATGTTTGCTCTTTTTATTTATTTATTTATTTTTTATTTTTTATAATAAAAGTAGTTCTATTTTTTCTTCTCTTTTTCATTTGGTTCATACTGATGTTTAGGGTCCTTCCCTTATAGTTACCAAGGGTGGTTTGCAATATTATGTGTCTCTTGTGAATGATTATAGTTCGTTTAACTGGGTTTATTTGATGACCCGAAAATCTGATTTTTACAAAATATAAACTACAAATTCACAAAAGATACATAATTGGTTTACCTGGCTTTGGTGGCTTCTTTCTAATATGGGTGCCTCTCTTTCTGATCTGACTCCGTTGTATTGTGATAATCAGAGTGCTGTCCAGATTGCCCATAATTCAGTCTTCCATGAGCGGACCAAGTATGTTGAAATAGATTGCCACTTCGTCAGACAACATCTTCAGGTTGGCACTATTACTCTTCCTTTTGTTCCCTTCTCTCTTCAGTTGGCCGATTTTTTTACGCAGAGTCACACGTTTACTCGTTTTTGTTTTTTTCTTAACAAACTTTTGATACTTTTTGCGCTCGCATCCTCAGTTTGAGGGGGAGGGGGTGTGTGTGTGAATTTGTAGTTTATATTGTTCATTAAGGATAGTTTAGTCATTTAGGTTGTTAAGGTTTTATTTTGTTAGCTTATATAATTGTACTTAGTTGATTGATTCGTGATATACAAGATTTCTACTTCATTCTCTTTTATCAAGAACAACAAAGCAGAGATAGAACCAAACTACAATGAAAAGAAGCCATTTTTTTATACTTTGCATATGGATGAAGATATTGTTTGTACTCAAACAAGTGCCAGCTTGTTCTAGGTTGAGGATGAATTAAACTTGTTGAGTGAGTATTTATAGACAATAGAGATGTTGAAAGAATCAAATGGTTTTGCAAAGAGCAAAGTGAGTTTGATGAGATGTGGTTGGGCCAAGTGTTGAGAAAACACATACTGGGTTTGGTTTGCTCACCATCTCAAACTAATTACATTATTGGAAAATTTTTAAGGGTTAAGTAAAGTACAAAAAGGATCCATGCACCAACTCTACGCAATCAACCAATGACACACCACACATTTGGCAGGTTGACTGTTGAGTAGGTAGGCCAGTGCGAAATTGAACGCTCATCAACAAATAAAAAAAAGGGTATAATTTAGATAGTTTGTCTACCCATGATATGTTTTAATACTGTTTGGCCCATATTGTTTCTCAGGTTAATTTGGTGAATGTAATTTGAATTCAATTTTATTTTTAAAATTTTGATATTGTGTCAATTCAATCAATTTGATAATCCTTGTTTAGAAATTGGATTGAAATCAAGAAGCAAAATAATTAATTCATTCTCCTCAAGTGATTGAGGCGTAGAAGTCCAATTTGATTGATTCATTTTGCTTTTGAATGAACCATTTTACCTTTGATTTCTATCCAATTTTGTAAGAGATGATGTCAATTAAACTAAATTGACACAATTGAAAAATTAGGCATTCAAAATTGGTACAATTATCAAAGGTATAATTAGTCCCCCCCCCAAAAAAAAAGAAAAAAGAAAAAAAAAAAAAGCATGTCGAGAAGGAAAAAATGAATTTGGATTCATACCATGATTTTTCTATAATGATCTTGGTTTGTTTATTACCATAGCAAGGCAAGTTTGCAAATATAATCCAACGACTTGTATTTAAAAATAAAATTAAATTATATTTAAATATCACAAATATAATTTTTTTAAATCACACACCCTAAAATCAATGTAGTTTTCTTCAACTTGACAAGCTCATTGCAGAGAGATCTGTGAAAGATATGATTTTGATCTTCAAATATTGTTTGGCCATTTTGTCTACGTTGCAGCCATTTATCATCCTCAATAAATTTGGGGTTAACGAATATTATAACTAAACTTAGGCATCGTTTGGGAACAAGTTAATTTAGTAATTTTTTGGCTATTTGGCTAAAATATGAGTTAAAAAAAAATTAGTATGTTTGGGATGACTTTTTGACTTTTTACGAAAAGTGTGCAAAAAGTAGAGAGAAAAGGAAATCTTCGACTTTTTAATATGTGTTGTTGGCTTTTTGAATAATTTAATAACTTTTTAACTTTTTAACTAATTTAAAATTTGTGGGTTTTTATCACTTTCGTTTTTTTAGTTTGTATGGTTCATGTGGTGAACAAAAGTATGGTGGTCTCAAAGTTAGGCCAAGTTTGGAAAGATTAAAAAAAGTTAAAAAGTCAAAAAGTTACTCAAAAAGTTAAAAAGTTAACACTATTCACCAAAAGTCAACAATTACGGCTGCACAACTCCCAATCCTAATTTTCCTCTACAAACCAATTTTTACAATTTTTTAATACACATTTTTTTATAAAAAGTCAAAAAGTTAACCCAAACATTCATATTTTTTTTCTCAATTTTTCAGTTCAAAAAGACAAAAAATACACTTATTTAGTCTTCCCAAACAAGGCCTTAATGTTTTCTCTTTTGCCATATTTTGGTCAATATACAATGTTAAGTTGACCACAATTAGGTATCCTATTTGGGAACAATTTATCTGACATCTCACATTTGCTAACTATATAAGCTGATAATAGTCTCACATTTTATTTAGAAAGTACTAATTCTTAGATTTTGCCGGACCTATCACATGATATGATTTATTCTATATGAGGTGATACATGATATGAAACCAAATATAATTACACATTACTCTATCTTTAACACTTTCCTTATCACCTTATCCTTTCAACTATGTTCTTCTATTTTATTCTAATGTATTATAAAGTTCATCCATAAGCATATATATATATATATATATATATTCAATTAAATGATTGTACAAGTTTAAATAATTTTTTTTAAAGGTTTTTATTTTCTTACTGATTTTTTTAGCTTCATTTTAATGTTACTTTTTAGTCTAAAAGTCATTAAAAAAATCAAAAAGTCCATAATCTATATCAAAAAGTTAAAGATTTTATTTTTTCTCTATTTTTTACACATCTTTTTATAAAAAAACAAAAAACCATACCAAATATACTATTTTTTTTACATCATATTTTAACCCAAAAAAAACCAAAAATTACTAAAAATTTTTTTTCCCAACCAAGGCAATTTGGTTGGCTGTTTTTATAATTGGTGAAAATTTAAGTAGAATTGATTGACCTCATCTAGATTTTTGACCTAAGACCCCAAATTGCCTAGGGCAGCTCCTGACAGTACACTTTTAACCTTTGGATCATGTGTATCTCAAGGTAGATGATATCCAATGATTTTAAAAATGAGGACTGAACCCAAGGGGTTGTGGCATTGTGGTAAAGTCTTGGGGTTTAAACCCTAAAGTCACAAGTTCAATTTCTCTCCTCCTTGCACCAATCTTCTGGGCGAAAGCATTGTTGGTTAGGAGGTTGGACCTCAAGTTGTCTAGTCAGTACTTGGTGTGGGTTCAATGTTCCCCCGCTGTGCGAGTCCTGACTTACTGGAGCTTGCCTTGTGAGGTCGGGACAAGCTTCCAGGTTATAGTCTCTTGTTCGGAACGGCCAACAGGACACCCTAGTGATCTCCTCAAGGGGCGCTGCCTTGGACCTGCGGGAGAGTGGGAGGATTTTCTTGTAATAAAAAAAAAAAAAAAAGAGGACTGTACGAGCACGAAATATTATTCTCGCATAATTCTGTTGATTAAGCTTGTGCTCTTCTAAACGTTGTCGCTTTACTTCCTGAAAACACAAACGTGAGCTAGCCGACGAGTGTGTTCCGGATACCTCTCCGATGCTTAAGTCAGCAAATAGACGATAGACAAAAAGTTCTGTGTATTCAAGAGTAAGAATTGTGATACCTGTACATAGGTCCTATCATGAGCTTTTATAGATTCCGCCTGGCACAATCCTAGTAGGATTCCAACTCTCATTAGCAGAGTTTTGCTAGGAATCACACTCCTAGTCAAGAGTGCTTATCCTGATAACACTCTACTTACCACCAACCAAGGAAGATAGTTTTCTCCTTTGTTTAGGCTGGCGCAACTTAATTGAGCTAGTTTATTTCAGTCATGCTCTCAACTAAACAATGATGTGATGGCATTGACTGAGCTACACCTAGCTCGGCCTTCCTACCTAAAAAGCACCTCGGCCAGCCACCAGGGCTAGTTTTAGGTAGCTAGTCAACCACTCCGCCCAATTTGGTATTCAAACAAAATGGGACTGAGCTACTCGAAGTCCATACCTCGGCATTTAGTCCGGCCCAGAACAGAGACTAAAGGATCGTAGCTCGGCCAATATTTCTTTATAAATTACCCTTTCAATTGCCCCTTAATTCTATCTGCAAAGCATGCTTGGGATTACGAATTTTTGGCCGACTTGATGATTTCAGCCAACTGAACTAAAATAAGCAACACAACTGAGATTTAAGATATTCAATCCCATCGAGCTGGGTTATCTCAGTCCGTAGTACCGTGCCTGTCCCAGCCTGTCGTTTCACATACCTGACATCATGTTCTATCCGTGACACGTGGCACCTATCCATTGCGTCTCCGTTCTGCGACAGCCGTCACTCACTTACCAAGAAATATTTGAAAAGTCCTGCCATTTTCGTGCCTCCAGAAAACCCATTACTCAAATTAAACCCTCACTGTTCACCTTCTTCCCCCTTTTACTTCTGAAACCTGCTCATGTGCCTCCTGCACTCCAGTTCCTATCTTTTTAGTTGCTCCCTCGTTGGCTGGATTTTGCTCTCACGCTTAAACTCGTAAGTTGTTCAATACCTTTTCCTGATGTTCCTTTGTACTTATTTCTTCATTTTTGGCATTTAATCTCCATATACGTGTGTTGAAAATGCTTGAACAAACACTATGAACTTAAAAGCCTTACTCCCAATCATAAAGGCTCACCAACTAGTTTTCAAAAACCATGTTTTGATCCAAAATCGCTCTAAGACCGAACTAGGTACTTGTTTGTGAATCTAAAGTCGCTCTGAGACCGAACTAGGTACTTGCTTGTGACTTCTAGGTCTATTCCTGATCGAGTCATGAACCTTGGGTCGGTCCTGCCTTACGACCGAACTGAAAACTGATCGTAACCCAGATGTAGCCGAGCTAGGTTTATTTTACTTCTGCCTGTTTTCTTAGCCCTGTCCAATTATCTGGGCATAACACTTTATTGTCACTTTGCAGACTCAACTAGGTTGGCTAGGCACACCTTTGCACCCTGTCCCTAGACGGCTTTGCTTAACCGAGCTAACCAAAGCCTCAGATACACCAAGCTAGGCCATTGTGAACAATTTTGACAAATAATAAGTTATCATGGGTAAATATCGGTTTCTCGTGGACTCCTTTGGGGCCATATCTGAATTTCGAAGGGACTATCAAATTCCTGACGATGTTCACCTCTCTCTAGCCGAACTAGAAACAACACCCTGGGGCAAATCGGGCTTCGTCCCATTTACCGTGATATCTATTGTAGAAGCTGGCTTTCGGTTTCCCGTTCAACCTCTGATATTTGAATTCCTTAGGCAAACAAGACTCTGCCCTACCCAACTCTCCAAAAATACTTATAGAATAATAAATGGCATCGCTGAGCTAAACCGCCGGCTCGGCCTCAACCTCGGATTGGCCGAGCTATTCCATCAATATTCGCTCGGCCAAAATGATGACAGTTGGGTGTACTATTTAAGGGTAAGAAGAGGCCGAGAAAAAAATCATAAAAAACACCCTGGACAAAGATTTGAATGATGACGATTTCCTTTGGGTTTCTGGTAATTTTGAAGACTAGGAAGCCCAGATACCAGGCTACAATATAAATTGGAACAAATGAACTGCTGGTAAGAATACCCCGGTTCAATTTTTCTTTACTGTTCCTGAAAACTCACCATGCTAACCCTTGTCCTTCTTTTTTGCAGATTTGAACCAACTTAAATCATACTACACATACGCTAACCAAGACGCCCTTCAAGCCGCACTCCGATATCGTCACTGTGATTGGGCCGAGCTGTTAAACTTCAAACCGACCTATCGATATAGCAGAAGGAGAAAGACTAGAGTCACTGACTTCCTTCTAGAGCCTTCTCCAAAGCCAGATCCCACTCTTTCCCAAATCAACCTGATCTCTCTAACTGAAAAACAAGAAATGGCCAAGCGCTGTGCTGTTCGCGCCTTGATCACTGAACAAACCACGACTCTAACTGCCAAGGTTCAAACCGAGGTACCACAAGCAGGTCAAACACACGAGGCTATGGTGGCCCTCCCTATAACCCGAGCCTCGTCATCTTGGCCAAGCAAGCGGCCATGTACACAAAGCTTGAGGAATGAGGATGAGCCATTCCAAATCGAGCTTCAAGAAACAACACTTTCCCAAGGTCGTAACCGACCTAGCTCTTTAAATCCTCCTACCCTGCCGGCGTGGGCACCATTAGCCATATTCAGGGGTTGCGCTATTACGGTCTCTGACTCCGTCAGCGTCGAGAAGGATCACCTGTTGGCCTTCAACTTAGCAAAGAGTGTCTACCTGCCCACCGACATGGAGCGGCATGAGGGTCTGACCGAGCTGAAGGCCATTCGCTCGGCATCTAAATCGATGATACTGGTAAGCCCCCAAAATCCCTCAAACTTGAACAAACATTTGTTATGGTTCCAGTGCATTGGTTGTCCTCTAATCGCTCACTACGCAGGCCCTGCAAAAGAGCCAAGTGGCTCATAAACGAGTACTTGAGCTCCGGAAGATGGCGCGGTCAGCCGTCATCGAGGCAGAATCCAAGGTAGTTGAGCTAAAAGACGCTCAGGCTAAGCTGGCCGAACTAGAGGCCAAAAACTTGAGGCTTGCTCGACTGGTCAGCACGGCCGAGGCTGACAAGCAGAAGGCCTTAGCCTAGAAAAAAGACCGTTATCTACGTGAGCTGGCCAAGCTGGAGAGGAAGAAGAATGCTGAGCTGGAGGACCTAAAGAAAAAAATACAGGACGCAGAGGACCGAGGCTTTAAGGAAGGAGAGGAGACTTACGTCCAATAGTGTGAAGCCGCCAAGGATACTTTTTTCAAGTGTGGTTGGAAAGTCGATGCTGAAAAGCTCGGTTGCGGACACGACTTCGAGGTCTTCCTAACTCCCCCTCCCCACTTTGTACCGAGCGATATAGCAGACTATGCTAACGCGGTCCAATAAAAGTTCCTTCATGAGGGGGAGGAGGATGAGGTCCCTGCTCCTGAAAATGCTTCCAACACTCAGCTCGGTCGCCAGTCTACCTCTTCTACTCCAGTGGACTCCAGCCCACCCTTGCGTGTTGCAATTAAGGAGGCGCCTACGACCGAGCCCAACTAGGGGGTTGATCCTGTAGCCGAGCTACCTTTGGGTGAAGTCCGAGTTGATTTGGATGCTGTCTTAGACGATCTTTTCACTTGATTTTTTCTTTTTCCTTTTGATGTTTGTTTTTAGTGAAATTGTAACCGGGCTTAAGCCCCTCATCTTCTAATGATCGTTCTAAAATGGAATGAAATCTACTATTTTCCCAACTCTTTGTTCGGTTCATACCTCACTGTTTGTAATTTCCTTCTAATTACAAAAAGTTTGAACTCACGTAATTGTTGATGTTTTTGCACCATGCCAAACCAGACTAATTTAGCTAGGCCTTGCCCAATCCTACTAACCTTCTTCAGAGTAGATCCTTATCTCGGCTGAAGAGGAGAACTATGTGTTGGTCACACCTGCTAACTTTCTTCAGCCTAGATCCATATCTCAGCTGAAGAGAGCTAAATGTTGGTTTTCTCTGCCAACCTTCTTCAGCTTAGATCCTTATCTCGGCTGAAAAGAGCTAAATGTTGGTCATCTCTACCAACCTTCTTCAGTTTAGATCCTTATTTCGGCTGAAAAGAGCTGAATGTTGGTCATCTCTACCAACCTTCTTCAGTTTAGATCCTTATCTCGGCTGAAAAAGAGAGCTGACCATTGGTCAAACCTGCCAACTTTCTTCAGCCTAGGTCCTTATCTCGGCTGAAGAGAACTAAATGCTGGTCATACCTACCAACTTTCTTCAGCTTAGATCCTTATCTCGGCTGAAGAGAACTAAATGCTGGTCATACCTACCAACTTTCTTCAGCTTAGATCCTTATCTCGGCTGAAGAGAGCTAAATGTTGGTCATCTCTGCCACCCTTCTTTAGCTTAGATCCTTATCTCGACTGAAGAAGAGAGCTGACCATTGGTCAAACTTGCCAACTTTCTTCTTCCTAGATCCTTATCTTGGCTGAAGAGAACTAAATGTTGGTCATACCTGCCAACTTTCTTCAGCCTAGATTCTTATCTTGGCTGAAGAGAGTTAAATGTTGGTCACCTCTGCCAACCTTCTTCAGCTTAGATCCTTATCTCGGCTGAAGAAGAGAGCTGACCATTGGTCAAACTTGCCAAACTTCTTGATTGCCCCTAGCTGGCAATGACTAAGAACAACTTTTATAATAGAAAGAATTATGCTGGAAAAACTACTTGTTTTATTTAAAAAAAGAAAAATTACAAGTATTTTAAGGAAAAGCTAAAAATAAAATAGTTTAAGATTGACAGTGTTCCGTGGCTTGGGAATAGCTTTGCTGTCTCCATCCTCCAAGTGATATGCCCCTTTTCCTGCTAAACTGACCACCTTGTATGGTCCTTCCCAGTTAGGTCATAACTTGCCATCTCCAGGTACCAATGTGTTGCTTATTACTTTGCGCAGTACCTAATGTCCAAAATTGAATTGCCTCGGATGCACTGCCTTGTTATATTTTCTGGATAACTTTTGCTGGTATGAGGTAATGTGAACTAGGCCTTTTTCCCTTTTCTCTTCTGCAAGGTCGAGTTCCAAGGTTATGGCTTCACCATTCAAGTTTGGCTCGAAATTTTCACTTCTGATAGTAGGGAGACCTACTTCCAGTGGGATTACTGCCTCTATGCTGTAGGCCAAGGAAAAAGGCATTTCTTCAGTTGACTGCTGGGGTGTGGTACGGTAAGCCCACAAAACATGAGGAAGTTCCTCCGCCCACTTGCTTTTTTTTCTCTCCAACCTCTTCTTCAAACTGTCTAAGATGATTTTGTTGGAAGCTTTCGCCTGGCCATTTGCTTGAGGGTATGCTGGTATAGAGTTGTAGAATTCTATCTTGTATTCTTTGCAAAAGCCCCTGAAGATTTTGCCATCGAACTGAGTGCCATTTTCAAATATTAGGGCCTTAGATATGTCGAATCGAGTTATGATGTTCTGCCAGACAAACTTCTTAACGTCTTTCTCTTTTATCGATGCGAGTGCTGCTACCTCCACCCACTTTTTGAAGTAGTTTGTTGTTGTGAGAAAGAACTTTCTGTTGCCAGGTGTAGTTAGAAGTGGTCCCACTATGTCTAGGCTCCACATTGCGAAGGGCCACGGGCTAGTCAATGGTAGAAGCTCCCTAGCTGGTTGATGTATTTGGTGTGCAAACTTCTGACATTTCTCATACTTCTTGACATACTTCTCTGAATCGGCTTGAATAATGCCCTTGTAAGATTGCTCTGTAAGCCAATGATTTTCCCTCTTGGTGGCTTCCGCAGGCGTCTTCGTGTATCTCAAACAAAAATGTCTCAACCTTGCCGGGATGGACACATTTCAGATAAGATCCTGTGAAGGATTTTTTGTACAATGCTAGTGATGGAGAGAGCCAAAATTGTTGTGATTTTGCCCTAATTTTGTTGGCTTCTTTCTTTTCTTCAGGCAAGATGCCATCTTTTAAAAATATTATGATGGGATCCATCTAGGATGGGCCTAGTTCGGCGCAACATGCCTCGGCTGCTTCGGGTTCCTCAATACTTGGTTTAGGCAGGAAGTCGATCAGTAATGGGTGTGGGATAGATGTATTTGCCATTGAAGCAAAACCTGCTTGCTCGTCTGCTCTACTATTTTCCTCTCGACCGATTTGCTCTATCTGGACTATTTCAAACTTCATGATCTCTTTTCTGACTAACTCTTGGTACTTAGCCATCCTATCATCTTTTGCGTTGTAGTCACCTGAAATCTGGTTGACTACAAATTGGGAGTAACTGTACGCCATCAACTCGGTGGCCTTCATGTAAAGTGCTGACTTTAAGCCTACTAATAGTGCTTCATACTCTACCTCGTTGTTGGATGTTGGGAAGCCAAGGTTGACTGTCTGTTCAATTGTTAGGCCATCTGGTGAGATGAGGACTATGCCAAGTCCCGCATCGTGCCTGTTGGATGCTCCATCCATGAAGAGTTTCCATATCTCTCCAACGAATAGCTTCTAGCAAATAAAGGGATCGGATGATGTCTTGGGATCATGGGTGTTGCTGATGTTTTCTTTCAAGTCAATGTCTGTTGTTGGGGTTTGAACTTCATTGTCTGACTGTCTCATGTCGTTATTTTTTGATGAGTCACCACTGAGAATAGCATGGTTTGTTCCTTCCTTCTTGTCCTCAATCTTGTACGGTTTGCAATGTAGCTGGGCATCTTGCATTAGGGGCTGTGCAGTTCCCGCGGCACTTTCCCCCCTCGCTTCTGTTGCGTCGGTTAAATCGATCGGGCAAATGTGATGACTTCCTGGTGTGAACTCAGCTACAAAGTCTGCTAAAGCTTGGGCTTTTATTGCGGTTTTGGGTTGAAACTTGATATCGAACTGCCCCAACTCCACTGCCCACTTTAAGATTCGTCCAAAAAAATCTACCTTCTTAAACAAGGCTTTTAAGGGAAAAGCCGTTAGGACGATCACGGTGTGGGCATGGAAATAGTGTGACAAATTTCTTGAGGTCATCATCAAAGCTAAGGCTAGCTTTTCCAATGGTAGGTACCTTGTTTTAGCGCCCAGCAAGGTCTTGCTAACATAAAAGATAGGCAGGTGTTGGATTCTTTCTGTTCTGACCAACATTGCGCTGACTGCATGCTGTAAATCTGCTAAGTATAAAAAGAGCTTTTCTCCTGGCACCGGGGTTACTAACAACAAAGGAGAGGTCATATAGTCTTTCAAGCTTTCTAGGGCGCTGTTACACACCTCATCCCACTCAAATTTGGCCTTTAGTGCCTGGAAGAATGGTCGACATCTGTCTAACAACCGATTTATGAACTGGTTGAGTGCGGCTATTAGGCCAGTGAGATGTTGTACCTCTTTGACTGTGTTGGGTCTCTCAAGATCTTGGATCACTTTAATCTGAGAAGGATCAGCTTCTATACCCCGCTTGGTCACTAGAAAGCCTAGGAACTTGACTGATCCTATGTCGAATGCGCACTTAGATGCGTTTTGACACAACTTATGGGACTTCAAAATCTGAAACATTTCATCTAGGTTCATGAGATGGTCCTTCTCATCCTTACTTTTAACCACCATGTCATCGATGTAAGCCTCCATCGTTCTGCCTAACAATGGTTCAAACATTTTAGTGACCATCCGTTGGAATGTAGCCCCTGTGTTCTTTAGGCCAAAGGGCATGACCTTGTAACAGTATAGTTCTCTGGGCGTTATGAATGACGTGACCTCCTGGTCTGGTTCAGTGATCTGATAGTAATGTCGATACGCAAGAAAGCTAAATCGGTTATGCCCTCCTGTCAGGTCCACCAGTTGGTTTATCCGCGGTAGGGGAAAACTGTCTTTTGGGCATGCTTTGTTGATCGTTTTGTAGTCTACACAAATGCGTCATTTTCCGTTCTTTTTGGGCACTACTACAGTGTTGGAGATCCACCTAGGATAGTGTATTTCTCTGATGGCTCTTGCCTCTAGCAGGTTTCCTAACTTTTCTGCTACTATCTTTGCGTAGTGGAGTGCCGATCGACGAGTTTGCTGACTAATTGGCCTGGCAGTTGGGTGAACATTAAGTTGATGGCAGATGAAATTTGGGTCAATGCTAGGCATGTCGTATGGTGTCCAGGCAAACACTTCGATGTTAGAGGTTAAGAATTCCATGACCTCTATTCTCTTAGTGCTAGACAAAGACGAGCCAAGTAAAAAGAACTTTTCTAGGTTCTTTTCATCTATCCTTACCTTAACCAAGTCTTCCACTGCCTTCTGTTCAGCTGCTTTGCCGACATCTGCAAACAGTTCGTTGTTTTCTAGCTTCTCTACTATTTGTACAAACCCTTTTGCAGCACGACTGTCTTTTACCGTGACAAAACATTGTTTTGACATGATTTGGTCTCCTAAGACTTCTTCAATCACTCTGGTTTTGTTGGGGAACCGTAATGCCTGATGGTAGGTTGATGCTACCGATCGCATGGCGTACAACCATGCTCTTCCCAAGATTACGTTGTAAGTGGAAGCGACCTTCAATATCTAAAACTCCACCTGTTTTGTCATTGTTCTTGTCTTGACTGACAGGATTATCTTGCCCACTGGCCGTTCTGGCATCGAATTGAACCGGCTAGGGAAGATGTCGCGGGTGGTAAGTCTTTGTCCTTTAATTTTAGCTGCTTGAAGGTCTCGTAATACATTATCTCGCATGAGCTTCCTTGGTCAATCGGGATCCGTTTGATGTTGAAATTCTTGACACGCAAAGTGACCACTAGTGCGTCATTGTCAGAGAAGGAGATGACGTTTGTGGCCTCTGTTTTTTTCCCTCTTGACAGTGGGTTGTGCACTTAGCACTTCCCTCAAGTGCTCAGCCTTTTTTAATATCCCTCTAAGCTCACATACCTTTCAGATTCGATAATCCCATGTATAACGTCGATTATGCCTTGAGGTGGGCCGTTGAGCGACATCCCTTCACCCTCTTGTGGTCCTAGAAATTTGTTGTGTTCCTCTATATCTTGGTCGGGTTGGCGGCCACCAACTCCTCCAGATGTTGCCGCAATGGTGTGCAATTTTCAGTTCTATGCCCCTTTTAATCATGGAAGGTACAACGGTACCTCTCATCGTAACCCCTTTGCGCTTCTCCCAACTTGGCTGGCCGCCAGACGAAGGGTTTATCGCGTATCTCGCTAAGAATCTGGTAGATAGGTTTGTTGAACACTGTGGTAATGGCAGTGCGGATTCTTAACTTCCTTGTTTGGGGGTTCTTTTTGTTGGCTCGCCTACCTTGCCCATTCTTGCTTGGTTGTTTTACTGTGTTGACTTTTGCTGCAGTCTTTTTATCTGGTATCGCTGTTATGCCAGATTTTGCTTTGGCACGGGCGCTATTTTCTTCTATTCGGATATGTTGGTGCACTCTCTTCATTAGGGCCTCCATCGTGAGTGGTGGCATCATCGTCATTGAATCCCTCAACTTGTTGTCGACCGGTAAACCTCGTTTATACTATGCAATGGCGAGATTTGTAGGGTAATCCCCAACCTGGTTGAAGGTCTTCCAATATTGGCTGTTGTAAGACCTCAATGTTTTCTTCTCGCCCATGTCAATGGAGAGTAGTTGGTCAATCTCCACTGGTGTCTTGGTATTCGTTCTGAATCTAGTCACAAACCCTTCTGCCAACTGCACCCATAAGGCTATGCTGTCTTCTGGCAACCTTTCGAACCATGTTAGACCTAGGTCGCCAAGGCTGGAAAGAAATAGGATACTGTAGACACCCCATTTTTGACCGCCCTTAAGACTTGGGCGCTACTAATGGTTTACTTGGTGGTGAAAGATGTACAGTGCAAAGGGTCGATTTCTTCGACAAGAGGAGAGTCAAATCCCGACTTCACACTCCTTTTCGGACCAAAACTATTTTTAATGGTTTTTAGACCTTAAAACCCTCTCTTTTCAAAACATTTTTGGAAAATGATTCTACGATGCTCCGAGGCTCGCATTTGGTTAAATGTTGCGCTTTTCGGTAAACCGAGCAAGGAAAAAGTGAAAATGAATGGAAGAGAGGTGAACTCTTTGAAAAATATTTCAAAACACCTTATTTAGGGGTTTGGAGTTGAAGAAAATGGGAGAGGAGAGAAGAAAACTAGCTGAGAAGAAGTTTGGCATGAATCTGGGTAGGATTGAAACTGAGCAGTCATCACTCAAACGGCATAACTTTTTGCACAGTTGGAATTTTGATGTAAGGCTGCCACCATTGGAAAGAAGACTTCCAGTGATTCAACTTAGGCTTAAGAATGACCTACAAATGAGTCCAGATGAAGGAGATATGTCCGGTTGAAGTCGGGGCCAAAAAGCAGATTTTTCTGTCCAACCAGAGGTGGAGGATGTGGGCCATAAATGGGATTTTTGGGCCATGTGCCGGCCATGAATGGCCAATTCCGGCCCCATGCCATCCAAATGTGACCCATGCTGGCTGTGGATGATCAAGTGCCGGCCAACAATGGTCATGTGCCGGCCATTGATGGCAGAAAGCAGTTTTTGGCAGATATTTTTGCTCCAACTGTTCAAGCTGTCTCTCTTGAGATATTTTCGACCTAAGGCTCTTATATTGCTATATATTGAAGCCAAATATCTCATATTGAAGGGTTAGAACAATTGAGGAAGAAGCTTGGGAGTCTCTCTCTCTAAAACCTCTTTCTCTATAATTCACTCTCTCTTGTCCTTTTTGTGCATGAAAGCTTAGATACACTTCTCTTTTGCACACACATCCTTGATCAAACTTGATCACCACTGGGCTGAGGTCCCTTGGAACTTATTTTGGGTTGCTAAAGGTTGGTTTTGGCTCAAGAAAGTGGCTGTTCTTGTGTTGTGCTTCAAGGGTGAGCATCTCCTTTTTTTAAGCTTGTTTTTGTACACAATCTTGGCCACCTTTGCATGCTGATTTTGACCTAGTTGTCAACTAAAAAAACCTTTTTTTAAGGCTTAAAAATGGTAGTTTAAAGTGTTTTTGGAGTTAGGGGTGTTTCACCTTTTTTGGTGGCTTATTTGCTAAGTTTCTTGCATTCTTTTAAAGCTTTTGAAACCATCTTGTTTTGGCCTTTTAACCACTAAATTCCAGAGGAATTTTAGTGGTAGAAAACTTGTTTTGAGGTCCCAAATAGGAGGGGGGAGCCCCCCCTCTTGTCTTGTTAGCATGTGTTGTTGGCCTACCAAATGAGCATGTGTTTCTATCCTCTTGATTCTTAGTTTGAGTGTGTTTTTTTGTGACTTTTTGGACCTCCTATAACTCTATTTTTAGCTAGTTTGGTCACCTCTTGCATGCTTTATACACTTTTAGTGTAATATTACTTGCTAGCCTGACATGCTTCATGTTTTAGCCTATAATTCTAGCATATATTGGCTCCACTCCAGTATGTTTTTGGCCATTATTTAATGTGCTCTAACTTTGATTTTGGTTGGTTGGGTCACCTCTTGCTTGGTTTTTGTACTTGTAGTGCAATCTCACTCATTAGTCTTGCATGCTTAGTGTTTTGGCTTATCATTCTAGCTTATTTTGGCTACACTCCAACATGTTTTTAGCATTGTTTTGACATGCTTTAGGACCATTTTGAGTGGTCTTGGCCTCTTGGGGCTTGCTTTGTATAGCTATGGCATAGTTGGCTTTGCTAGTCATGTGTTTTGAGACCTTTAGCATGCCTTATTTGTGATGTTTGTGTGATATGGCATCATTTGGTATGTAATTTCAAAGCTTATATCTTTGCCATACCTCCACTTAAATCACTCTTTCAATGGCTTTGAGAGTTGTGCCTTTATGCCTTGTTTATGGGCCAATACATAAGTATGCATTTCTTGTTATTTGAGCTTCAATTCCAGCATGTAGTAGCCTGTAATTTAGCATGATTAAGCTCTGTCTAGAGCTGGTTTGATTGTTTAGGCTATGTATTGCATACCTCTTGTGTAAAGCCCTTGGCTAGCTTTGAGTTCTAAGGACACTAACATGCTATACTTGTGTTGTTTGCATGATATGTCATCATTTGGCATATGATTTTAGTACTTGTACTTCTGTCATGCTCTCATATACTTCACTTCTTCATAGCCTTTGAGGGTTGTGTATTATGCCTTGCTTATAGGCCAACATGTGTACATGTTCTTCTAGCATTTTGAGTTCCCATTTTAGTATGTTTAGATCATTATTTTGGCATGATTGAGCTCTGTCCAGAGTTGGTTTGGTCATTTGTGCTATGTATTACATGCCTCTTGTGTATTGTTCTTCACTAGCTTTGGTGCTCTTGGCCTTTTAGCATGCCTTGCATGCATTGCTTGCATGATTTAGTGTCATTTGCATACCATTTCAGTGCTAAAATTTCTAGAATCTTCTTCCATGTTTCACTCTTTCACTTGCTTTGAAAGTGGTCTTAAGCCCCTTGTTGGCTTGAGCATGGAATTGAGACTCTCATGCCTAATGGTTTTAGCCTTCTCTTGTGGATTTCTACTAACCAAAGGCATGAGGCTTCTTTCATGCTCAAGGTGCTTGTGGCTCTTTCCAATTAGAGGATCACTCACATTACACTTAACTGGTTAAAGAATGGATCGGTAATGTTAAAATGTGTAAACAAGAATCAACCAAGTAAAATATGCCAAGATAAGCATGTTATTTGCATTGCATGGTGTTCAATCGGACGTTATGTTGAACATAAGGTGAATTGGTCCATTTCATACTCAAAGTGATGAAAATGAACCAATTCCCTTTGTCTCCATTGCCTTTGATCTTCCATGATAAGGTAGTGGACTTGAGTCTTATTTGCATTGCATTTATTGAATGTGTACAAGATTGGATCTTTGGCCATCATGCATTCCAAATGCTTGATTGATGGTCTTGGATCCAATGGTGCCTCTCCCTTGATGTTTTGAGATGATATGGAGTGGCATAGTACACACATGTTCCTAAGGAGACCCTTCATTTCCTCTATTTTGTGCTTTGTTGTAGTTTGGTGTTACAGCACACCAGTGGCCGGCAGTGCCACATTAATGGCCGGCGCCCTTGCGTTGTTGGCCGACAGAGGCCCATCTTTGGCCGGCAGGTGGCCGGCAGTAGCTCCTCATGGCTGGCAAGCCACTGGTGTACTCCCCAGCTCTGTTTTGGTAAGTTTCAGCAGCAAGATCTTGAGGACACCCTGTAAACAGAGCCTCAAGAGAGCAAACCTGAGAGCTTTTCGGGGTGAAAACTGAGCATGCATCTTTTGCTTCTTCGAATAGAGCTGAGGCATCATAGTTTTAAAGCTTTACTTGTTAGTTAGCTTGAATTTGTAAATTAATTAATTTGTTAATTAGTTAATTGTTGTAATAATTAGTAAGTAGTTTACTAGTTATTTGATTGGTTTGTAATAATTAGTCTAATTAGCTTAATTAGATTAATTAGTTAGCTTAGCTTAGATTAGCTTAGATTAGCTTAGTTTTCATTCGGACCCTCCGTCGAGAGGGCACAATGTTGTAATAAGGGTGCGTGAGTGTGTGCATGTCTTCCAACCCCATTTCTTTTTCCCTTTTACTTATCAGCTTTTGATGGTTAGTTTTAGGGCACGTTTTGATTAGCATACTTTATGCTTGCATGTTTGCATCATTCATTTGTATTGCATGCACCGGGTTCGGTGCATCATTTAAACTGCATTGTATTTTAATACTTACTTGAATACGTGTTTCAAAGCATGTTATCAAGTGTTGCATTTATATGTCATCTTAGATAGCCGAGCCTATTTAGTTGCATTTTGCATGTGCTGCATTAGGCATCTTCGACATAGTTAGGATCATGCATGATTTCTAACTAGTTTTCTTTTGCCTTGGAGTACTCGGTGAGTCTTTAAGCTTTAGCATACTTGCATGTGTGTGAGTGATTGCCATGACAACATGCTTGCCATGAGACTATTTGCTTAATTGCTATAACTGCAAGATTGCTTGTGGATTAAGGCTTTATTACTTAAATTGGAACAATTCATCAAAATACGAGTTTTAAGCCCACTTGGAGTGGCAAATCATCATGTTTTAAGCCAACCTTGTTTGGGGGCAAACCCGCATTTCTAAGCCCACTTGATGGTGGCAAATTCAAACCATTTTCGAAAACAAATATTGAATTGTTTTGTTCTAATTTAGGCGATCTAGTCTATACTTGTATGCTGTGCGCATCACATAGTAAGTTAGATTAATAACCGGAATAAGAACACATGTGTTTATGAAAACAACATATCATGTTTAGTAGAGGGCGATCCTTTGATTGGACGAGCGGGAGTGCTCATTTCATGACCTTCCCCCCTTGTACCCAAGTTCCCGAGCCGAGGCAACTTTGGTGATGACGAACACGTGGCCTTAGGCACGAGTCAGGGTTTCCTAAATTTCTCCAAAACAAATTATTTAGGTAGCGACTCTGAAATCTGGCAAAGCAGTCCATGTTTGGCGCTTTTTGATTAAAATCGATTTTCCAAAACGATTTGCCAGATTTCGACTCTTTGGTGATTTATTAGTCTTACATTGCACTTTGTGAGATTCAAAACCGTGACGGGAGTCCGAACTATAGTAGTTATGAACCCAAATCTGCGTCCTCTTCGAAAGGGCGGTGCGCGAAGTAAGTTTGGGCAGTCTACAGATATACATTAGAACCTCGTTTCGTCGGTATACTGCCATAACCTGGCGAAAGTGACTTAAGTGCATGTAGGGGTCTGACTTCCCCTCGTAGGTGGTCAATTTGGGCTGGTGGAAGCCTGAGGGTAGTGGTGTGTTCTCAATTGCAGGAATGAACGGCGAGCTCTGTAACCTTGCTAACACTTTATCTGCTGGTTCGTAAGCAAGGCGCAGCATTGGCATCCCTACCTTGACACTCACATGCGTCCTAGGGGCCAATTACTATAGGGCTGAAACTCTGCGAGGGTCGCGAGCCCTAGTGTCCTCCTTCCATCGGGCCCTCTCCTCTAGCACTATTCGCAAGTCTGCTAACCTGGGCAACTCCGTGTGCCTAGATGTCGTTTGGTGCGTGTGTGAGGACCGATAATTGCTTCCTTCCGTGTATGACCTTTCAGTCCTCGTTCTCTCAGACCTGGAGTAACGAGTCTGGAAGTCCTTGATTGAGTGTCGCCTGTTCTGAGGCCCCTACTTTCTGCTTGTGATGGTGTGACTTGCTTGTCACGAACTTCCGAGTGGTAAGAGAGCATATTTCCTTTGCGCCCCTCTTCCGTCGCCACCCCTTTTTCCTTTATTTGGCGTTTCATAGTCTTCATGTCTGCTGCCATCCTCCTTATTAATTCGTCTTGCTCTCTCACGCGATCCTCCAAAACTTGAGAATCCAACCTCTGCCTCTGCCTTTTGGGACTTTGAGAGCGGCGGGGACTAGTGCCCCGTCTCTTTCGTGTGTCCCTTCGGGAGTTCCGTCGCTAGGGTTCTAATTTTGTCATGGGTGGGATGGAAGGTAAACCTTCGCGCCTTCCTTCTCCCTCCGGGGTTTGCCCATCAATGGCAGATTGCGGCAAATATTCATTGTCGCGCCATTGGTTTTAACTAAAAGGAAAACTTGATCAAAATGTTTTATTCTCTGTGCTCTTTCCACAGACGGTGCCAATTATACAGCACGAAATATAATTCTCGTATAATCCTATTGATCAAGCTTGCGCTCCTTCAAACGTTGTCGCTTTATTTCCTGAAAACACAAACATGAGCTAGCCGACAGGTGTGTGTTGGATACCTCTCTGATGCCTAAGTCAGCAAATAGACGATAAACAAAAAGCTCTGTGTATTCGAGAGTAAGAATTGTGATACCTGTACATAGGCCCTGTCATGAGTTTTTATAGATTCTGCCTGACACAATCCTAGCAGGATTCCAACTCTCCTTAGTAGAGTCCTGCTAGGAATCATACTCCTAGTCAAGAGTGCCTATCCTGATAACACTCTACTTACCACCAACCAAGGAAGATAGTTTTCTCCTTTGTTTAGGTCAAGCAACTTAACCGAGCTAGTTTATTTCGGTCATGCTCTCAACTAAACAATGATGTGATGGCATTGACCAAGCTACACCTAGCTTGGCCTTCCTACCTAAAAAACACATCGGCTAGCCACCAAGGCTATTTTTAGGTAGCTCGGTCAACCACTCCGCCCAATTTGGTATTTAGACAAAATGGGACCGAGCTACTCGAAGTCCATACCCTGGCATTTAGTCCGGCCCAGAACAGAGACTAAAGGATCGTAGCTCGGGCAATATTTCTTTATAAATTACCCTCTCAAGGATAGAGGAATTTGAGGACTATAGATCCTACACTAGAAAGGGTTACTCGACTTCTTTTCTTTTCTTTTCTTTTTTTGTTTTTGTTTTTGTTTGTTTGTTTGTTTTTTTTAATTTTCTGTTGTGGGCGAGTTTCGAATTCAATCCATATCATGCTCATTACCTGTTAGTGACCTATACAACTTGTTTAATCGTCTCAGATCTCTACATCATAGTGAAACTCTTTTACCATTTTCACACATGGATGTACACTTATAGCAGAATCACGAAAATCCATTATATGCTTGAGTTGTTCTTTGGTTTTTACCTTTTCTTGATTCCTACTTTTGCCTGGAATAAATACTTTTGAAGACAGAAAAAAGGAAATGTTCTAATTTAGATAATAGTTCAGTAAACAAGGAAAACAAGTATTCATTTATTCATACTGAACAACAATACACAATAAAAGGTACAGCAGAAACAATACAAAAGGAATACAAAACAAAATCTCACACTCATCAAGACAACAAATGTATAAAGACCATCTCCACCTTCCAAAAGTCCACAGGATTTTTATTATCTACTCTATGTGGAAGAAAGATGAAAACAATGACAGTATTTTGAGGTATTTAATTTGATGGGGGTGGTGAGAAGAAAGGAATAGTAGGCATTGTTGTTGGGATGGTTGGAATTGAAGGAACTGTAGTTGGGATGGTTGGCAGTGAAGTTGCTGGCAGGGGTGGTAGAGTCAGCTGAGGCACAGTGGGCATGGTTGGCAATGTTGGGTTTGGCAAAGATGATGGAATTTGGGTGCTTGGCAGTGGTGGCAATGTGGGCATTGTCGGCAAGGTTGGGATTGCTGGCATTGTTGGCAAGGTTGGGACTGTTGGCATTGTGGGCAATGGTGGCAATGTGACCTTTGGCAGTGATGGTATTGCAGGCACTGTTTGGAGAAGGTTGCGAGCTGCCAAGCTCATCTGGATGCTGGAAAGTGATATCACCATGAACACAGATAGAACCAAACTACATTGAAAAGCAGCCATTGTTTGATAGGACTTGGGAGTGGTAGTACTCAGACTATTGGTTGATCTTGTACTTTGAGCACTTTTTTCTTAGTTGAAGAAAACAATATTTGATGGTGGCCATTTATAGAGAATGGATATATTTAGAAAAATTAAATGGTTTGAAATAACAAAAATAAGTTTGATGAGTATGGTTGAGCGAAATGCTAAAAAACTCTAGTTTGTTCACCTCCCAAACTTTGACACATTGCAAATTCAAACGTCAAGCTATCTTTCTACTGCCAACACAAACTTTGCTGGTTGTGACTTATATTGAGGTCATGATTGTTTAATAGATCAGTGGATAATTTATTAAACTTGAGGCCAAGACGTATAGAGACAGAATATTTTGCCTAAGCCGCCGCCCCAAAAAAAAAAAAAAAAAAAAACTTAAAAAAAAAAAAGAGGACGAAGAAGGTAAGGGGGAAAAGGAATTTTTATATAGTATGGCTTGCAAGAGTTTCTGATGAAAATGTAGTTGTCAGGATATCAAGTGGCACAAGTTAAAATCATTGAAAACTTACACCAAAAACTGACTATAATACCGTTGCAGTTAGAAAAATGTATAATTATTCAGTAGTTTGGACAATCACGTATTAAATAATTTTATGGTGAAATAATGTTGTGACTCATAATTATTAGGTAGTTGAGAGACGAGTCTAGTAGTATCACATGATTAGGGTTGAGCAAGGAATCCGTAAAATCCGTAATCCGATTTAATCCAGTCCAATCCGATAGGTTTGAATTGGTTTTTTGAATCCGTGGTTCGGTTTCGGATTGAAGAATTAAAAATCTGTAGTCCACGGATTGGTTCTGGATTGAATCCCACGGTTCCGGATTGGAACCGATCCGGACCGTATACAAATATATATTTTTATTATAGATTATCTCCCATAGTATCTTCTCTTATTCTATATAAAACCTAAACTCAAATCTAAACCCATATAATGTCTTCTTTTAATATTTTTGTTTGTTAGTTTTTAGTTTTAATTTGTAATGGTCTAAATACTTATAATAAAACTACTTTTCTTATGGTTATTTAAATTCTAGAACAGTATGTCGCTATTATAGAATAACATGTTGTTATTGTAGAACTAATATAGCGTTATGTTTATATTTTTATGACATTATAATGTTATATATATATATATATTTGTTATTTAATTATGTGAATCTGTAGTCCTAAACCGATCCAATCCGTATTTAAATGGATTGGTTCGGATTGGTTCTATGATTTAAACGGATTGGATTGGTTTCAATTTTTCAAGAACCGTTAATAACGGATTGGTCTTGGTTTTAGCCTAATCCGATCAAATCCGAACCATGCTCACCCCTACACATGACATTGCTTAGTATTTACTCACTCGCTTTTATTAGGTTGTTAGGAGACAAAGAAAAATTTATTTAATAAATGTTGCGATTTCACATCGACTGAGAATATCATGATATTCTGAGAGGATCTAATAATATTTTTGAGGGACCAAGAATGACGAGTTAGATTGTTTATTGCAACATTTTTAAAATGTTATTTAACAATTTTCTTTTAAGTAAATTACACTGACCTCCCTCCAAAATTTGAAAAAAATACAAGTCATACAATTTTGGCATAATTAAACTAACATTGCTTTTAGTAAGGCTAAAGAGACCGAAACTAATGCAGATAGTGTGAACATACAAGATAAATAAGATAAAAATATCTATTTCAGTATAAAAAAATACGACAATATTTTATGTATTTGAGTCAAAATTGAACAAGATCAGATACATAATTTAGACTTGTTTGTGAGAACAATCATATTTGTTCTGGTTGCACTCGTTCCATGGATGAATTGCGTCTCTTTCATTTGACAAGTCATCACAACTATTTGAAAAACAATTGATTTGTCTATATAAACACGTCTTTATTGCCTTCATAAGCATCGAATTCATCTTATATTTTCTCTTTTTTTGACACTCTATCCTTCCTCTATAAAAGAGAGTCAAGGGTGGCCCAACCCTGTTGGGAGCCTAAATTAAAAAAATTTAGTGAGGCGTTTTGTAAAGTAAAATTACTAATTAAACTTTTGTAATCAAGTTGTTTTAATATATATTTTCCAATTGATAAAATTGATGATACCAGTTTTGTCGGAGGAGGAATGGGTCGGACAGGGCCCGAAGCTCCACAGGATGATTGAACTTCGTCTTCCCAGTTGTACCTGCACCAAGTCCGTCAAGAAGGAACCCGGAGGTGGGGTTCCTTCTGGAGGACCCTCCGATGTTTAAGTTAGAGGAGTCTCTAGTATAAAAATGGAAGCTTTTAGCTTCAGGAGGAAGAAGTAGATGGTTAGAGAGAGAGTGATTACTTGTATATATATTGATTTCTTTCATACCTTTCTGGCGTCTTCTTCTTGTCTGGCCCTTGGGCCTAAGTTGGGTTAGGAATTGTTTGGACAGCCCATTGGGCCACTTATTTGGGGCTATGCCCATCAGTTAGACTGAGCACTACTCAAAGCCTCAGCCAGCCTGAGCACGAAGACCTCAGCCAGCCTGAGCATTACTTAAAGCCTCAGCCAGACTGAGCACTACTTAAAGCCTCAGCCAGCCTGAGCACGAAGACCTCAGCTAGCCTGAGCATTACTTAAAGCCTCAGCCAGGCCAGGCACTACTCAAAGCCTCGGCCCGGCTGAGCACGAGACCTCGGCCCGGCTGAGCATTACTTAAAGCCTCGGCCAGGTGAGCACTACTCAAAGCCTCGGCCGGCTGAGCCACGAGACCTCGGCCGGCTGAGCATTACTTAAAGCCTCGGCCGGCTGAGCCACGAGACCTCGGCCAGGTGGGCACTACTCAAAGCCTCGGCCCGGCTGAGCCACGAGACCTCGGCCCGGCTGAGCATTACTTAAAGCCTCGGCCGAAGGCACTACTCAAAGCCTCGGCCCGGCTGAGCCACGAGACCTCGGCCGGCTGAGGCATTACTTAAAGCCTCGGCCGGCTGAGCCGAGACCTCAACTAGCCTGAGCATTACTTAAAGCCTCAGCCAGCCTGAGCACGAAGACCTCAACTAGCCTGAGCATTACTTAAAGCCTCAGCCAGACTGAGCACTACTCAATGCCTCAGCCAGCCTGAGCACGAAGACCTCAGCCAGACTGAGCACGAAGACCTCGGCCAGACCGAGTTACATAAAGCCTCAGCTAGACTGAGCATCTGAGCATGAAGACCTTGGCCAAACCGAGTGTGTCCAAGCACGCTCACGCAACAACCAAGCCCTCCAAGGCACTACAAGAAGGGCCCCAGCCGAGCCTCCTAACCCAAACAATCCATCTCCATACTTCACGAAGAAACGCCGACAGCGTTAACCACTTGATTGAGCAAAACCAAGCCATGTTCCAACAAGAACTACCAGTTTCTACCCCTCAGCCTCTACAAATCGTCCATCAAAATTAGGATCAAGTTCAAACAGCCGTCCTCAGCAACAATAGGGACCGTTTCTTCCACCACTCGCTCCGCGAGCAATAGACCATCTCAAATCCATCGGCCCATTGCCAAAGAGCACTGGCCGACCACCAAAGTACTCTGCCAACCTCCAAAATTGCTCAGCCGACCTCCAAGGCTTCCAATAGTCATCGACCGACCTCCAAAAATTAGCCGTCTGCCAAGACTTCCAACAGTCATAGTCCGATCCCCCGGTCATCAGTCGACCTCCAAAACCATTAGCTGACCGTCCAACGCGCTCTGCAAACCGAGTGAGACCCTACGGGCTAAACAAACTCATCAAGACTGGGTCTAATTCTACAAGTAAGGTATTTAACTTCTTCTACATCGGCTGACCGTCCGAAGCCTCAGTTAAACTGAGCCCAAAGACCTTAGCTAGACTGAGTGTACGAAAGACTCCCGGACCGAGCACCCGTAGAGCCTCAGCCAGCCTGAGCACATCAAGATCTCGGCCAGACCGAACACCAAAAAGCCTCAATCAAACTGAGTACAAACTTGCGGTACGAGCTAATCCATCAGTCGACTGCCCAGGTCCTCGACCGACCTTCCAAAGGCCTCAGCCTCGGTTGCATTGTTTTACACAAGGGCTAGCACTTTACATTTCTCACAATTTTGCACATGCCGACTCCTCTCGGCGCACGCAGTCTGCGCCGCTTTGCGCCGACCCAAAATCTCCAACTTTACTCCCTTTAACTCTCACTATGCCTTGCCCAGTTGGTTTTTGAGCGGTCCTACCTCTATCGCAGCACCCACGTATTTGCATAATAAATTTGGCCACCGTCGCCCTGCCCCCTTCCGTGACTTGGGGGACTACTTTACTCTTTCTTATTCCCTTCGTTGGACTAAAGCTGCACTCGGGAATAGGGGACTACTGATGGGCATAGCCCCAAATAAGTGGCCCAATGGGCTGTCCAAACAATTCCTAACCCAACTTAGGCCCAAGGGCCAGACAAGAAGAAGACGCCAGAAAGGTATGAAAGAAATCAATATATATACAAGTAATCACTCTCTCTCTAACCATCTACTTCTTCCTCCTGAAGCTAAAAGCTTCCATTTTTATACTAGAGACTCCTCTAACTTAAACATCGGAGGGTCCTCCAGAAGGAACCCCACCTCCGGGTTCCTTCTTGACGGACTTGGTGCAGGTACAACTGGGAAGACGAAGTTCAATCATCCTGTGGAGCTTCGGGCCCTGTCCGACCCATTCCTCCTCCGACAAAACTGGTATCATCAAAAATGACTAATTCATTTAATATTTCTTGTAACATAATATTTTTTCAATTTTAATTTTAAAAAATATTTCTGAAAAATAATTGTAAAATGGTCAATAATTTTTTTCAAAACAATAGCCAATCTTATGTATCATTTTATTTGTTGTTTTTAATTTTTCAATTGATAAAATGGTTATTCCACTTAATCAAGTTTTTGTAATATTTCATCAGTTTTTACATCTTTTAAAAGATTTTTTTTTCATTTATGAAATTTTTTTCTTAAATTTTTTTGTTTGTTTGGAGAGGTTTTTAATAGTCGATGGGTTCATGGAAAAGTTTTAGAGTGATGCTAGGGATCCCAAATAATGTACCAAATTTTTTACCAAATCTCTCACATGCGTATCCATGTGAGAGATTTGGTAGAAAATTTGATGGATTATTTGGGTTCTATAGTATTTTCCAAAGTTTTATTATACTTTTTGCACCGATTAAACAAAATATAGGAAGCAATCAATGCTTAAGTAGATTAGAGGAGGCCTTCCAAGTACTCTTCTTTGTTATGGGAGTTTTTCCTTTTTTCTCTTTTTTTGCTGCCTTATGTAGTCAAATGGTATGAAATTTACGAAAAATTAATAAATACATAGACATTTGGGGGGCCTTATCAGTTTGGGGCCAAGCATTGGCCTTAATGGCCTTGAACTTGGGCTGGTCCTGAAGAGAATTCTGCACAGTAAGATTGGCCTAACTTGTAGATTGTGGTGTTACTTTTGGCAAGATTTGATCGTTGTATCCTAGTAGAGCACCATAGCGGGGACAAATTTGTCTTTAGTAAATTGTGTCTAACACAAACCTTAATACATTCTGTTTGTAAATTTTTCTGCATTATTTTCTGATTTCATATTTTTATTTTCAATTTCAGTTTATGTACTATTTTCTTAATCTAATTCATATTATTATTTGTTTCACACACAAGTGGACACAAAATTATTCCACAATAAAGTTCAAAAACTATAAAGCTAAATTAACACAAATGAAAAATTGCAAATATCATGGTATAATTTTCCTATTATGTTTTTTTCCAAAGACATGCGTGTTAAGAATAAGGATTCTCTTCAATGTTGCAATGATCTTCATTTGTTTTTCACATAAGAAGCCAAGTCAACAAATTATATAATTCAACTATTCAAATTTAAAAATAAAGTAAAATGAAATTGAAATATCACAAACTTAAAAGGAAAAAAAAATAAAAAAATACACTACTGAAAACAACATAGGGTTGTGCTAAGAGCCGTGGTTCATTAATTATAATATAAAAAATGCTACAGAGCAGTGTGAGTGTTGTGTCAAAATTTTGATACAATATTTTGTATCCTTGACAGTGTTCTTATAATATTTACATTTACAATGCAATCTTTCTCAATTCTTTCCCGTGAACATAGACATACAAGTTACAACTAAACTATTTAAATCTCAAATGTAGGCTTTTTTTTTTTTGATTAGCAAAAAATATCTTTATTGACGAAGAAACCATACATTACATATGAGATTACATCAATAAGGATGAAAAAGAAAAAATGATAAGAAAGGAAACCAAGTATAGTGTTGGTAAGAAACCAACACTAGCTCAAATGTAGCTTGTCCCTATTTGATGTCTACAGGCCTACCACAGACCCCCCATTGACGATACAATTTATTTATTCTTTAAATTATTGTGTGTAGATTATTTATGAAATAATAAAAAAAATCAGATTGATTGGATAATTATAGTTATAGATTTTGTCAAATTTGTTTTAAAATTTCAAAGACAAATGTGATGAAAACATGTGACTACAAACGTTATATAAATCTGGAATTTTTATGAATGGTTACACAATGGGATAAAAAAATCAACCAATTACATTATTGAAATAAGACTCGTAGTGGATCATGGGCTGGACTGGATGGTTCATTTCTTTAAGCCATGTTCATGAATGCTTTATGCAGGGATGAATCTGAAATTTTCATGTAGGGGAGGCAAACATATATATACTAACAAATTTTTTTAAAAGAAAGTATGAATTATAATACCAATTTCTACTAATATAAAAGAGTGAAAATATATATTTATATATATTTTGTATCCACATTTAGTTACAAATGATAACAACTATAAAACAATCTATATGTTAAAGTGAGATATCTTCAATTGTTGTGCTCGATACTCTTACATATCTTTGAAAATGTTTATAAAATTTTAAAATCTCGTACAACATATTTTTTCTTATGAACGTGATCAAGTAACTAGCTGATACCTCATTTTATTGTTTACATACTATGCCCTGTAATTAACCCTAGTTATAAGAAATTACTGTCTAACAATACTATAATAGAGAGTATTTTTGAAATTGTAGGGGAGCGATTGCTCTCTCTTGCCCCCTCTAGATCCATTCATGGTTTTATGTACTTGTATGTATATTCAGTTAATAGTTGGGCTGGTGCGCAATGGACGAGCTTATTCGATGGGGGCTGCCAGTACTATTCACCGTGCCTCATCAAGGTCTCCGCAGAGTTGCTCTCGGTCGTAGCGACTTATGGAACTCTCTCGGAGGCATCAGAAACGGTTGCAGAAAGAACGACAAGATGGTTTGGGTAAATCAGGGTGAATGTTCTACGTGTCGTCATAAACGAAGATTTCGGGCAATTGTGGGTCGACAACAGCGGTTGGTAGGAGGTTTAGAGTCGGGTTATGATTATGAACAAAGCTCTTCAGATCACTCAGCAAGGCCTGTTAATCCTCCACCTTGGAAAGCTATGGATGGATTTTTCATTGATACGGAGGTGGCGCGAATAAATGAGCTATTACTATCATCACCGATGCAAGACACATAAGGGGTTTCTTAGGAGGTTGTCCCAAAACAACCTCCTCAGATGCCACGAAGATATTCAGCTGGAACTGTTGGGGTCTGGGTCATCCCCTAATAGTTCGAGCAGTAAAACAATTGACCCAACGATGGCGGCCAAACTAATTTTTTTTCAGAAAAACCCAGAAATTGGTCAAACAATTGGATTTTTTGGGAATGTCATTGGGATACAGAAATAGTGTTAGTGTGGTGTAATGGTAGTCAGGGTGGTTTGTGGGCTGTTTGGGATGATTGTCAAAACATCACCAGTATTGAAACTATAGATAGGTATTTGTTGTTAAATGTTTTTGATGCGGTAGTGGGAGATTGGTATTTATTCCTAGTATATAGACATTCAATTTTGTTGGAAAAAGTGAAATTTTGGCAGGCGCTTGAGCAGAAGATTCGAGGATGTGCGAGGCCAGTATCGCTAATTGGGGACTTTAATCAAGTGCGAAGTCTGGAGGAAAAATGGAGCCCAAAGTATCAAAATGTTCGAGGTGAGTTTTTTTAATGATTTGATTTTTAATAATAGATTGATTGAAATTCCAAATCAAGGGGTGTGGTATACATGGAGCAACAATAGATCTGATTTGGACATTATTTATGAACGATTGGATTGAGTGTTGGTGTGTACTGAGTGGTTTGAAAAGTTTCCTAATGCCTTACTTATGGTTTTGCCTATTCAACGATCGGATCATAGCCCATTGGTTTTTGAAACGAATATGGTGGTTCGACGAAGTAGGCGCATTAAAAGATTTGAGGCTATCTGGTTAATGGATGTTGAAACAAATTGTTCCTCAAGCCTCGAATGTGTTGACTCCGGGATTTAGCCAATTTGCGGTTTGTAGGAAACAGAATATTCTACTCAACCATCTCAGAAATTGGAGTAGTTTGTCATATAAAAGTTTACAAGGGAAAATTAATGAGAAATGGGAGCTATTGTAACAAAAACAACGGCAAATTAAGACTATGGAGGATTCTATAATAGAGTGGAGTATTTAGCAGCAATTAGAGGATTTACTAAGGAAGCAAGAACTCTACTGGGAGATTCATCAAATTACTGTTATGAAAAAGGAGGATAGATCACTTATTACCAACCAGAGGGAGATTCATCAAGCTTTTATCAACCGCTTCAAATTTTTGTTTAAGTGTGAGGAGCACAACCAGAACTGGAGCGAGCACAACCAGAACTGGAGCTTGCAAAATTCACACGTAGGTGCATTTCCAAATCATTTTGACTTAATTTCTATTTTTAATTGTCAATTAAGTGAAGCCCATATTAATCTGTTGAATTAGCCTTTTACTGTGGATGAAATTAAAAAGGCGGTGTTTCAAATGGGCAAATTTAAGGCGCTGAGGCCTGATGGGTTTATTGCGGGGTTTTATCACGATTTTTGGCATGTAGTTGGTCCATCGATGGTAGAGGCTGTGTTAGGGTTCTTAAATTCCGGTTTTTTACTTAAGGAACTCAATAAAACTTTTATTTGTTTGATTCTGAAAAACAATGAACGGATGACTGTCAATGACTTTAGACCAATTAGTCTATATAATGTGTTGTATAAAATTGGGTCTAAAGTCTTGGCGAACAGATTGAGGGAGGTGTTGCTTGATTTAATTGCCCATAGCCAAAATGCCTTTCTTAGAGGTCGTCTAATTTCTGATAACATTTTGCTTGCATGTGAGTTGATTGAGTTTATTAGACATCATAAGAAGGGGAAAAAAAATGTTTTTTGGGCTGAAATTGGATATGAATAAGGCTTAAGACCGGGTTGATTGGAATTTTTTAACTTCAATTCTTCGTCATATAGGGTTTAGTGAGAGATGGATCTAGCTGGTACATCAATGTGTGTCAACAGTCTCTTTTTCTGTACTCCTAAATGGCCAACCCTTAGAATTTTTCACTCCACAAGTTGGATTGAGGCAAGGGGATCCTCTGTCACCTTATTTATTTATAATAGTCATGCAAGCCTTATCTGAGAGATTGGCTCATTTTGCCCAGCAGGATATTTGTAAGGATATTGCTATAACTAGGCATTCACCTCCAATTTCCCACTTGCTGTTTGCCGATGATTATTTTTTATTTATGCAATTTAAGGGAGAGGAAGTATGGTGTTTGCAATGGTTGTTAAATGTTTTTTTGTAAACAAACGAGCTTAAAGATTAACATTAACAAATCTGAGTTATACCATAGCCCAAATTTTGGTGCTAGAGAACGGCACATGTTTGAGTCAGCTTTCTATTTTAAAGTAGTTCTTAATCCTGGAGTCTATTTGGGGGCATCCATGGATTGGTCGGGTGAGTCAAAAGCGTTGTTATTTAAGGCCTTGGTCGGTAAAGTTGCTGGGAGGTTGTAGGGGTGGAAATGTGGTTCATTAAATTTTGCTGGTCAGTGTATTATGTCAAACATGTGTTATAAGTAGTCCTGTTATATATCATGTTAGTCTTTAAAGTGCCCTGTAAGGTCACTCAAAAAATAACGGCTATAATTTGTCGTTTCTTATGGAAATCAGATAACGAATAAGGGTTGTGTTGGAAAAAATGGGATAGTTTGTGTGTAGCTAAGATGGAAGAGGGCCTTGGCTTTCGAGATTTGGACTGCTTCAACCAAGCATTATTAGCAAAACAAGCATGGCGGTTAATTTCTAATCCGACGTCTTTGTTTGGTAAGGTGCTTCTACGTAAATATAGTTTTTGTGATAATTTTCTTCAAGTTAAGGGGACTAAGATAGCGTCGTGGGGATGGAAAAGTCTTCTTTGGGGCAAGGAGTTGTTGAAGGAAGGACTGATATGGAGGGTTAGAAATGGGCAATCAATAAATCCTTTCGAAGATTCGTGGATACCGGGTCGGGCAAACCCCGTAGGAGGAGTTGGGTTATCACAATATTTTCCTACAATGCGAGTGAACCATTTGATAGATTTTTCGAATAATTGTTGGCACCGGAATTTAATTCAGTGATTGTTTCCTAAACGTGTGGTCCCGTCTATTTCAGGTATTCACATTCCCTTAGTCTCTTGCCCTGACAAGTTGGTGTGGATTCCAAACAAGAATGGTACGTATTCGGTAAAATCGAGGTATTGGGCTGCCATTAAGAGAAGATATGGCAGGTCTAATGTGGGAAATGTGATCGATTCTTCTATTTGGAAACAGTTGTGGAAGACTAAAAATACCTCTGAAATGGATTTTATTTATTTGGAAGTGTCTTCATGATATTCTTTTGGTGAGTTGGCAACTTAAACAACGAGGCATGAGGGTTGATACCACATGTGTCTGGTGTGCGCAAACGAATAAGACAATAGAGCATTTTCTTTTCAAATGTCCTTGGTCCTAAATGACAAATCTAGAAATCCTCTAGATATTGATTTGTAATTATGTATCAATTTTAAGTAGTAAATATCAATCCCAATCAAAGAATCAAGACAAATTGACACAACGATTTTAACGTGAAAAAATTACAATTGGAGCGCCTCTAGTTATGATAAAAAACCATAGGCCAAAGGCACAAAACAATCCACTAAGAAGACATAAAGGAATTACACAAGTATACTCTCAATTATCTAACGAATCCACGTCCGAATCGAATTGACCCCTATGTGCCTTTTCCAGCTTCGTTTTCACCTCGAAATTGTCTTGCCCAACGTTGAATCCACAACGCCGATGTCGAATCCACGACGATGAGCCACTTCAGAATCCACCAAAGCTTCAGGCCTAAATTCTACAGAATCCACCGAAGAACAACTCTCTCTTTTGAGAATAAAGCAAAACAAACAAAGCCTTTGATATAATCTACTCAATTCATGATTAAACTCTCAAAGATATCAAAGAAAACAAGCAAAGAAGTTCTAGATAAAAACCCTAATACGCAAGAACAACATCTAGAAGCCGTACTCTAAAATCGGATATAAACACATATTTATAGAAAACAGACCTGCGATTTTCACTCGAGCACAAGAATGGCCGCTCGAGTAGATCTACGCTCAAGCGGAAAAAAACAATTCCCAGTACTTTTGCAGGTGAGTGTAACTTCTAAAATGTCGCGATCTCCGCTCGAGTGTAGGAATGACCGCTTGAGCGGACAAACAACTTTGACTGCAAGGCACAATTCGGGTTGGATTAACTTGAAAGAATTAACTTCTAAAACATCTTTGCAAAGCACAATTCGGGTTGGATTCGCATATAAAACTCAAAGTCTCATTGAAATAAAAGATCGAATACAATTACAACTAAAAGGAGTTTTGTCAAACGGGATTCCAAAGAATAAAGACCTAACACCAAAGAGTTTGGAGGGGTACAGTTTTGGGATTAGACTTTACTTGTGGGAATCCTGTTAACTTTAGAACATGGTGGGTGAGATGGGTTAGGAGTGTTCAGGATGAGGACATTATAATTCATTCTATTGCTGTTATGGGGGCAATCTGGAGACAACACAATATTAAAGTGTTTGAACATAAGCAACTGACAATAGATCACACTTTATACTTGGTTACTGAACTTATATGGCAATGGAACAATGGAAGTGTAATAATTGATAATGACATATTTGATTGTGATAAAGCAACATTGCAGGTTTCTTCATCGAATAAATGTTGTGTTATTACTAACACTGCTACATCATCTGATCATTTTCAGCTCTTTACCTATGTGGTGGATGGAGCATGGAAACTAAGTACCGAAGTAGTTGGCCTAGCATGGGTTTGTTTTGATGAAACTCAAGTGTAGGTGTCTCACCAAGTGCTCTCTCTCCGGTTGTCCTCTCGTCTAGTTGCAGAAGTTAGAACTTTTTTGGAGGCTATTAAATAGGCTGTCAAGATGAAGATTTAGTGCCTCTCGGTAGTTACTGATTGTCAGATATTGTTAGATAGTTTTGAGCAACAACACAATTCAAATTGGGAGGTGGCTTTGGTTGTATAGGATGTATTGGCTTTAAGTAAACATTTTCAATTTTTATTTGTAACTAAAGTGGATAGGTCTCTGATAGAGCTAGCTCACAAAATGGCAAAATCTGTTAACCTTTTATCTTATGGGTAATATATTTAGAAGTTTGCCTGGTTCTCGAAAAAAAAAAAGAAAAAAGAAATATTCTAATATAGATTGAAAACTAATAAAAATAATAATTTAGTAAAGAAGGGAAACAAGTACTATTTAAATTCATACTAACAACAATTCACAATACTTTATAAGGTACATAAAATGAAAAATTAATAAAAGGGAATCCATAACAAAATGTCATACTCATCAAGACAACAAACGTATAGGGACGCTATCAAATTGTAATGTGATGCCCCAAAAATCGAGAATATCAGAGAATATGTTAACAATTAAATACAGGGTTTATCTAAGGTTACAAGAGTAGAAAACGTCATTAATGAGTCTTTTGGATAATAACCAAGCAAGATCCCAAGAAGGTCAGAGGAGTCAATATAGCTTTCCTTCAAAGTCCAACCACCTTAGATAGCAAAGCTACCCCTTTGATAGATCTTAATAAGATATAAACACAAGGTCTACATAGTCGACGAGACAATTAGGAATAGGTAATATAAAAGATATGTATAGATATATAATAATTACAAAATCACGTCTTAAATACAATATGGGATCTCTCACTTACAATCTCAAAGCACGTTTATAAATTAGTTTCTAATCTTCCCAGGGTAGCCGTACGTCCTCAAATGCTTCAGCTTTGGCTTCGATCGGTCTAATAGTCTTCAATACCTAGCATGAAACGCCATGAGCTTTGAATACCCAGTAAACGCATACACACCTCGTTTCTTTTTCCCAATCCAATGCACCATCATATTTATAGCAAGCAAGTAGTGAAGCATGATATTCAAGTCAATAACAGCAATTTCCATAATAGAGGAAAGGAACATGTCATTCAAATAGATAACAAGGTTATAATTTTATTGGTTAGTATTCTAGAAATCCCCCAAAGAGATTTCATCATTTCAACCACAAGAATTGGACACCGGACTATTCGAAACTCCCTCTTTTGTTGCTTTGTTGCAGAACTTACCTCGGATGCCTACCAACGGTTATATACCATGTAGTGCCAATAGTAGGGCCTTAAAAAGGATGGTGAAAAGAAAAAGGTTTTATCTCTTGAATCCAACCTTATCCTTCCAAAAAAGTTTTATTGCCCTGAATGTCCCATCCGGACCCAATCTTATTTCACCAATCAAACCATTGCAAAGAGTCCGAATATGTCCGTTCCATTCTAGGGTTTATGCGACAACCGCTTGCGCAAGACTTAACCTTTAATTAGGGAGCACATTCCATCAATTCATACATAACACATTAGCATCTCTTCATTATTCAAGTGATCGAAAAGCCAATACCGTCCCAATTAAGTTTTCCATTTGGATCAATGTTTTAAGTCAAGTTAGAACAAACTCAACAAGATAGTAATATCTACATAAGCCTTAGCATCATTAAAATGAAGAAGATAAAGAACATAACCATAACACATGCAATATCATATCAAGACATGATCATAAACTAATAAGCAAATTCATGTACACAAGAGCATAAAACACCCATGCAAAACTAAATTTCCAAATTTAGTACCATTTAAAGATTAAAATCAAAAGGGCTATTTCAGATTTTTTCCGAACTCAGCCTTCCTATGGTTCGTAGAGAATTTAATCTAGTTTTCAGAACATGTTTCGAAAATGTGATAGCTTTTCTAGATTTTTAGTTATTTAAGAAATGCTCCAGTGCTGTCCAAATTCGTCGACCGTTGCGAAAATTGAATTTTCTTTCAAACTGCTCACTTTTTTTCAATGAAACAATTTTCCTTGAACGCTAAGTCCTTAAGGAAGATTTTGATATAAAATAGAGGTCCAGAAGATTTTCATTTATTTTTCTAGAATTTTCATAAGTTGGCTGTAAAACAGATTTTTCTGGCATAGTTCTTGAAATAAGAAAGTTGGTGAGAAAAGAGGTCAACTAGAGGAAATTTTCCACTCCTCTTGTGATGAAAACATGATAAATAATATGTATTAAACTCAGAAATTCAAGGTGCAAGTGTGCCTTTGAAAATTTTGAGAGATTGATATAGAAAAAAGGTAGTCTTATACTTATTAAGAGAAATACAAGAAGGGTAGAATCAAGGCTCAACTCCTTTCATTTTTAACACAAAAGTACCATCAAAACATATCTGAAATGAATGTTAAAAACTTCTAAGAGCATGTATTTGAAAGGAAAAATAAGAGAGAGTTGTGTTGTGGCTTACTTGATTGCTTAGTGAAATGTTTGCACACTTTTCTCATCTTTTCCTCTCCTCCACTACCAAAGTTCACTCTGTTCCTCTTCTTTCTTTCTCTCAACTGAATGTGTAGGTATGTGAGTGCATGAGATGTAGAACATGTAGAGGGTGGTGGTGTTTTTATAATAAAATTGGTGTAAAGGCCCAAAATGCCCATTTGTTAGAATTGAATGGAATTGAGATGTATTTAGTTGGAATGTAATGGAATGAGGGATCATTAGGGAACCTAATCATGTATTAAGGATGACTTAGTTAGGGTTAGGCTTAAGTAGAACCAAGATAGTTATAAGTACAAGACAACTTTCCTTGAATTATGGTACCAAGGTTAAATTTTCCTCCATGAATCATGCAATGTTATTCCCAAAAGTACACCACAAGTGTATATACTAGGGTGGCTGGCCGTGTGATGTAGATTTGAGGGTCTTTTCTCATTTATTGATATATATACATATTGTGGATATTTTTAAAAAAAGGATTATAATATTGGAGGTGTGCTTTTATATATATAAAGAATGATTTGGGCTCAAGATGTAATTAAAATAAAATATGTGGGTTTCGAATTGATTAGAATATTTATTTCAAGTGTAGCATTAATTAAAATAATGTTAGGAAAAATAATTTGATTCGAATGATCTTGCTTTGAATTAAAGGACACACAACCAAATAAAAGTGACAAAAATAAAAAATTAGGATTTTGAGCTACTAATCTAAAATTTGAGAGTTAAATAATTAATACTAGAGTGTTAGAAATGATTTCTAAGTTAATGAGATCAATTACGGTTTGTACGGGTTCATCCGTGATACATTTTCAGTTCTAAGGTTAATTTTATGAATAAACAGGGAACTAAGGACTTTATTATAATAACTTAAAAGTAAGGGTCTTACTAGGATTTACAAAATTTTGGGGTCTGACATGTAAGGTCCGTACGAACTTTATTAGCTACTGTATGTGGAAAAATCATGAAAAGAATGGTTGTATTTTGGGGATCTAGTTTGATGGAAGTGGAGAAAGGAAAGGGATTGACGGCATTGTTGTAGGGATGGTTGGGATTGAAGGAATTGTAGTTGGGATAGTGGGCAGCGGAGTAGCTAGCAGGGGCGGTTGAGTCAGCTGAGGAACAGTGGGCATTGTTGGCAATGTTGATGGAATTCGGGTGCTTGGCAATGGAGGCAATGTGGGCAATGTTGTCATCGTTGGCATTGAGGGCAATGGAGGCAATGTGACCTTTGGTAGAGAAGGAATTGCAGGCCCTGTTTGTAGAAGGTTGCGAGCTGCCAGGTTGATCTGGGTGCTGGAAAATGTTAGAACCACAAGCAGAGAAACAACCAAACTACAATGAAAAGAAGCCATTTTTTTGGTACTTTGAATATGGATGAAGATATTGTTTGCACTCAAACAAGTGTCTGCTTGTTCTAGGTTGAGGATAAAATTAAACTGGTTGATTGAGTATTTATAGACAATAGAGATGTTGAAATGGTTTTTGCAAAGAGCTTAGTCCCTAGGGAGATTGGCCAACATGCCTTTCTTAGGACTTAGTCCCTAGTGAGGTTATGGGTGCAACTGTCTTAAGGAAAGTTGAATTAAGAAATTTAGGTGCTTTGTTAAGGGTGAGAGGTTTTCCTTCATGGAGGAGGATCCCCTCCAGTCCAATGGAGGGCGCTATTTGGGCAAGTGGGGCCTATCGTAGGCCCCGTTTCGATAATTCAAACTGTTCATTTTGTTGGGTACTTAGTATATTTCGTTCACAAAATAAAAATAAAAATAGGTCGATCTGATAACTATAATTTGTTCAATTTATTACGTTTGTCACTAAAAAAATGTATGGTTTATTTTTAAAAACACAATTGTTGTCTATTTTTTTAATAAAAAACTGAATAAGTTATAATTATTAGATCGGCATAATTTTTTATGTGGATAAAATATATAAAATACCTAACAAAATGAAAAGTTTGAATTATTGAAAAGGGGCCCGTGGTAGGCCCCATAAGCCTAAACAACACCTTCTAATTTAAAATTTGAACTGGAGGGATCCTTTTCCTTTTCTCATAGGTGTTAACTAACAAATAACAACTAACGTTTGCCGATAAAATAAAATAAAATAAATATGAGATGTGGTTGGGCCAAGTGTTGAGAAAACACACACTGGGTTTGGTTTGTTCACCATCCCAAACTAATTACATTATTGCAAAAGTTTTAAGGGTTAAGTAACCTACAAAAAGGATGCACCAACTCAACGCAACGTAATCAACCAATGGCACACCACACATTTGGCTGGTTATGACTATTGTTGAGTAGGTGGGCCAGTGCGAAATTGAACGCTCATCGGCAAATAAAAAATAAAAAAAATGATATAATTTGGATAGTTTGTCCACCCATGACATGTTTTAATACTGTTTGGCCTATATTGTTTCTTATGTTAATTTGGTTAATGTAATTTTAATTTCATCAATTTCATTTTTAAAATTTTAATATTGTGTCAATTCAATTAAATTGATAATTCTTTTTTAAAAATTGGATTGAAATTAATAAAAAAAATAATTAATCCATTTTCCTCAAAGTGATTGAGGTGTAGGTGTTCAATCTGAATTGATTCATTTTGCTTTTGAATGAACCATTAGATGTTGTCAATTAAATTAAATTGACACAATTGAAAAATTGGCATTCAAAATTGGTACAATGGGACCAATAGAGACCAATTTCATAGAAGATGCAAATTACAGGGATCAAAGTTATAGTCTCTTCTTTTTTTCTTCAATTATAGGTGTGTCAAGAAGGGAAAAATGAATTAGGATTCTTTGTCATGATTTTTCTATAATGATCTTGATTTGTTCATTACCATGGTGAAGCAAGTTTGCAAATAAAATCCAAGGACTCAAATTTAAAAATAAAATTAAATGACAGGCCTCGTTTGGGAACATGCTAATTTAGTAACTTTTTGGTTATTTGGCTAAAATATGAGCTAAAAACACTAGTTGTTTGGGATGACTTTTTGACTTTTTACGAAAAGATGTGCAAAAAGTAGAGAGAAAAGATAATTTTTGATTTTTTGGTATGAGTTGTTGGCTTTTTGATTTTTTTAGTGACTTTTTAACTTTTTGACTAAAAAAGCCACTTGCCAAACGAGGCCTCAAAACATCGCAAAATTTTATTTTTATTTTTATTTAACTCACACACCCTAAAATCAATATAGTTTTCTTCAATGAATATTGCTATTCAAATTTAAAAATTAGACCCACTTTCTAAATCAAATGATGTGACATTTTATTAAAATATTTAAATCAACCCCCTCTCTCTCTCTCTCTCTCTCTTATTTATTCTCTAATTATCAATCAATTATCTTATTGACACATCGCTAAGTCTAAAAATTAAGTTTACAAAATGGGTTTATATATCATTTTCCTTCTTCTACTTGATAAGTAGGGATGACAATTTGAAACCGGCCCGATGGGGATCCCCGATCCCGACCCCGATTTAAGCGGTTTTTCTCCGAAAAATACCCTCGACGGAGAGGTGACGGTATCTGAAAATTAATCCCCGATCTGTCACGGGCCGGGGATGGTGATCAGTGTTTGATCCCCGGCCCGGCCCGATCCCCGACCCCGCCCCCGTCCCCGTCCCCGGCCCCATCCCCGAATTTCCCCCAAGTGTTATTACTGTCATACCCTTTATATATTCATGTATAAACCAGACTCAATTAATATATTCATGTATAAACCAAATGACTCACACAGCTTCTCTCTCACTCACTGACTCTCTCTCCCTCTTTCTTCTCTACGCACGCAGATGGCATGGCAGTCTCTCACTCTCTTTCTTCTCTATGCACGCAGTCGGCGATGGTGTCTCATGCATGGCAGTCTCTCACGCTCCTCCTCCGTCGCCTCTCACCGCCTCCTCCTCCCCCTCCTCCGTCGCTTCCTCCTCCTCTAGGCCACCGCCGAACCGTCGCCTCTCGCCTCCTCCTCCGTCCGCCATGGCAGATCTGAACAGATCCTCCCTTCACCACTTAGATCTGAGCAGATCCTCTCTCCGCCACTCAGATCCTCCATCTGGCCTCCTCCTCCCTCCGCCACCGTCTGTCTGTCTGTCTCTATTTTTATTTTTATTTTTATTTTTATTTTTTTTTAAATTTTTGTTTTATGATGTGCCATTGATGATGTTCTTGATGAAAATGATGTTTTTGTTGATTCCATATACATATACAGATTATTATTATTATTTTTTTTGGTTGAACAGATCTATGTTTTAGTTGTGAACAGGTCTGTGTGTGTGTTTGTTAACAGGTCTGTCGGGGAATAATCGGTTGAAACCCGATCCCCGTTGAGGTGGAGAGATGATGCCTTCCGTCGGGATCCCGGAGAGCGGGCTTTTAATCTTCGGATCGGGGCGAGGGTCATTCTACCGCCCGCCCGTTGCCATTCCTATTGATAAGCTCGTTACAGGGAGTGAGAGATGTCTATGTGGCAACCATTCATTGTCCTCAATAAATTGGGGTTAACGAATATTATGACTAAACAGGAATGTTGGCCCTGTTTGTCAGCACTTATTTTCAGCTTTCAGCTTAATTTAAGCTGTTTTGATATGTTTGGTTTAACTTATGCTTATAGCTTATAGCTTTGTGGAAGTTAGAAATCAACCTTATTCGTGAGTGAAATTTGGATATGCTTTGAGAATAAATTTGGAAATCACTTAACACGAAAGTTATAAGGTATAAATTTGTTTGGGCATAAGGTATAAGCTCCACCACATCACAAACAGTACGTTATCTCCTACAATCTGTGTCAAGTTAAAATTTGTAGGTCTTTTTCACTTTATTTTATTTTATTTGTATGGTCCATATGTTGAACAAACGTATGGTGGTCTCAAAGTTGACGTTTTCTCTTTTGTCATATTTTGATCAATATACAATGTTCTCTAAGTTGACCAAAATTAGATATCTTATTTCAGAACTACTTATGTGATATCTCATATTGCACTAACTATATAAGTTAATAAGTCTCACGTTTATTTAAAAAGTATTAATACTTATATTTTATCGGACCTATTATGTGATGTGATTTACACCATATGAGGTGATACATAATATGTGACTGAGTATGATAACATATTACTCTATCCTTAATACTTTTTGTATGACCTTATTATCCTTTCTATTATGTTCTTCCATTTTATTCCAACGTATTATAAAGTTTGTCCATACACATATTGGAAAATGGCTGAGACCCCCAGTGGGGGTACTGGGGGTCCTCTCTGATTGGTCCAAAACTTGATTATTATTATTATTATTTTTTTATTTTTTTATTTTTTATTTTTTTTAGGATTTCTGGCCATTGGCAGTGCCCCACCTGGCACTGTGGGTGCTGGGGGTCGCCCTCCACTGGAGGTCCCCAGCATTGCCCTACACATATTTTATGTTTTTTTTATTTTTTTTTATGTTTTTTTATTTTTTTAAATATAATTAAATGATTGTACAAGTTTAAATAAATTTTAAAGTCTTTTTCTTTTCTTATTGATTTATTTTTTTAGCTTCATTTTTTGGTTTAATTAGCTTGGGTGTTTATAATTGGTGAAAATTTAACTAGAATTGATAGACCTCATCTAGATTTTTCACCGAAGACCCCAAATTGCCTAGGACTACCCCTGACAGTACATTTTTAACCTTTGGATCATGTGTTATCTCAAGATACATGATGTGATCCAATGATTTTGATAAAAAAATGAGGACAGAGGAATTCGAGGACTACAGATCCTATACTAGAAAGAGTTACTCGACTTCTTTAATTTTCCTTCATGTTTTTGTTTTTTCTTTTTAATTTTCTGTTGTTGAATCCGGATCATGCTCATTCCCTGTTAGTGACCCGTACAACTTGATTAATCGACTTGGATCTCTACATTATTATACTCCCTCCGTCCTAAAATAATGGTCCTTTTTGGAGAATATAACTTTTTTTGATAGTATAATTATTATATTTTAAAAAAATAATTTTCTAAAATTACCCTTTGATAGTAAATTTTTTGCGGAATATCAATGCCATAGTTGTACTTCTTATTTGTTAATCAATTTAAAAGAAGGGCAAAATAAGAAATTTATATTATTTTTGTACTTGATTTTTGAAAAGGAACTAATATTTTCTTTTACCATGTTTCACACATGAATGGACACTTAAAGCAGAATCGCAAATCCTTTATATGCCTGTGTTGTTCTTTTGTTTTTACCTTTCTCAATTCCTACTTTTGCCATAAATTTTCTGTTATGGAATGAATACTTTTGAAGGCAGAAAAAAGAAATGTTCTAATTTAGATAATAGTTCAGTAAACAAGGAAAATAAGTATTCATATATTCATACTGAACAACAATACACACAAAAAGGTGCAGCAGAAACAATACAAAAGGAATATAAAACAAAGTCTCACACTCATCAAGACAACAAATGTATAAAGACCATCTCAAACTTCCAGAAGTTCATAAGAACCTTATTAGCTACTCTGTGTAAAAGAAAGATGAAAAGAATGGTAGTATTTTGGGGTATCTAGTTTGATGGGGGTGGTGAGAAGAAAGGAATAGTTGGCATTGTAGTTGGGATGGTGGGCAGTGAAGTTGCGGGCAGAGGCGGCAGAGTCAGCTGCGGAACAGTGGGCATGGTTGGCAATGTTGGGTTTGGCAAAGATGATGGAATTTGGGTGCTTGGCAGTGGTGGCAATGTGGGCATTGTTGGCAAGGTTGGGATTGTTGGCATTGTCGGCAATGTGGGCATTGTGGGCAATGGAGGCAATGTGACCTTTGGCAGTGATGGAATTGCAGGCACTGTTTGGAGAAGGTTGCGAGCTGCCAAGCTCTTCTGGATGCTGGAAAGTGAAAGCACCATGAACACAGATAGAACTAAACTACATTGAAAAGCAGCCATTGTTTGATAGGACTTGGGAGTAGTGCTCTGAATATTGGTTGATGTTGTACTTTGAGGACTTTTTCTTGGATGAAGAAAACAATATTTGATGGTGGGTATTTATAGAGAATGGATGTTTAGAGAAATTAAATGGTTTGAAATAACAATAATAAGTTTGATGAATATGGTTGAGCGAAATGCCAATAAACTCTAGCTTGTTCACCTCCCAAACTTTGACACATTGCAAATTCAAATGTCAAGCTATCTACTGCCAACACAAACTTCGCTGGTTGTGACTTGTTGAGGTTATGATTCTTTAATAGATCAGTGGATAATTTAATAAATTTGAGGCCAAGACCCAACACCCTGCGCCCGCCCCCCCCCCCCCCCCCCCCCAAAAAAAAAAAAAAAAAAAACGCAAAAAACAAAAAACAAATTAAAAAAAAAAAAAAGATAAGAGAGAAGAGTTTGTTGCCCATGTAGATGGCAGGATATCAAGTGGAACAATTTAAATCCTTGAAAGCTTACACCAAAAACTTATTACGATACAGTTTGAGATACGAAAATGTGTAATTACTCGGTAGTTTTGGACATTCAGGTATTAACAAATTTTATGGTGAAATATTGTGACTCATATTTATTAGGTAGTTGAGAGACGAGTCTCATAGTATCACATGACATTACTTACATAGTGTCCCAAATCAATCATATAGCAAAAAATTTTATGGGTAAGACCTGCTGCTGACTCAATTTTATTAGGTTGTTAGGAGACAATGGAAAGTTCATTTACTATGTGTTGCAATTTCTCATTGACCGAGAATATCATAGACACATGATATTCCGAGAGTATCCCATAAATTTTTGGGAAAACGTTGTGATGACCGAGTATGCCTCTAGCTTCGCTCTCCCTCATTTAACCTTGAATTTACTTTGATAGAGTGTTGGATTATTTTGGAGCCTTGTTGAGTGTTTGGGGTTTGTGTTGTCCGGAGGGTTTACCTCAATGTAATTTCTATTCATGTTCCTATTTGGTGTTGACGTTTCTTTCTTTCGAGAAGTGTGGGGTCAGGTCCGGAGTGCCTGGGAGTGAAGAGGAAATTTTCTAGGCTGCTGGGCCTGGGCCAGGGCCGCACGTGCTAGGGCTCCACACGTGCGGGTTGGGGGCCGCACGTGCGGTGAAGGTTGAGCAGTAGGGGTTTGCACACCGTCTAAAAAGCTCATGTCGAGTGACGTGCGAAAGGAGGCATCGCACGTGCGGGGGTGTAGGCCGCACGTGCAGGGGAGGCACACCGCACGTGGGGGGAAGGGCGCAGCATGTGTGGCCAACTGGGCAGCCCGAAACTCTGTTTTTCTTCCTTTTTTTGGCCGAACTTAAAACACATTTGGGGCTTTTCTATCTCATTCAAAACTCTATTTTTCTCCTCATTCTCTCTAGAAAACCTCCTAAAGCACCAAAAACACTTTGATTCTTGCTATCCATTGGGTTTAGATCATCATCCTCACTCTCTAATCTGGAAGATCAAGCTAGGGCTCTTCTTGGTGTGGTGGAAATCAAGACTCCTTCTCATCCTTGAAGCTAGGGTTTCCATCTCTTTCATCATCAAACATTGAGGTAGGGATTTTTTGAGTCATATATACATGTTTTGCTATATCAATGTGGATTTTAAGGTTTCCATGAGATTGTTGTGTTGATTTTAATGTTGCACTAGATGAAGAGAGAGAGAGAGAGAGAGTGAGAGGAGTTTTGAAAGATGGGTTTAAACTTCAACTTTTTAACCATGAGGATGTTCTTTCTATAAAACTCAAAATGGATGATTTTGGTAGGATTCATTAAGAAAATGGAAAAAGGTTTTGTCTTGGGTGAAGAACCCTAAAATTTGGGGGTTTTGGGAAAACATGAAGAGACACATGAACTTCTTTCATTTCTTGCATCAAGAAAATAGAAGAATAAATTTTATCAAATGTTTAGCAAAGACGGCAATTATTTGATATATGAGAAATGAGATGTTATTTTACATTGTTGTTAAACCCTTGAAAATGTATTGTTGTGAATTGGCAAATGGTTGTGCATCTTGGATAATGAAAATTGTAAACATTGTGGTTATGTATGAAAAACATCATATGTGGCCTTGAAGAGGCTAGCTTATTATGATTTGGGCATGATGAGAGTTGTTATTGCTATATATTGATGGGATGGTTATTTTGTGAAATAACACTAAGAAGAAGAAATGAGAAACACGGTAAATTGATATTGTTGTAGAGATAGTTGGGATTGGAGTAATACTATGAGGTATGGGAAAGATCATTGCATTGCATACACATTTCAAATTAATTATTATTATACATTGTGAGTTTAGATTGAAAAATACTTACTTCATGAAAGAAAGAGGTGTTGTAATGTGAACTAAGGAAATGTGGTATGGGGCAAATACGTGATAAATTCGGATAGTGGGTGTAGTTGAATTTAATAAGTTGGCCTGAGTGTCCATGGTGAAAGACTAGAAAATCGCGCGGATAGATGTCAAACCTTCCGGTTAATACCGATAAAAATGACAATTTGGTAGTACTTGTAGGGCATGTTTGATTAGGTAGATTAGAGCATGGGATTGAGATTATTAATCTGTGGGCCCAATTATCCTATGTTTGTTTTAACATTTTGGTTTAGGATTATTAATCCAATGGATAATTAATCCAACAAATTTGTAGGATTCTTAGTAATGGGGTAGGGGTGGGATTATTAATCCAATGGATATTAATCCAATTGGATAGTGAATACCACACTAATTTAATAGGATTATTAATACTTCACTATTAATCTTGTGAATCAAACATGAGTTTATTTGCAGACACCAGCCTAGGGATTAACAGTGTCGTATTTACCGCCCCTATTGATTTAAATTGGAAGTTTTGAAATGTGTTGAGATTGCAAACTTTGATTTGAAAGGTGGAAATTTTTAAGTAGAACATGAAAGGGAATCTCTTTAAGGGACATGGCATGCATTGACATTTTGCATTTTATTGTGGATTTTGCATAACTGTATATACTTTGTAAGAATTCTCTACTGGGCTTTATGCTCACCTCTACGGGACTTTGGTGCAAGTAAGGATGTGGTGATCTCGTTGAGCTAAAAGCGTGAATATGTTTTGGTGAAGGGTAGTTTTACTCTTATTTCTGTTGTGATATTTTGTAAGCCAAGGGCTAATGTGTATGGGTTCGAGAGACCATTTTGTGTAACCGGGCTATTGCCTTGGAAGATGTAAGCCCTTAAGGGCATTTTATTGTTTTGAGACTAGATGCTTCACATGCTATAAATTCATGTGTTCTTTTATCTTTGAATGTATATCCCCATGTGAAACTTTTGTATAAATTCATCTATTAACTATGTAAAGATAGAAGGATTATTGTGAGAACCCGAATATAAAAATTAAGTAAATAATTAAATAATATTATAATCTCAAATATTTTGGTGGTGAATTCTAAGGTGCAAATTAAATATTATTGGAGGATCTTTTAATTAATTTTAAACTTAAAATAAATTTTTCGTGAAAGTATTTAATTTAGAGGCAAGATTTATTTATTTTTTAAAAAAAAAATATTGAGGGCAAGTTAGTAAGTATATTTTGTTATAATAATAGTTATATTTTATTTAATTAATGTGTTAGAAAATAAAGTAATATAAAGATAATATTTTAGGGCTTCTTTGTGTAGATACATATGTAACCCTAGGTTGCCTCGTACTATTCATAACAGCAGCAGGAGCCACCACGGGAGAGAGAGAAAGGTTGAGAGAAAAGAAGAAGAGAAAAGAAGGGTTGCAAACAAGGAGGAATTTTTCGGTGTGGTGGATCTTTATCTTTCTTCTTCCTTTTGGTTTTGTTTTTATCCTTATTCCATTATTATTTTATTCATTCATGGAGGTTGTAGGTTTATATATTTTGTATATATATATACTGTTATGAAATTTGAGGAGTTAAATTCATGTATAAAGAATGGGTATTAGTTAAAAAATTCTGCGCATAATCAGGAACTTTAAAAATAAAAAAAACCATATCAAACGGATGAATTTTGAACTGAAATTTTTACAGTAGATCAATTATATATTGGATTGCATATCTGAATTTTTTTTTATAATTTTTGGGAGTCAAAATCCATATAAATTGAGGTATTCAAATCTGTCATGGAAACCAGTCCGAAACAGTAAATTCGGGAGTGTTGTTCTCTTTGGGTATAAATCCAAAAATTATCAAATTAGTGTCATTAGAACCGGTTACGAGTCTAGTTTTGTACGTTTTTGGCCTTGCATTGATTGCTCGTGTATATTAAGAGAACCGTCAATTTCTTTAAAATGCTGCAGAAAACAACCTGTTTGGATATAATAAATTGTAGATAATTATTTTAATATGCAAATCAAGTGAAACCAATTGGGTTTGAAACTTAGGATATATTAGTTGATATCTGGAGGGTTTTAGAATTTTTCGAACAACGTGGAGTGGGTTTTTAATTTTCAAAGTTAGCGAATAGGTTGGAAAAACTCTGTTTTATCTTAAAGTCACTTTTAGTTAAGTTTCGATCGGAACCTATGTCTTGGGTGATTGTAGGCCTTGACGAACATGAACTTAGGTAATATTTAGGAGTAACGGTGAGTTGGGTTGAGCCGTGTTAGTGCGCTTTAGTTTGGGGTTACTTAGTTCGTATTCTTTAGTATTTTTAAATTAGTAGTGACGTGTAGTTTTCACATTGGTTCAGGGCACTAGTTGGACTTTTACACTCTATTCAATTCAAGGATTATATTATTTCATTTCAAGTGAGTAGTTTCATGCTATGTATTTTTATAAATGTTTCCCTACCCTGAACTGTTGGAAAATTAAATTGTTGTTTTAAGACTAAACTGTTTTGATAAATTATTATATTATCAATGGAATCAAATTATTTCTGAAACATGTGTGAACTTGGCATACTGTAAACTATTTGTTTTGGTCTCATGTTTATAATGATGAACTACCATGTTTTGCGAAACTGATGTGTATTGATTATTGGGACCATGTGTGTATTTAGTCCAGGGAAATTATTCCACTGTGTGTGGTGACTCTGGCCACTAGGAAACAGATCCGGGTTGGGCCGTGATGACTCTAGTGCCCAACGATTGTAAAGAAAAGACCTTTAAAAACAACTAAGTGACCTTCAATCAGATCGTCTTTGAGAAAAGGCCCAGGTGCCACCCTGAGGATAACTCTTAGTTTGGTATTGGATCCAACAGGGCTTATAGCCTTGAGAACTGTGTGGCATATTATTTGTTTTTCTTGGTACCCAGAAAATTATTGGTGTTCATGTTATAATCTGTTTTAAGTGGAAAATGTCATTTATCATGTTCTTGCTAGACATGAGTATTTTAAGTGTTGAACTTTCTTTTTAAAACAGATTGTATTTACCAAACTGTATGCCGATCTAGTTTCTATGATATATATCTTATTTTGGAATTAAGCCATGTTTTCAAAACTGTATTTGCTATCCATGTTGCTACTCACTGAGCTATCAGCTGACTTAGTTGTTATCATTTCCAGGTGTTAGAAGGACTTAGGGTGGACTCATGGCGTAGCTGAGACTTGATTGCATGGACCTCTAGGACATTCATTTATTTTAGAGTGGTATGTCAAGTTTGTGCATATTTCTTTGAGGTTCAATTAGGATTATTTTAATATGTGGGTTGTTTATATCCCATAAGTTTGGACGGTATTGATTACGGTTGGTTTGCCATTTATACTTGTGGCTTTTCATTGGATTGAGGTTGGTTATTTATTGCTGGACTTTTGTATAGTTGTTCAATGTGATTATGGAGTTGTGTTTAGGCTTACGTGTGCCTTGGGCTAAGGCCCTGTGGGCCACGGCCGGTTATACCCGGGTTTGGGGTATGACAATTATTGTCATTGTTTTAGTGAATGTTAATTAATGTGGGTAGTTCACGTTGGATTATTTCGGGGCGTTACAACTTGGTATCAGAGCTACCAGGTTTGAATACTTTTGGCTCGTGGGAAGTGGTTGTTATACCACAATGGGTTCATTTCGCATGATTAGGAAATGTTTAGCTTTTCCGATTATATGATAGCATGCTTATGTGACTATGTGGGTATGAGATTGGACTTTTGGGATGTTATTTGCGCCTATTATATTCCTTGAGGTCTTACTAGAAGGGTACTTGATCAATACTCATTCTACTAAGAATTCTTGGTTTCTCATGGGACGAATCTCATCACTAAAGGATAATTCGTATGTGTTTACGTGACTACATCCTTATGTGGAGTGAATTGAATTGTTTGTGTGTTAGAATGTATATAATTGTTATAGTTTAACGTGTGAGGCAAGTTGCGATCACATTTGGAATTATGTGCTAAATTATCCATCTTGTTCCTTAATTAGGATGTCAGGAAGGGTTCAAAGTCGTGGTGGTAGAGGTGGAAGATGTGGTAGGGGTCGCCGGGGTGTGCATGGGGTGCCAGTCTATGAGGTACCGGTGCAAGAAAAGGGTTTGGGCCATGCTAACATTGCCGAACAAGTGGGGCAAGCGGAGGTACCAGGGCAAGCGGGTTAAGCCGCAATAGGGGCCCATGCCCAGGAAATGGCGGGGGCATTGAGGGAGTCCATGAACATTTTGAGGGTGGAGATTCAAGCTAGGGAGAACACTATGGAGATAAGGGCGAGCTTCCTCACGAAGGAGTTTTTGCGGGCCAAACTGGATGAATTCCATGGTGGCCCCAAGCCAAAGAAAACAGATGAATGGCTCAAATAGACAGTGAAGATATTTGAGATACTTCACATAGAGGACAGTGAGCTTAGAGTGACTCTTGCGAGTTACTATTTTAAAGGGGATGCAGGCCAATGGTGGAAGTATGCCAAGGGCCGAATTGAACCAACATGGGAGGCATTCGTAGTGGCCTTCCAAGACAAGTATCTTCGTCCCACGGCTAGGGAGAGGTTGGGGTAGGAGTTCCAAGACCTTAAGCAGCTTAATATGTCTATGGCCAAGTTCGAAGCGGCCTTTTCTAGTTTGTCCCGGTTTGCATCAGAGTTGGTAGTGACGGAGGAACGCCGTTGCATTGAGTTTGAGAAGAAACTTAGAACCAAGATCTTGTTCAAGGTTGCCGGGAACATGATTCGAAATTATGACCGTCTTATGGAGACGGCCGCACATGTGGAGATTACCATAGAGGTCGAAGAGGAAAGACTTCGAAATTCGAGGTCTAGGGGCCAAGGGTCACAAGGAGACTATAGGCCCAACAAGAAGAGTAGAAGCACATTTTCATCCCAGTCCCAGCCACAAGAGTCTAGATCTACTTTCCCCTTGCCTAGTGAGGGCTCGGGAAAGAGTGCCTTGAGTGGGTTTTCTTGCTTTAAGTGTGGCCAACTGGATCATAAGGCCTTTGCATGTCCACAGAAGGGAGGAAGATAGCAGATGTTGCCACCACCACCTAACCGATCTCAGAGTTAGTCTCAGAGTAAGGGTCAGGGGCCTACTTGTTACCAGTGCGGTCAGTCAGGGCACATGAAGAGGGCTTGCCCATAGTTGGGAGACGCATCTGGCACATCGGGGTCGAGGCAGACTCAGAGCCACCAGTAGGCTCACTCAACTCAGACTTCACAAGTTCATCAGGGAGTCGCTTCGGCTTAGTTTGTAAAGCAGGCCTATGCTTCGAGGGATGAGCAGGTGGATCAGAGGCCACAGGGGCGCGTGTACGCTGTTACTGTGCCAAAATAGCTACCAGGACCCTCAATAGTGAGAGGTACTTTTATTGTGTGTAATTCTTTGGCCAGTGTGTTGATAGATATGGGGGCGTCTCATTCATTCATATCTGCTGTATTCGCATCTGCATTGGGGCTAGCGGTGGCACAATTAGCATCTTCGCTCAGAGTAGAGTCTCTAGTTGGGGGTACAGTTGACTTAGATCGGGGTTGTAAGATAGAGGTTGCCGGGCGTAGACTCCCGTTTGCTTTGGTGTTGCTAGACATGTTGAGTTTTGACGTCATTCTAGGCATGGATTGGTTGTCTTCTTATTGAGCAGTGATTGATTGTTTTCATCAGAGGGTCACAGTGTGTACCTCGAGTGGAGATTGTTTTTACTTTCTAGGAGACATGGTTGATCGGGTCTTGTCGCCGGTATTTGATCCTCGTAGTAGGAACGAGCTTAGTGGTCTTATTGCTACTCTTTTGGATGATGAGAGTGGCGGGACTCGAGTTGAGTTGCCAAGGGTAGTGTATGAATACCCGGATGTGTTTCCCAAGGACCTTACTAGTTTTCCACCTCACCGGGAGATTGAGTTCACCATCGACTTAGTGCTTGGAACGACACCAATTTCTATGGCGCTGTATAGATTTGCACTTGCGGAGTTGCATGAGTTAAAGATTCAACTCCAAGTGCTTCTAGACAAGGGTTTCATCTGCCCTAGTACGTAGCCTTGGGGAGCGCCGACTCTCTTTGTGAAGAAGAAAGATGGGTCATTGCGGTTGTGTATTGACTACCGTAAATTGAATCGAGTTACTATCAAGAACAAATATCTTTTACCCAGAATAGATGACTTGTTTGATCAACTTAAAGGGTCTTGTTGCTTTTCGAAGATAGACTTGAGGTCGGGGTACCATCAGTTGAGAGTCTGGGAGGAGGACGTCCAGAAAACGGCATTTCGTACGAGTTATGACCACTATGAGTTCCTTGTAATGCCATTCGGGTTTACTAATGCATCGGCTTCTTTTATGGATTTGATGAATCGAATTTTTAGGGAGTACTTGGACCATTTTGTGGTCGTCTTTGTAGAGGATATCCTAATCTATTTGACTTTCGAGGAAGAACACGAGGCTCACTTGAGGGTAGTGCTTGATTTGCTTAGAAAACACCATTTATATGCGAAATTTGAGAAGTGTGAGTTTTGGCTCACCGAGGTGAAGTTTTTGGGCCATGTAGTATCAAGTGAAGGGTAACTGTAGATTCTTTGAAGATAGATTCGGTACAAGATTGGGAGCAACCTAAGAATGTCTTTGAGATCCAGAGTTTCTTGGGGTTGGCAGGGTATTACCGGCGTGTTGTGAGGGATTTGTCTAGACTAGCCGCACCTTTGACTAGGTTGACTAGAAAGGGGGTTAAGTTTGTGTGGAGTGAGGCTTGTGAAAAGTCTTTTCAAGAACTCAAAACCAGGTTGACTATGGCACCGGTGTTGATCATTCCGGAGAGAGGTTTGGGTTACACTGTCTTTTGTGATGCGTCGCGGGATGGGCTTGGGTGCGTTTTGATGCAAGGGGGAAAGGTCGTAGCCTACGGTTCAAGGCAATTGAAAACCCATGAGAAGAATTACCCTACCTAAGACTTAGAGTTAGCCGCAGTGGTATTTGCCTTGAAAATTTGGAGGCATTACTTGTATGGTGAGAAGTTTGAGGTCTTCTTCGACCATAAGAGCTTGAAGTATTTGTTTTCCTAGAAAGATCTGAATTTACGTCAACGGAGGTGGATGGAGTTTTTAGAAGACTATGATTTCGAGTTACATTATCACCTGGGGAAAGCCAATGTAGTGGCCGACGCCTTAAGTCGAAAAACCATGAGTAGTTTGGCAAGTATGGCCATCTGGGAATGGATTATGTTGGGCGAAGTCGGAACATTTGAGTTGTATTTAGGTGAGTCCGAAGAGGGTGCAACATTGTTTACCTTGAGTGCTCAACCTACCTTGATTAGCAGAGTTGTAGAGGCACAACGAGGAGATCACGAAGTAGAGTTTAATTCGTGATAGAATCTCCAATGGGAAGGAAGAGAAGGGTTTGAACATTCGCTCGGATAAGAGTGTACGTTACCTAGATCATCTATTTGTGCCTGAATCTTGTAGAGAGGAAGTGCCTCTAGAATTCCATCATTCACACCTTGCCGTACATCGGGGAGGTACCAAAATGTATCGTGACCTTAGTCGTCAGTTTTGGTAGAGGGATATGAAGCCGGATGTCGCATCCTTTGTGTCGAAGTGTCTTACTTGTCAGCAAGTCAAGGCCGAACATCAATGACCAACGGGTTTGTTACAACCCTTACCAATAGCCGAGTGGAAATGGGAGCCCGTTACCATGGACTTCGTAGTTGGGCTTTCTAGAACACAGCGGGACAATGATGCCATTTAGGTAATTGTTGATAAGGTGACTAAGTCCACACATTTCATTCCAATTCGTACTAGCGGCTCAGTTGAGCACTTGGCAGAGTTATATGTTAGGGAGATAGTTCGGCTGCATGGAGTTCCGGTAACCATCGTGTCAGATAGGGATCCTCGTTTTAGCGCCCAGTTGTGGCAAAGCCTTTAAGAGGCATTGGGAACCAAGTTGACCTTTAGCACTGCTTATCACCCTCAAACTGATGGGCAGTTAGAATGCACCATTCAAATTTTGGAGGACATGCTTAGAGCTTGTGTCCTAGATTCCAAGGGGTCTTGGGAGAGGCATTTACCATTGATCGAGTTTGCCTACAACAATAGTTATCAAGCTAGCATTGAGATGGCACCGTTTGAGGCCTTGTATGACCAACCTTGTAGGTCACCAGTCTGTTGGGCCGAGGTGGGGGACGCACCGTTGTTGGGTCCGGAGATCGTTAGGGAGACAACCAAGAAAGTTGCTTTCATTTGGAAGAGGTTAGCTACGACCCAAAGCCGATAGAAAAGTTATGCCGATAAGAGGAGACGACCCTTATCTTTCGAAGTGGGTGATCATGTGTTTCTTAAGATCTCACCTAGGCGGGGTTTAATGAGGTTCGGTAAGAGTGGTAAGTTGTCTCCAAGGTTCATCAGGCCTTCCGAGATGTTGGAGAGAATCAGGGAAGTTGCATATCGGTTAGCTTTACCACCACAACTTTCGAGGGTCCACAACGTGTTTCATGTGTCAATACTTAGGAAGTATGAACCTAACGCTTCTCATGTGTTAGATTGGGTTGATTTGGAGGTAGGCGAGGACGTCTCTTGCAAAGAGCGACTAGTTCAAATACTAGATACCCAAGAGCAAGTGTTAAGAGGCAAAACTATACCGTTAATGAAGGTGTTGTGGAGACACCATGGGATCGATGAGGCAACGTGGGAAAGGGAGGCAGAAGTCCACTCCAAGTACCCGGATTTATTTAAGCATGCTTAGTTGTTTTGTTTTAATTGTAATGTTCCCTAGTGATGGAAGGAAGAATGTTAAATTGTTGATCACATGTTGTTGTATGTGTTGATAAATTGAGCATGAGCTTATGGAAGGATAATGTTTTGTTGTAGATGTTTTATCTCATATATCTAGTGTGAGAAATTTTTGTTTTAATGGAGTGATGATGAAAAGAAAGATAAATGTCGGTTGACATAAATGTTGCAATTTGATAATGTTGTTACAAATGATTATAGTTGTTAGAACACTCTTGTTTGGTGAGTTTATTTAATTTTGAGGAGTTTGTTCAAATTTCGGGGACGAAATTTCCTATGGTGGGAAGGTTGTGATGACCGAGTATGCCCCTAGTTTCGCTCTCTTTCGTTTAACCTTGAATTTACTTTGATAGAGTGTCGGATTATTTTGGAGCCTTGTTGAGTGTTTGAGGTTTCTGTTGTCTGGAGGGTTTACCACAATGTGATTTCTATTTGTGTTTCTATTCGGTGTTGAAGTTTCTTTCTTCCGAGAAGTGCGGGGTCAGGTCTAGAGTGCTTGGGAGGGAAGAGGAAATTTTCTGGGTTATTGGGCCAGGGCTACACGTGCGGGGCCCTAGGCTGCACGTGCGGGAGGTGAGGCCGCACGTGTGGTGAAGGTTGAGCAGCAGGGATTTGCACACTATCTAAAAAGCTCGTACGGAGTGAGGTGCGGAAGAGGGAACCACATGTGCGGGGAAGGGCACCGCATGTGCGGCCAACTGGGCAGCTCGAAACTCTGTTTTTCTTCCCCTTTTTGGCCAAACTTAAAGCACATTTAGGGCTTTTCTATCTGACTCAAAACTCTATTTTTCTCCTCATTCTCTCTAGAAAACCTTCTCTAACACCAAAAACACTTTGATTCTTGCTATCCATTGGGTTTAGATCATCATCCTCGCTCTCTAATCTTGAAGATCAAGCTAGGGCTCTTCTTGGTGTGGTGGAAATCAAGACTCCTTCTCATCCTTGAAGCTAGGGTTTCCATCTCTTTCATCATCAAACACTGAGGTAGGGATTTCTTGAGTCATAAATACATGTTTTGCTATATCAATGTGGATTTTAAGGTTTCCATGAGGTTGTTGTGTTGATTTTAATGTTGCACTAAATGAAGAAAGAGAGAGAGAGAGAGAGAGAGAGAGAGAGAGAGAGAGGAGGGGGGAGTTTTAAAAGATGGGTTTTGTTGAGACCCCATTTTTTACCGTGCTCAAGACTTGGACGTCATCGTTTGAACACTCGATGATCATCCATGCCTATGTTCGTTTTGAGTTCTCGGAGACCTCGGTCGTGTGCCTTGCCTCAAGATATCTCAACTTGTCTGTCTTGTGCTTGGTTGTGGACCAAACACTTGCATTTTTGCTTCTGAGGGAAGAGGGTGGCTTGTTGGCCATCCCTTCAACCCATCGGCCAAGGCATGAAGCCATCGGCCCTGTTTTCTTGCCATCGGCCAAAAGTGTTGGCCGATCGGCACTCTTTTTAGTCGATCGGCACTTATGTTGGTCGATCGGCCATATTTTCTGGCCGAGACTTGTTCATCTATTTTTTGCAGATATTTTATGCCAGCTGTCACAGCTGGCATGCATAATTCACACCCTTCATACACGTGTATGGAGGGATCTGCACCTTGTTTTAGCGTGCTTAGGAAGCTTTGGAATTAGAATTCTATAAGAAGGGAGCTCCTCTTCCCTTCTCAGAGGTTTTGGAAAATAGGGTTAGAGAAGTTGTATCTATCTATCTCTATATTTCTCTCTCTTTACATCTTTGTGTGTGTTTTTGTGCTCTAAAGGGTGTTTTGTTCACACTATTGCACACAAACACCTAGCAATACACCATCCTTGGTTGCTGAGGTACTAGGGAGTTGGTTTTAGAGTTCTTGGGCTGGTTTTGATCAGAGAAAGTTGCTGGAGTGGTGTTCCTGAAGGTGTTCTTCAAAGGTGAGCAAACTTGCTTTTAAACCCCCATTCTTGCTTAAGCTTTTAGACCTACTTGCTTATTGTTTTAAGCCTAGCTCTTAACTGATAAAAGTTCTAGTTTTTGTTTCTTTAAATCTTTGGTTAAGGTCTCTTTTTGGTTTGGGTTGTTTACCCTCTCCAAGGCCTTGTGAGGCCTTGTTTTAGGCCATCCCTTGTGGCCCTTGTTCTTGGCTTTGCATGACCTTTCTACCACTGAAATTCAGAGGATTTTCAGTGGTGAAAAGGTAGTTTTGAGGTCTTAAATAGGAGAGGGTCATCCCCTCTCCTTGTTGTTTTGTATGCTAGTATAAATGGCTTATATTGGTAGCATGTTTGCTTAGCTTGTTTTAGCTTCATTTCAGTATGTATTAGGCTTTGTTTTGCCATGATACAACACTGTTTTTTCTTGGTTTTGTCACTCCATGCATGCCTAATACACTTGTAGTGTAAATCACACAAACTAGTCTTATATGCTTCGTGTTTGAGCATGTCTTTCTAGCTTATGTTGACTCCATTTTATTGGGTTTTTGGTGTTGTTGTAGCATGCCATAACTCTATTTTGGGTGGGTTTAGTTGGCTCTTACATGCTTCATGTACTTGTCTTGAAATCCTCTCATTTGCCTTAACATGCATCATGTCTTAACATGTCATTCTAGCATGCTTTTGGCTTAAATTCCAGAAGTTTTTGTCCATGTTTTAGCATACTCTAGCTCTAATCTGTGTTTTTTTAGTCATGCATGCCATGCTTTGTATAGCTACCATGCAACTTAGCTTGTTAGCTTTGTGCATCAAGTCCACTAGCATGCTTTACTTGGCTCATTTCAATGATTTGGCATCATTTGTAATGTTATTTCAGTCCATGTTTCATGCTCATGCACTTGCATTTGTCATTCATTCAACGCGTTGGAGGGTTGGCCCCTTTATGCCTTAACATGAATCATTGCGTATGCCTTCATGCCTTAGCTTGCGAACCATCATTTCAATATGTTTTTGAGGCTATTTTGCCATGATATAACTCTGATTTTTATTGGTTTAATTCGTGCCATGTTTGCTTTTGATAGATGTAGTATAACACCCCTTTTGTAGTCTTGCATGCCTCATGCTTTTGGACTTTTGTTCTAGCTTGTGTTGGCCAGTTTCAAGCTTGTTTTTGGTCTTGTCTTGACCTACCTTGGGATTGTTTTGAGTGCCCTTGGTCCTTTGGGGCTTGCCTTGTATGGGCATGGTTTGAGTCCCTTGGCTAGTTTCAAGTTTTGGGCCTTCTTGCATGATTTGTTTGCTTTATTTGGTTGGTTTGGCACCTTTCCTAACATAATTTTAGAGCTTACCATGTTTTTCATATGCCTATATTTATCTCCTTTTAAGTGTTCTTGAAAGTTGCCCTTTTATGCCTAGGTGATAGGCCATTACATGTGCATGTTTGTATGTGCTTTTATCCATTATTTCTTAGCATTTTGGCCACTGATTTGGGAATGGTCGAGGTCTTCCCATTTTGGTTTAAGTCCATCTTCGCATGTTGTTGCATGTTTGCCTCGTATGTTGTCGCATGCTTGTTGCATACTAGTTCCATTGCATGTTGTTGCATGCTAGTCCTATTACATCATGCTTACACGCTCGTTGCATGCTTGTCAAATTGCATGTTATCACATGCTTGCTAATTAACATGTTGTTACATACTTGCCCCTTTGCATATTGTTATATGCTAGTTGCATTACATGGCATTGTTGTTAACATGCTCATGTTGCATTAGCTTTGCTTGCATATTTAGGTTGTATTGCATTGTGTGTGCATTCCCTTGCCTCTTGATCACACATGATAGAGGTTAAGGTCCCTTATGTATTTTGTGCATTTCATTTCATATTGAATTGGACACTTGGCTCCTTTGGCCATAATGCATTGGAATGCGTGATTGATGGCCCGAGGGTCGAGAGCTACACACCTTTGAGTCTCAAACATGATGAGGGGTGTAGCTGCAAACATTATCTTATAAATGTATTGCCATGCTTTGTTTGTTCTCTGCTACAGCAAAAGAGTATTTTACAGGAAAAGATGGCCGATCGGCTATCTTTAGTGCCGATCGGCTACAAGTGTTTGGCCGATGGCTTCATATATGGTCGATGACCCTTATTTCTTGGCCGATGACCATGATTTTTGGCCGATGGCCTCCCGCAGTGCCCATGGAGTGAATCAAAAGTGTGTTGGGAATTTTCACACTTTGTAGAGGTACAGAGAAGTGCAAACAGAGGCAACATGAGGCATGGCAACGGATTTCCGAGCGAAGCCAACCGAGCATGCATATGTCCCTCTTCTCGAGGCCGTTTTAACTGTTTTGTATCTTAATTAATTTGCTTAATTAGTTAAGAGTTTTGTAATAATTAATTAGCTAGGGTAGTTGATTAATTAGTTGATTTGTATTATTTATTCGGACCCTCCGTCGAGAGGGCGAATTTTGTAATAAGTGTGCGTGAGTGTGTGAATGTCTTCCAACCTCACTTCTTTCTCCCTTTTACTTAACCACTTACGATGGTTAGTTCTAGGGCATGTTTCGATTAGCATACTTATGCTCGCATGTTTGCATTCATTCATTAGTATTGCATGCACCGGGCTTGGCGCATCATACTAACTGCATTGTATTTGAATTCCTACTTGAATACATGTATCGAATTGTCGCATCTCATATGACATCTTAGAATAGCCGAGCCTATTCTAGTTGCATTTTGCCTGTGTTGCATTACCCATCTTGACATGAACTAGGATCATGCATTGATTACTAACTAGTTCTTTATTTTCACTCGGAGTACACTGTGAGTGTTTATGCTTTAGCATCTTGCATGTGTGTGAGTGTTAACATGATAGCATGTTTGCCATGAGGCTAATTGCTAATGTGATATAACTGCCTGAATGTTTGTGGGTGAAGGTTGGATTACTTGAATTGGAATGATTCATTGAAATTCGTGTTTTAGCCTACTTACGAGTAGCAAACTTCAAACCATTTCTAAACAAACGGATATGCGATGCTTTGTTCCAAATTAGGCGATCTAGTCTATACTTGTGTGTTGTGCGCATCACATAGTAATTCTAGCTAATTAACTGGAATAAGAATGCATGTGTTTTCAAAAACAAGATATTATGCTTAGTATAGACCGATCTTTGATCGGGCGAGCAGGGGTGCTCATAGATGACCTTCTCCAATCGTACCAAAGTTCCTGAGCTGAGGCAACTTTGGTGATGACGGACACGTGGCCTTAGGCACGAGTTAGGGTTTCCTAAATTCTTCCAAAATAAAATATTTAGGTGGCGACTTTGTATCTGGCAAAGTAGTCCATATTTGGCACTTTTTTACAAAAATCAGTTTTCCAAAACGATTTGCTAGATTTGGACTCTTTTATCGGTCTTGCATCGCACTTTGCGAGACTAGATTCAGAACCGTGACATTTGAGTCCGAACTATAGTAGCTAGAGAACAAAACGAGATCTTCTTGAGAGTTCTTCGGGCGGGTCTACATGTTTAAACTTCAACTTTTTAACCATGAGGATGTTCTTTCTATAAAACTCAAGATGGATGATTTTGGTAGGATTCATTAAGAAAATGGGAAAAGGTTTTGTCTTGGGTGAAGAACCCTAAGATTTGGGGGTTTTGGGAAAACATGAAGATACACATGAACTTCTTTCATTTCTTGCATCAAGAAAATGAAAAAGTGTAAATTTCATCAAATGCTTAGCAAAGATGGCAATTATTTGATATATGAGAAATGAGATGTTATTTTACATTATTTTTAAACCCTTGAAAATGTATTGTTGTGAATTGGGAAATGGTTTTGCATCTTGGATAATGAAAATTGTAAACATTGTGGTTAATGTATGAAAAACATCATATGTGGCCTTGAAGAGGCTAGCTTATTATGATTTGGGCATTATGAGAGTTGTTATTGCTATATATTGATGGCATGGTTATTTTGTGAAATAACATTGAGAAGAAGAAATGAGAAACACGGTAAATTGATATTGTTGTAGTGATAGTTGGGATTGGAGTAATACTATGAGGTTTGGGAAAGATCATTGCATTACAAACACATTTCAAATTAATTATTATTAGACATTGCGAGTTTAGATTGAAAAATACTTACTTCATGAAAGAAAGAGGTATGTAATGTGAACTCTGGCAATGTGGTATGGGGTAAATACGTGGTAAATCCAGATAGGGGGTGTAGTTGAACTTAATAAGTTGGCCTGAGTGTCCCTGGTGAAAGACTAGAAAACTGCGTGGATATTGAGCCTTCCGGTTAATATCGGTAAAAATGACAATTTGGTAGTACTTGTAGAGTCTACTTGCAGACAACAGACTATGGATTACCAGTGTCGTATTTACTGCCCCTATTGATTTAAATTGGAAGTTTTGAAATGTGTTGAGATTGCAAACTCTGATTTGAAAGGTGGAAATTTTTAAGTAGAACATGAAAAGGAATCTCTTTATGGGACATGGCATGCATTGACATTTTGCATTTTATTGTGGATTTTGCATAACTGTATATACTTTGTAAGAATTCTCTACTGGGCTTTATGGTCACTCCTATGGGACTTTGGTGCAGGTAAGGATGTGGTGATCCCGCCGAGCTAAGGGCGTGGATATGTTTTGGTAAAAGGTAGTTTTACTCTTATTTCTGTTATGATATTTTGTAAGCCAAGGGCTAATGTGTATGGGTTCGAGAGACCATTTTGTGTAACCGGGCTATTGCCTTGGAAGATGTAAGCCCTTAAGGGCATTTTATTGTTTTGAGACTAGATGCTTCACATGCTATAGATTCATGTGTTCTTTTATCTTTGAATGTATATCCGCGTGTGAAACTTTTGTATAAATTCATCTATTAACTATGTAAAGATGGAAGGATTATTGTCATTGTTTTAGTGAATGTTTAATGTGGGTAGTTCACGTTGGATTATTTCAGGGCGTTACACTTCTCCTCAATGAAATCTTTAAAAATTAATTACTAATTGATGGTAAAGTATATAACTTCATACTTTAATATTTGTAAAGTTCATCATTAATTTGTAATAATTTTTAAAATATACACTGCCATGTGAATTGCCTAATTGTTTTGACGAACCAAGAATGATGAGCTAGATTGAAGATTTTTAAAAATATGATTTAACAATTTTCTTTTAAGTAAATTATATTGACCTCCCTCTAAAATTTGGAAAATATCTATATATAACAAGTCATACAATTTTGATATAACGGCACTAATTTCTCTTTTAATAAGGTTAAAGAGACCAAAACTAATGCAGATAGTTTGAAGACACAAGATAAATAAGATAAAAATATCCATTTCAGTATAACAAATACGACAATATCATTTTCCATTCATATAATTAACGAATTTCTAATGAACACAAGTTAAGTGTTATGTGAATTAATATTTTTAAAAAATTCAATATAATTGTGTCAAACTTGTAAATTTTATTGTATTTTCTCTAAATTCTATGAGTTGTTAATATAATTTATATGTTGTTGTGTATGTTAGCAAAAATTTGGTTTAAGCCCAATTGATAATGATTTAGTTCTATACCTTAAACAGATTAAGAACTTCCTTAGAAGTAATTAAATAAAGAAGAAACATAAAAGAATTGAATATGTATTATTCAAATAAATTGTCACTTGTTACAAGTTGCATGAACTTAAACAATAACAAAAAAACACTAAAAAATACAACAATCGATAGAAGAAAAGAAATGGGAGTTGGAAAAACTATTGATCTACTCCAAATGTTGCTAATTCAACTTCTCCTAACTAGAACTAATATTACAAATTGTGAGTGTTTTTTGAGATGGTTCATTTTCTTTGGGCGTCGCTTAGCCTATTTTTAGGCTTAGCCACATGAGAGAAAAAGAGATAATTTAATCCCATGATTTTTCATAAAAGATTGTAATTTCCTAAACATCATCCATATCTCATGTTCATAGTAACCACTTTGCAAATTTGGTGCTTAACTTGGTCTTGACTCCTTGATCTCAGTGACTAACTTTCAAATGGCTGTAATGGATTTAACATGTTATCATGCCACGTCATACCACGTTATTAACATATCTGTCATGCCATGTCAACATACCTGTCAACAGAAATAATAATAATAATAATAACAAATGTGGCCAAGGTTATTTTTTTAAAAATAGTCTATGATTTGAATTGATAGACCATAGTTGAATTTGGCCATAATAGGCCACAATCGACAGAAAAATAAAATGTGGTGCCAATAATACACTCCTCATTTAAATGGATTGAAGAATCAAATTCAATTAAATGATTTATAAGGCAGTTTACCACAATCCACAAAAAATATTTTATGGTGCAAACAATTTGAATTCTTGAAGAGTTATATTACACTGATGTAATTTTTAATCTATTGTTGCCGATTGGTGAACACTCTATCTTTGGCTCTACCAAGTGACATAGCAGAGAGCCACATTCCTTATTTTTAAAATAAAACAATTCTTTGTTAGCCACATTTTGATTAATTAAAGAGAATTCACTACATATACATTCTTCAACCATTATTGTTTTGCAAACAATGTCATGAAAATTAATTTTTGGTGTGATGCACAAACCCAAAGTGGATGTTGAATTCCAAAGCTCTCATAATTAAATGTCATAAAAAATTCATAAATTTTGATACTTTGAACAATATAAAAAAATCACACTCAACAAATGTGGGTTGCTCATAATTTTTAGTCATTTTTTGCTTAAAATCATGCCCCTCAAGTTCATAATTTTCAGCTACATTTGACTTAAAATCACGCCCCCAAGTAAATTTTCACCATCATTTTGTAATGAATTTTAAACATTTTTTTAGAGAAAGGGTTGTTCCTCTTTTTAGCCATTAATGACTTGTCACTTTTTGCCATGTTTGGCAAAACATCATGTCCCTTATGTTCATAAGCTTCAGCTATCTTTGGCTTGAAATCATGCCCCCAAGTGAACCTTTATCATCAGAATTCTCAATATTTTTTGAGAGAAGGTGTTGTTTTTTCAATTTTAGCCATTAATGGCATATGAAAATTCTACAAAGTCATATTATCTTTATGACTTGGTGTGCTAACCCTTCGAGCCACATGCATTGGCTCTTCATGAATGATTGACTCTTCAAAAATATGTGTATTAACCCTATGAGCCACATTATTTTCATATCTTAATTTTTCATTGGCCATTATGCCTTCTACTTTTTGCTTCCAATATCGAATTTCTTCAACAAGTAGAAAAATTTAGCCTTTAAGTCGATGAATTTTTCCATCACAGTAATTTAAATCTCTTTGCATCAAATAACGCAGAGATGATGAAATTGTTTGAAACCTTTTCCTATAAAGAGAATTAATTTCTTCTTTTAGGGCCAAAATTTCACTCCCGCATCAATAAATTTCATCATCACAACGCCAAATCATTCTTTTCACATCATTTGTCATGCCATTATGTTGGCAATAAGCGGTAGAACCACCACCATAATACTGACAATTTTTAGAATATGAGGCATTCCACTAATAATCTGTATCCATGGGAACACTACCACTCCATTGGTGGTTTGCATCCATATGGGTTCACAAGATGTAAACATGCCACTTGAAGGCATGATTTCATATGCATTAGTGTGCTTCTTCATTGCCATTACTCCAAGTTATAATGGTCTCACTAGGCATGCCAATCTATGTTAGTAACAATTTGGTTTAAGCCCATTCGATAGTGATAATCAACAGACTTAAAATGAATTTTCGCATAAACACGAAAAAGATCAGATGTATGGTTGAGTTATATGCCTAAAATAGATTAATGACTTCCTTGGAAGTAATTAAATAAAGAAAAAAAAGAACATAACATGACATGTATTATTCACAAAAATTGTCACTTGTTACAAGTTGTATGAACTTAAACAAGAACAAAAAACTAAAAAATACAGAAGAAAAGAAATGAGGGTTGGAAAAACTAACACTGATCTACTTCTAAAGTTGCTAATTCAACTACTCCGAACTAGAAGCTAATATTAGGAATTGTGAGTGGTTTTTGAGATGGTTCCTTTTTTTTTTGTATTGGCCTATATTTATAGGCTCAACCACATAAGAGAGAGATAATCAAATCACATGATTTCCTCAATAGATCATGATTTTCTAAACATCATCCATATCTCATGCTGATAGTAACCACTTTGCAAATTTGGTGCTTGACTTGGTTTTGACTTCTTGATCTCAATAACTAACTTTCAAATGACTGCAATGGCTAACTTTCTAGCCTTCCATTTAACATGTCATCATACCACGTCAGCATGCCTGTCGACATAAATAATAATAATAATAACAAATGTGGCCAAAGTTATTATTTAAAAATAGTCTATGATTTCAATCAACAAATCATAATTGAATTTGACCATAATTACTAGGTCACAATTGATAGAAAAATAAAATGTGGTGCCAACAGTGTAACATGAAACTAGATTGTATATTTGAGAACTATTATCAATTCTTGTACAAAATAGGCTTTTTCTTGTATTGTTAGGAGCCAGTAATGATTCTAATATTAGGGAACCAAAAGGAAATAAGATGGATTAAATAATGATTAAAATATTAATTAGGATAAATTTCATTTTATCTTCTTGTGGCTTGGTGTATATTATTTAGAAACGACCTTCTAATTTCGTTGTGGTTTGTCAAGTGAAATGCACTGTCAGACATTTTGCCTACATTAAAAATAATTGTGAAATACGAGTTAAAACATAAAAGATCAATATGCTAATTTTCAAATATTAGGGATAAATTGCACATAGAGTAAAGCATGAATGTGCTTATGTAGAAGATATTTTAGTTTTTTTCCTAAATAGTTAACGAGTTTAATGGGGAGCACGGGGTACCTGCTGTGAGCACAGCAGGACCTGTTGTCCTACAAAACGGTGTCACATTATGTGCTTGCAATCTTACGCCCACAAAGCCACTGTCTGCCTACGGGACCAAACCATTTTATTTTTATTTTATTTTTGTATTGATTTAGTTAAAACCATATAGTTGTATCATTTTAAGTTCGTGTAAAAAATATTTTGACACTAACTTACTTTATTTGATTATTTTGTATTATTGTATTGTGTCATTTCAGATTTATGTAAGAATTATTTGACACTAACTCAATGTGTTTACTATTTCATAATATCGTATTGTGTCATTCACTATAAAAAATTAGGCTCTGTTTGGTTATGTTTTCAAAATGTGATTCTATACCAAGTTTTGAATATGATGTTTGGAACGTGTTTTGGAAACACGTTTCCAAAACTTTGCAGAGAAGTCTGTACCAGGCGCGAGTTTCGGAATTTTTTTTGCAAATTTTGCCTAACCGGTCGTCCGGCCAGTTGACTGGAATAGTGATTTTTATTTTTTTTATTTTTTGCAATTGATATGTTAATTTTTATATATTCGAAAAAAACATTTTCTAAATTTTTTAAAATTTTTTATGTGCTTTAAAATAATTTTTAGTTGTATATTTGGTTATGAGTTGTAAATTTTTATATCAAATATCAAATGTCACATCAACAATTCCCCACTCAATTCAAAACTCTTTATCAAACAAATTTTTCGCACTCAAATCATAATTCCAAACCTCACAAACTCAAAATACAACTCATGCTCTCAAATTATAATTACAAAACTCTACCAAACGCAACAAGGTTTTAGAGACCAAAATTTAAGAAAAAATTTATTTTTTAGGGGCCAGATATTTTTGTTGCAAAAAATGTCGTTAACGTCTATGGTTTGGTACTCTTTGAATTTTGACCTTTGTGCTATTTTGATTCATGTCATTTCAATTAATTTAATTATGACCCTTAATTTTAAACTTTGTGTTAATTTGAGCTAATTGATAACGTTAATTAGATTTTTTAAGAAAAATAGTTATTGAGTTAATTGAGATTAACTCATTAAGAGCTCGTTTGGGAAGAAAAAGCCCCAGGCTTTTTGGCTAAAATAGTCACAAAAAAATAAAATAGACTTTTTAGCCCAATAAGATAAAATATTACATCCAATCCATAATCATTACATTTTTTCTCTCATAAAAATAAAAAAAGCCAAAAAAATCCATCCCAAACGAGACTTTTTAGTTCCAGGTTAAAATAGCCAAAAAGTTAATCCACATCGAAACGAATCCTAAGTTGAACAAATTTGTAATTTTCCCTATGAAAATATAACACATGCTACTTATGTGCACGTTTAAATTCATTCATTCATTAAAAAAAATAAAATAAAATAAAATTTAAAAAAAAAAAAAAAAACCACCTAACAATAAAGAGATGAGTGTGGAGACAGGGTGAAAACAAGTAATGTAATGTTGTTTAAAATGACAACAATAGATAATACATTCAAAGGTGTACAACAAATTAATAATACAAAAACACTCTCAAAAAAAAAAAAAAAAAAAAAAAAAGTCTAACTCCTCAAAACCACACATGTATGAGGAACTTTATTACACACGACATATTTATAAGAGAAAGATGAATGGAATGCTATCACTTGGCGGCATGGGGTCTTAGTTTGATGGAGGAGGTGAGAAGAATGGAATACTAGGCATTGTTGTTGGGATGGATGGGATTGAAGGAATCGTCGTGGGAATGGTGGGCAGTGAAGTAGCTGGCAGTGGTGGCAGAGTCAACTTAGGAACAGTGGGCATGGTTGGCAGTGTTGGATTGGGCAAAGTGGATGGAATTTGGGTGGTTGGAAGCGGTGGCAATGTGGGCATTGGAAATCTTGGGATTGTTGGCATTGTGGGCAAAGGCGTACTTGGCAATGGTGGCAATGTGGCTTGGGGCATGGTCGGCATTGCAGGCAGTGGAGGGAGTGTGGCCTTGGGCATAGATGGAATTGTGGGCACTATTTGCAGTAGGTTGCGAGCTGCTAGGCATATGTGGATGCTTGATATTGACAGCATCACAGCCAGAGATAGAACAATACTACAATGATAAGAAGCCATTGTTTTTCAGGTTTGGAAGGTTTATGGGTTGGGTTCTTTGAATATGAGTGATATTGTGCTTAAAGTAGTGCTCTTTTGGATTGAAGAGAACAACATGAATTAGTGGGTATTTATAGAAGATCAGTCAAACATGTTTGGAAAGCACAATGTGAGTTTGATGAGATGTGGTTGGCCCAAGTGTTGTGAAACACCAGTTTGTTCACCTACAAAAAATGCAATTGCCAAGTAACCCAAAAACATAGCTAACACGCAAGCAAACTTAGGTAGTTATTATGACTTACAGATCTCATTTGCACATATGCCCATTTGAACGGGGTGCCACTGGTTGAGTCAGAATTTTATCCTCATAGGGCCAATCAATTAGGTCTTATTAAATTTTATTTAATGGGTTGTTCAACTAGTTGTTTTAAAAATTTTAATTATACAAAATGGGTGAAAAATTAACTTTCAAACCATTGAAATAACAAGTAGAATAAAATTAGATCAATTTTCAACACATTCATTAAATAATTTACCTGAAAAGTACTTCACAAATCTATGAACTAAGTTTGTTCAATTTTCAACACGCTCATCCAATAAGTCACCCAATTTTCCCCCCACCAATCTATGAATTTAGTGTGACAGATTAATACAATTGAACTAACTTAATACAAAATAGTAATTGCGAGAACAAGTACGTCTATACAGACACAATGAAGGAGTTCTAGAAAACATATTTTATTTTTTTGCTCATGTAAGGTCTTTATTGAACTTCTTTTTTATTTTTCTTTTCACAATTGGAGTATTGTACTATTTTATCCTTTATTTTACTTTTTATTTTTATTTTGCTATACATTACATATTGTTTGTTTGTTGCAACTCTAGGCAAGGTAAAGTGTAAATAATCTAAATCAAAATCTAAAAATATTCCTCAACTTTCCAATAATTAATTAGTTTCTTTAGTTTTATTATTATATTATTATTATTATTATTATTATTATTATTATTATTATTATTATTATTATGTCAATAAATAATAAACGTTACATCAAACACTCTAGCATGTACTTAAAAAAAATAAAAATAAATAAATTTAAAGAAAAACAACAAATCCATAAGCACTCTCGTAAACTCGAGGCCATTCTTTTTCTTTTTTTTGTTTTTTTTTTGTTTTTTTTGTTTTTGAGCCATTTGATTTTACTAATGATTGAATCTTTTATTAGAAATTTCTACGGGCCAATTGTTAGAGATTTAAGACAACTCACCTGAACTACCAGAAATCAAACACACAATAATGAACACAAGATTTACATGGTTTGGCCTCAATGCCTACATCCACGGAGAGAACCAGAACACTTTTTTCCACTAAAACAAATAGAGATTACACGGAGGAGAAGACTCTCTTACTCAACTCACACACTCTCCACTACCTTACACTCTCTGGTTTTTTCCTCTCATTCTCACATAGATATACACTCTGATATACACTCTCTTGTATATCACTTATTCTTCCTTTATTGTATTGCTATCTACTCACTAAACTCTCCCTTTAGCCTCTCCATTTATACACTGAAGAGAATGGTGGTGAGCTTGGCTGGCCTTACACATGGCCAGTTGTTCCTTCACTTTCGATGGCTGGCTTGTCGATTGGCAACCTCCATTCTTCACATAGCCAACTCATTTTCACATAGTGGAAATGATCACCCCTCACATGGGGTGATGTCCAACAAATCACCCCCTCAATCTATGTGAGGTGATCCATAATAGCACCCACTGCCTGGAGTGCCCTGCACCCCCTCATTGGGGTGCCATGCAAAGCTTACTTTGTAACTCTTTGTGATTGCATCTTTCCTTTCCATGCAGTCTTGGAGAGATCGCAATATGTCTCTAATTCAGGAGCAAAAGAAACTCTTTTCCTCCATGGGACGTGCTTTGCCGTCTTGGTCTTTTTGCTATGAGCTTTCTTCAAAATTGGCTGCAATGGCTCTGTTTTGTGCACCTTCGAACTGCCTCCATGCGTTCTTGTACACTTTGGTTGCCATGTCTGTTGAGCCCTATGTTTTTTCGGTGCGTGTCTTGTACTTCTTTCCCGGTAAGTGATAGTAGCTCTTTCTATCACAACCTCTTCAACAAGTCTGTACAGATCCCCGCTAGTTGTCTATGCAGCATCACCGTATCTCCATGGATAACTTTGAGATTTCCTTTACTAGATGAGAAGCTGTAACCCTTCAAGTCTAGCATACTTAAGGAAATTAGATTCTTCTTCAGTCTCAGCATGTGTCAGACTCTAGCCAACGTGAAAATTTTTTCATCTTCCATTCGAAGTCGTACTGTTCCCATACCAACAATCTTACTCATAGTGTTGTTAGCCACACGAACAATGCCTCTGTCCTTCGCTTGGTAGGTGGAAATTTTTTTTCTGTCCATGCATATATGGTATGTACTTCCGGAATCTAAAATCCAATCAAGTTTCATCATACTCGACGAAACTGTGAATGCATACTCATCCTCTGTATTCACTACATCAATGACATTTGATGAGGTCACCTGTTCCTTGTTTGTCTTGTCCTTCTTGAGCTTTGCATAGTCTTTGATGAGGTGATCCTCTCGATTATAGTAATAGCACTTTCTCCTGTAACCTGGCCTTGATTGCGAACGTCCTCTTAATTTATATCTACCCTGTCTATCATTGGACCTGCCTCTGCCTTGATCATTTTCTGATGCAACCATGGCATTTCCTTCTAGGTGCTTGCTACTTTCCTTTTTTTTCATCGCCTCATGAGAAATAAGCGTAGCAACCACATCATCCAGTCCAAGAGTATCTTTCCCGTACAAGAGAGTAGTCCTGAGTTGCTCATATGATGAAGGTAAGGAGACCAACAAGATAATAGTCTTATCTTCCTCCTCGGTCTTCACCCCAATAGTATCTAACTCCATTGTGAGCCTGTTGAACTCGTCCAGATGTTCTGTAAGGTTCGCTGCTTCTGGCATTTGAAGTGTGTAAAGTTGCTTCTTCAAAGATAACCGATTTGTCAAAGACTTTGACTGGTACCTCATTTCTAACTTTGCCCATAGCTTTGCCAGATCTTCTTCATTGATGCTTTCTCGGAGTGTGTTGTTCCTGAGATATAACTGGATCGTGTTGTTTGCAAATTCTCTCAACTCCTCCCACTTGTCATCTCCCATGTCTTTCGGGTTGTTAGAATTTTTATTGAGAGCTTCCACCAAGCCCTCCCGCATTAAAATATTTTTTACTCTTTGTCGCCATAAAGTAAAGTCATTATTACCATTAAAAGGCTCTATCATGAAACTTGCACCTTTTCCTACCATTTTGATCTTCTTTCTTTTTACAGAAACTCTGATTCAAAAAATATGATCGTATTGATGTGTCTGGAATACTCCAAATAGTTGGAAACCACTATTGGATCGTCAGAAACGGACTCAGAATGGCTTAGATCAAGCCAAAATAATTTGGACGCCTCAGATCTGTGGCTGTACCTTCACTGCGTAGCACTAGATAACTCACGTGTGTTGACGTGGTAGTTGACGTAGCGCTGACTGGTTGACATGTGGTGCTGACGTGGCCACAGTCACTCGCCTTCTTTCTTCGGCCGCGCATGAGGCGTGTGTCGGCGACTGACCTTTTTCGCCGGCACGGATAACGGTGCGTGAGGCGCGTGGTAGAGAGTGGGCCTCACTTGCTGTCTTCAAGAGGCACGTGAGGGTGCGTTGGACCTCTTCTGGGCCTTTGTTTTGCAGTTCTGGACTCCTCTTAGCATGACCTTGCTCCTAGTATGCTCAAAATTTGATTTCAAGCAACTTGATTTTTGGGCAGTTCTAAAAAACACACCCTGTTTTTTCAAAAAACGACCGACGAGGCTCTGATACCAATTGTTAGAGATTTAAGGCAATCCACTTGAACTACCAGAAATCAAACGCACAATAATGAGCACAAAATTTACATTGTTCGGCCTCAATGCCTAGGTCCACGGAGAGAACCAGAAAACTTTTTTCCACTAAAACAAATATAGATTACACAGAGGAGGAGACTCTCTCACTCAACTGGCACACTCTCTACTGCCTTACACTCTTTGGTTTTTTCCTTTCACTCTCATAGAGATATACACTTTGATATACACTCTCTTATATCATTTATTCTTCATTTCTTGTATTGCTCTCTACTCACTAAACTCTCCCTTTAGCCTTTCCATTTATACACTGAAGAGAATGGTGGTGAGCTTGGTTGGCCTTGCATATGGCCAGCTTATTTTCACATAGAGGAAATGATCACCTTTCACATGGGGTGATATCTAACACCAATGCATTACACATATTTGACCATTTCAATAAATGTCAAGTGTTCGTTGAAAACGTAGGTGGACCATGACTACTTCAGGCCGTAATGTGGCTTTGTCCTTGAATGCGGCCCAAATCTAGCAATTCGTGTTTGATTTGCAAAAATTAAATGGGATTTTTGATGAAACCCTGTTTTGGGGTGTTTTTTCAGAATAAAGGACAACTCAATGATTTTTTTTTTTTTTTTTTTCAAAAAGCCTCTAAGTAAGAGATGTGTGAGTCAATAAGGACATTGTATAATTTGTCTTTTTTTTTTGGGACCATATTGCCCTTATATATGTGTGTGTGTGTGTGTCATATATTTGAAAATCTAAGCTTATGTATATATGGATCCTGTATATTTTAAATAGTGGGAATGATCTGCGAAATCAGTGAATATGATCTATGAAAGCCATAAAGATCTCACCGCCGAAGATTTCGCCCTTGGTCAACAATACGCGATTTCACCGTCGACAATCAATACTCTCAATTAAACGAGAGATTACGCTTCAAATCTGTATAAATTTGTATCAGATTTCGAGAGTTTCGTCGAGATTTGTGAGTGTTGATCGAGTTTTAGAGGTTTTGCTTCAATCACATATTTGATTATTGTTTGAGTTCAATCAAGTATGTTGATTTGTTGATTAGTTTTTATTTTTATTTTTATTTTTATTTTTATTTTTATTTTTATTTTTATTGTCTATGATCTAATTTTGTTTCACAGAATGAGAGTAAAATTTTACTCTGGTATGTGCTCTGTTTTTGTTTGATAAAATTAGAGTACAATTTTACTCTGGTACGTGCTCGTTTTTTGTTTGAGAGTACAATTTTACTTTGGTATGTGCTCTGTTTTTATTTGATAGAATGAGAGTAAAATTTTACTCTGGTATGTGCTCTATTTTAGTTTGATAAAATGAGCGCAAAATTTTACTCTGGTGCTATCTGTTTTATTTTTTTATTTTTTGATACAATGACAGTAAAATTTTACTCTGCTATTGTTTACGTCTGTTATTTGTTTTTGGACTCATAGTGCCAGTAAAATTTTACTTTGATATTTTTACTGTCAATCGATTGCAAATTTGAAAAATAGTTCCACCTCTTATGTTGTTACGCAAGTATGGTGATCGTACCATTGTGTTCAAGGTTGTGTCCAACTACATGTTGAAGGATTTAATTGATTTCTTAAGTTGTAAATTGAAGAAGTTTGACAACAGTGGTTGCATAATGTTATCATACTGTTTACATAGACATTCACAATGCATGATTGATGATGATTCTAATTTCCAGAATATGTTGTTGTTGTTTATTCCCTTGTTGTTGACCGAGTTGATGTGACTATGTAACACCCCGAAATAAAAGAAAATAAACCATCCACCATATTCATTAAATAAAAACACATGAATAAGTAATTATCTTCCATTAGTTCCAATTGATTGCACAAAAGAGTAACATATACAGATACACATTCACAATCACAAGCCTAACCTTGAATCTATAGCATATGTTACATAATAAAGAGATAGAATGAAAGTTAAACAAATAAGAAATACCCTAAAGGCTTACATCTTTCCAAGATGGTGCTTGGTTACAAGAAAATAGATTTAAATCTAATACAGTTAAAGTCCTAGGCTTGTATAAAATAAATACAACAAAATAAACAAAATGAAGGTCTTGCTTCCAAGTCCTCCATTACTACAAATACAGATAAAGATCACACTTTTTTTTGTGTGATGTATGTCTTTTAATCACACTTTTTAAGTTTTATTAAAGTGTGGTCTTTGGGAGTGTGATTAAAATGGGTCATTTTTAATCACACTTTTTAAGTGTCATTAAAAAATGCTTTCATCACATCTTTTAAGTGTGATTAATAATATTTAAATCACACATTTTAAGTGTGATTAAAAACATTTAGATCACATCTTTGAAGTGTGATTAATAACTAATAAAACCTGTAATAAAAAAAAGAATTCGACATATTTGAAGAATAATCAATATTATTTTTGTATGTGCATTTGAAGAATGTAATACACACTATATACTATATTTTGAATCATAACCATCTATTGAATGAAATAACGTCATATATTTCATAAATGAAAGTTAGATGTTCAAAAATATATACAAAGGAATTAATAAAAAAAGTTTTTAACTGTGATTACATATATTAAAAAATGAAAAAAAGCTTGAAAAAAAGCTAAGTTCTTGAATTCTTTGACCATATTTTGCATCTCTCCAGGAAATTTTTAACCTGAAAAATAAAAACACAAATTAATTCAGAAACCGCTTGAAGCATATGAATGGACTTACTATTTTTGTAGAGACTGTTCTTGTCTTTCAAAAGACAAAATCGGACAATTTCTTATCACACTAACTCTTCATCCCCTGCATCAATAGAAAAGGAATAACAACTTTGATTGTTACTAGTATAAAATATTTGTATTACCATATACAAATATGACATATACATAGAATCAATAAATCCAAAGCGAAAATCTTCAATGTATGGCCAAATATTTTGAAGTCATAAAACCAAATATATATAGAACCAACAAATCCAAAATTATAAACCAAACATAAAAAAGAGTTCCCCCCCCCCCTCGCCTCTCTCTCTCTTCATTTCTCACCAAATCACTCTAAACACAGTGTAATTTTCTGAATTCAGCTTCTAGCAAACAAGAACTCAACTTGGCTCGACTCCATTGATTCATAATCCAACTAATTTGAAATTAAAAATAAATAAATAAATAAAAGAAAAAAAAAATATAATTGGTTCACTCTCCAATTATGAAATAACAAAAGAGAGCAAGTTACTGGATTTGGATTTATCAATATTATCATCACTCTTTATATGAAGACTAGTTTTCTTGTAGCCTATGGAGCATGACTAAACAGTATATATAAACACATATTAGTAAATCATAGCCTTGAAAAGATTTTATCAAAAAATTATTATAGCAACACATCAACAGAGAGAGTAAACTAAACTAAATCCCAACAAAAATTAAAACTCAGATCAAGGTAGAGAAAGAAAAACAGTTAATATACCAAGTCAGGCTAGGTAAACTCCAAAAGAACAAACAAATGAACAATCCCCACAGTTCCAGTATTTGAGTGTTGAGCAATTCCACCAAGATTTACATAATCCTAACTTGTCTGATAGAGGAGTATGCTCCACCCTTGTTGAGTATTATTATATGCAAAAGTTGGCAAGAGTTTTTTTAGTATTACAAAACCATCAATTGAAAATGTAAAAACATAAGGATTGAATAGAAAATCATAACTATAGACTTCAAAAATATAATCAAAAGAAGTTAAAATAAACAGAGATTTTTTTTTTCTTTTTTTGGATAAATAAATTAAGCTAAGTATTAACTAAAGACACCAAGAGGCCGCCATCCTAGTACACTAGATATCTAGCACTCCATAGAAAGTCAAACTAAAAACCACTTGGCAAAACTAGGCTCTCATATTAAATCAATCAAAGAAAAGGATGACTCGCAGAACTATTGCAAATATGCTGGAAAATGTTCCAACAAATGTAAAACAATTAAGAAACAAAACACATAAATTTCAATTGAAAATTTATGGTCTCTGACTTCGTGTGTGTAGAGAAGGCTTATAAGATTAAAGCAACACCCGATCAGTTGCATTTGTATCCACTCCACACTGCAAATAGGCAACAGCTATTATATCAAAATGGCATGCTAATTTAGCAAGATATAAAGCATAGAGAGATTCATTCAAGAGATTAACTAGTCCCCATATCCTATTAAACACATAGCAGTAACTGTTCCAATTTGCACATGGCATTCTACTTATAGAAAAGCTTACACCACTTGAGGAAAAAAACACAGAATCTGTCTAAATAATTCAACCATTCAACTTTAGCAAATTGACAAGTAGCAAAATGTTTGCCTGGAGAAATTTAGTGAAAAGCATCTTGTTTCAACCACTTCAATTTACAAGAGAGCCCACATGGTAAGCATATTCTCTGCATTACAGAGAAGAGAAGCTGCAACTATTTTATTTAACTCAAATGACATGACTGATGGGAAAGAAAGCAATACTCAGAAGGACCATGGTGAAGCTAATGGAAACCAAAGACAACCTAATGATTGAAATGACTATAATGTTTGTCTCTTATAAATTAGTTGATGTGATTGGATGATAAACCTAATAAAACAGTGGTCATTGGTTGTTTTGCTACAATGTTTTTAGTATGTAAATTTTATGAAAATTGTTGCTGGACAGACCATTTGAGTCAGCGAATATGATTTTTTTACCTTAATGAGAGCATCTACCACATCCATAAACCCTCTGCTGCATGCAGTGACAAGAGAATGCACTGCAATATGAGGACGAATCAGGTCAGATCCCATGAGCAACTCCACATGCCTTGCATGACCATGATAACTTGCCTCTAACAATGCCTCCTCACAAGCTGGCTGAGAAGCACCAGCTTTAACTAAGATCTCCAAAATCTCAAGGTGGCCCTCCCTCATTGCTACTGCTGTCGCGAAGCCCCTGAATAGTTTTTGGTTCACATCGGCTCCAATGCTCTATCATTTTGACAAATGCCAACCCTCAGGACATTGCAAAAATAAAGAAAAAACTCAACAAGGATACATTCGTCATTTTGGCTCAAAATCTTCAAGCTGGTTAAGAAGAAACAAATTAAGCTAGCAGCATATTAAGCATTTTGGATTCTTCATCAAGTACAGTAGCCATGGCCACTCCCAAACAAAAATGGGCAACATGACTGATGTGACACATAATGGGACATGGGACTTCAACTAAGCAGCTAGTAGGTGGTCATTAATATGAAGAAAAAGGAGAGTGTATCATGTACGTGTGACACATAATGGGACATGGGACTTCAACTAAGCAGCTAGTAAAAGGTCATTAATATGAAGAAAAGGAGGGATGTATCATGTACGTATGCCACTATGCACAAGCTCTGGTCAATGGTTAGAGACAACCCAAAATGGGCCTCACCGACCCAAACTTGAAAATTTATATTAAAAGAAAAAAAAGAACACACCATGAAATGAAAAAAATTATAGTAAAGAAAAGTCTTTTCTAAGTAACAAATGGTTAGAGACAACCCACAATGGGCCTCACCGACCCAAACTTGAAATTTATATTCAAAAAAAAAAAAAAAAAAAGAACAAGGGATGAAATGAAGAAATTTATAGTAAAGAAAAGTATGTTCTACAATTATTTTGAAAATAAAGAAAATTATAGATAACATTGCTTTGATTTTTTCCCCTTTAGCTTCATAACACATGCCTAAGTAAGCATAAGATGAAATGAAATAAGACAGATCACGCATGATATGCCCAAAGAATAAAATGAACATAATAGCAAAAAAAGAAATTGGTACATCTCTAGAGGGACATCAATCCATATAGAAAGCCCGTGTTTCAATAATGCCCTATAAATATTAATTGGAAAATCGAGTATGAAAACAAAACTTGATGTTTGAACACAATAGACTAGACTAGTACTGCAGAACAAGACAAGTAGAGAAACGGAGGAATCAACAAACATACAGATTAGTTGTGCTCTGAACTGCACCATTTCTCGCACAAACAACCAGGCGACCCATGGATGATAACTGCTTCAATACTTCAATTTGATAAAAGATTCACCGTAAAATTTAGCCAGTTTATCTAGATTTGAGCAACTAAAGCAGATTGCATAATTGGATTTATTGAATTTTTTACGATTAATTGTTCAGTTTTGGTCACAGGATGCCTTAATTGCAAGATAGGCATTTGCTCATTTATTGCACAATCCCACTTTGAATGACAAACCTAAAGAAGGAACTAAAACTAACAATCCCAAACCCTTAAAGCGGAGCATTAAAGAAATGTCTGCAAAAGTTACCGCCGATTCAGAAAATCCTTCCTTATCTCTCTTTCTAAAAGATTTGCCAGCAGATCCACCACCTGCAGCTTCCTCAACCAAATTATCACTACACACCAAGTAAACCAAAAAATTAACTCAACTACCATATTTCAAGCTGAAAGAGCTTCTCCTAATTTTGCGACAGGATTAACTAACTGACCATATAGTTGCAGTGAATTTCATTTTGCATACATCCAGAACCATCACAGTTGGCAATATCATAAAAGGAACAAGAACCATCATCGTGAGCAAGAACAGTTCGCCCTCAGATACAAACCATCCTCCAGTTGAGGTCTTACGGCCAATTTCATTGAACTGATAAATGAAACTATCTTCAGTCTCCTCTTCAATAATCATTTAACTGATAAATGAAACTATCCCCTATTCCCATCCAATCTCTCTTAACACATAAACACCAAACAGAAATATGCACAAAACAGGGACAAGAGAGTGGAGCTCTTAAAGTAACCTCATTGTGCCAACACAATTTTTATTTATTTATTTATTTTTTTTGAGTCAGGCATTTTTTCAAATAGTTAGAGGTTAATAATATTAGATAACATTTATAGACTACCATCTATTACATATGTACAAATATACATAGCATGTATATATTGATGAGAAATAAATATAGAGGAGAGGATCTTGACAGACCTGATATCATTGGACGGTGCCGATCCCAAACTAAAAAAAATTCCTATGTATTAATTCTAGACACACAGAGGAGAATCAACCCAACACACTGGTATATATAACAAAAAAATTCCTATGTATTCATTCTAGACACACAAGAGAAAAGAGATTATGAGGGAGTAGGAGAGCGATAAAAGATATACAATCCCAACTATGCTCAGTCTAGTGTTCACTTCATGCTCAAAAAAATGACCTAGAAGAGAGAAGAATTACACTTAGCACCCCTGCACTTTCACCAAAATCACACTTTGAACCTTCCACTTTCAATTGTGATGATTAACCCCTTACACTTAAAGTCATTTGCAATGTTATACGTATGGCTCTTCTGCCAATTTTAGTCATGTCAAACTTATTAATGCCATATGTACAGAAGGGTGACATTACAACTTGACCTGAAGTGTAAGGGGTTGATTGAAGGGGCCAAAGTGAAATTTTGGTGAAAGTGCAAGTGCTATGCTAAGTGTAATTAACCCATCTTACTTTTAGTAAAATTATAAGACAACAAATGATCTTCATGGGACCTAGTCAAAATTAATGATATAAATTAAGAGGCTGCTTTATAAACTTCAACAAACTACAAAACAGAAAGAGGAATTTTGAAATGAAGCCTATTCTTACCTGAAAATAAAAGAATGAAGAGACGACAGCACTCAGCCACAGAAATAATGACACATATAACAAATATGTTGAGGACAAAATAAGCCAAACTCCATCTAATTGTAGATGCGCCCTTGGGACTTTGCTACTACAGTTCGGACTCAAATGTTACGGTTCTGAATCTAATCCCGCAAAGTGCAATGCGAGACCGATAAATCACTAAAGACTCCAAATCCGGCAAATCGTTTTGGAAAACTGATTTTTAAGAAAGAAGTGCCAAACATGGATTGCTTTGCCAGATACAGAGTCGCCACCTAAATATTTATTTTGGGGGAATTTAGGAAACCTTGACTCGTTGCCTAAGGCCACGTGTCCGTCATCACCAAAGTTGCCTCGGCTCGGGAACTTGGGTACGATTGGGGAAGGTCATCTATGAGCACCCCTACTCACCTGATCAAAGATCAGCCTGTACTAAACATGATATCTTGTTTTTGAAAACACATATGTTCTTATTCCGGTTATTAGCCTAAAAATTACTATGTGATGCGCAAAACACACAAGTATAGACCGGATAGCCTAAATTGAAACAAAACATTTCATGTTTGTTTATTTGAAAATGGTTTGGTAGTGCTACTCGCAAGTAGGCTAAGACATGGATTTGCCACCCTCGAGTGGGCTTAGAAAACATGATTTGCCACCTCAAGTGGGCTTAAAACACATATTTCGATGAATTGTTTCAATTCGAGTAATCTAACCTTCACCCTCAGGCATTCAGGCAGTTATATCATTTAAGCAAATAGCCTCATGGCAAGCATGCTATCATGGCAACACTTACACTCATGCAAGATGCTAAAGCATAAACGCTTACCTAGTACTCCGAGCCAAAACAATAACTAGTTAGAAATCAATGCATGATCCTAGCTATGTTTAGATGGCTAATGCAACACATGCAAAATGCAACTAGAAATAGGCTCAGTTATTCTAAGATGGAATATGAGATGCAACTTGATAATCATGTATTCAAGTAGGAATTGAAATACAATGCAGTTAGTATGATGCACCGAGCCCGGTGCATGCAATACAGATGAATGATACAAACACGCGAGCATAAGGATGCTAATTGAAACATGACCTAAAACTAACCATTGAAAGCAGGCAAGTAAAATGGAGAAAGACGTGGGGTTGGAAGACATTCACACACTCACGCACACTTATTACAAAATGCGCATTCTCGACGGAGGGTCCGAATGAATAATACAAATTGACTAATTAACTAACTAACTAGCTAATTAATTATTACACAACACTTAACTAATTAAACAAATTAATTAAGCTACTAAAGCGGTAAAGAGGCCTCAGAAAGAGGGACAAATGCATGCATGCTTGGCTCCGCTTGGAAATCTATTGCCATGCTCATGCTGCCTTTGTTTACACTGCTCTGCACCTCTGAAAATTGTGAAAGTCTCAAGGATGCTTCTGAATCACCTTCTAGGTGTTGTGAGAGGCCATCGGCCAAGTGGAAAGGCCATCGGCCAAGGGGAACTGGTCATCGACCAATAATGGGGCTATCGGCCATAAATTTGTAGCCGACCGGCACTGAAGATGGCTTGCCGGCCATCTTTTCCTGCAGAATGCTATTTTACTGCAGCAGGGGACAAACAGAGTATGGCAATGCATTTTCAAAGCAATGTGTGCACAACCACGCTTCCTATCATGTCATGAACTCAAGGGAGTGTGGTTCTCGACCCCCGGGCCATCAATCACGTATTTCAATGCATGACGGCCAAAGGAGCCAAGTATGAGAATCAATATGGAATGAATGCACAAAACATGTGAAGGCCTCACACTGTATCATGTTGGATCAAGAGCATCGGCGACTAAGGATTGGGGCACGTTTCGTCACTTCAAGTACAAACGTTCCTCGCTCCTCGTGTTTGGTTTGACACCCCAAACCAAACACAATGTAATGCAAGCAAGTATGCCAAATACAATGCAATATGGAAATGCAATGCTATGCAACCTAAGCATGCCAAATGCAATAGGACTCGAGCATGCACACAAGGCTAAGGTAACAAGCATGCCAAATGCAATGCAACCTAATCAAGCATGTGACAAAATGCAAACTAGCAAGCATGCAAAATGCAACCTAAATGTACAAACATGCAATGTAATAGACATGCGACAACAATACCAACAACAAGGATGCGACAACATGCAATGCGATAAACATGCAACGACACACAAAACGCATGATCCATGGACTTACACTGAAAATGGATAGGCCTCAGCCACACCAAAAACAGAGGCCAAAATGATGAAGTGATAGAATGAAATACACAATGAGCATGCACATGCAATGGTCCAAGAGTTAAGGCATAAGGCCACAACACCCAAATATGAGCGAGGGGTGACAATCATGATAGTATGGTGACACCATAAGCTCTGAAATTCTGTTAAGAGTGATGCCAAATCAAACACATAACACAAGAAAGGCATGCTAATGGACTTCAAGTTCAAAGCTAGCCAAGGGACTTGAACCATGGCCATAGCAACCAAGCCCCAAAGGACCAAGGTGACCCAAAACAGTCCCAAAGCAGGCCAAAACAAGGCTAGAACATGCATGGGATAAGGCCAAAATATGCTAGAAAGGTGAGCACAAAACAAGATGCATACAAGGTCAAAAGAGGCAATTGCACTACACCTATTACAACCAAACATGGCATGACTTAGGCCAATAAAATTAGAGTTATGGCATGTTAGAATGAGCCCAAAAACCCACTTAGATGGCATCCCAAAGGCCTAAGTATGATGGCATGCACAATGACCTATTCTTAAGGCATGAAACACAAACTATCCAAAGCATGGCATAGGTGATAAATGTAAGTGTGTGACCAAGAAACATGAACTGAAATTACATATTAGATGATGCCAAATCATAAAAATACTTCAAGTAACACATGCTAATGAACTCAAGGCACAAAGCTTACAAGCTAGAATGAACCAAGGCTATGCAAAACAATGCATGCACGACCAAGACAACACCAAACAAAGCTTAAACATGGTGAAACATGACTAAAAGCTCCTTTGAGTTGAGCCAAAATATGCAAGCATGATGATCCAAATGCAAGATGCATGTTATGCAAATATGCAAGATTACTCTACAAGTATGTGAAGCATGCAAGATGTTATCAAACCAACGTGGAATAGAGTTAAGGCAGGTTCTAAAAGCCACTAAAAAGTGCTGAAATAGAACCAAGATATGCTAAGTAAACATGTTACTCTTATAATCCAACAATACAAGCATATGAGACATAAGGAGAGAGGGGGGGTCCCTCTCCTATACAAGACTCCAAAACCACTTCTCCACCACTGAAAATCCTCTGGATTTCAGTGGTGGGAAGGTCAAAATAAGATGATCCCAAAGCTCAAAAGTAAAGGCACAAAACAAGGCCAAACAAGGCCAAAGAGGGGGTAGACAACCCCCAACCAAAAAGTGACCTTAAGCAACCATAACAAGCATACAAAATCAAAACTTTTTGTAGCTTAGAGTCAAGCTTGAAACAATATAGAAGTATGTGTAAAAGCTTAAGCAAGAATGAGGTATCTAAAGTTTAGAATCTTACCTTTGAAGAACAACTTCAAGAACAAAAGACCATCAACTCTCTCTGATCAAAACTAGCTCAAGAACCTTAAAACCAACCTCCTAGTACCTCAGCACACAAGGATGCTGTAACTCTAGGTGTCTTAGTGCAAAAGTATGAACAAAACACACTTTAGAACACAAATGCACACACAAATGTAGAGAGATATAGAGATAAATAGATATATATCACTTCTCCTCAGATTTTTTCTAACCCTGAGAAGGGAGGAGGAGTTCCTTCCTTATAGGAATCCAATTCCAAGGCTTCTTGGAGAAGCTAACACAAGGTGCAAATCCCTCCATACACGTGTATGGAGGGAAGAAATTGTGCATGCCAGCTGTGACAGCTGGCATAAAATATCTGCCAAAAGCAGAAGAAAAGGGGTCGGTCGAAAAATATGGCCGATTGACCAACAAAGGTGGCCGGTCGACCAAAAACAGTGCCGATCGGCTAATACCCTTGGCCGATGACAAGAAAAAGGGGCCAATGGCTTCATGCCTTGGCCGATGGGTTAAGGAAATGGCCAACAAGCCACCCTCTTCCCTTGAAAGCAAAAACACAAGTGCTTGGTCCACAACCACGCACAAAACAGTCAAGTTGAGAGATCTTAAGGCAAGGCGCGTGGCCGAGACCTCTGGGAACTCAAAACGAACACGAGCATAGATGATCATCGAGTGTTCAAACAATGATGTCCAAGTCTTGAGGATGGTAAAAAATGGGGTGTTTACAGTTGCCCCTCTTTGACAGAACTCGAAAGTCATAAAGATGACGGGAGTGAATGTCAAAGCCCAGAGACGACCAATTTTTGACAAGGCCAAAGACTCAGACAAGCATATAAGATAGCAAGATATTTGCCCGAGGGCAGGAGCAAAATGCAAAGGACATGCACAATGCCGAGCATAACTTATGATCATGCAAAGAGAGCTGTAATGAAGCATTTATGCAAAATAAATACAACAGTTTAAGTGAGTGAATAAGAAATAGCAGTCCTACACAATCCAACAGAGAGGATGTTAGAAAATTATGCAATTCTCACTGCGCCTCATGCGGAGAAGATTAAAAGCGACTACCGAGGACACCCGTAGTCTCAAACACAACATCTCTCAGCGTATCATACGCAAGAGAGGCAAGAGATCATCTCTCAGCGTAGCACACGCATGAGAGGAAATTACTGTGCAAGAAAGCGCAGTCATCCAAACGCGTGCCAAACACGAGAGGAGAGGGGTACGTCCAAACGCGGTACGCGAGTGGAGAAAGGGGTACGTCCAAACGTGGCGCGCGAGTGGAGAAAGGTTGTAGAATGCATGATAAACGAGAACATGCGGGTACGTCCAAACGCAGCACGCGAGTGGAGAAAGGTTGCGCAAGAAAGTGCGATACACTGAACAGTGCGGGTACGTCCAAACGCGGCACGCAAGTGGAGAAAGGGGTATAGTCAGACTGAACCGGAACTTCTCTCGAATGAACCATTCATACAATATCGTCTGGTTTCATCATCCTCAAATGAACCATACATACAATATCGTGCCTGCAAAAGAAAGAAATTCAACAGGTACAATATAGTAGAAACACATGTTTCACGTTAAATCAAGATGTCGTTTCAATATGAGATAAACACATGCACATATGATATGGATAGAAACATGCATAGCAATGCATGTCAAAGGTGCGTGATAACGTAACTAAGCATGTGTGCATAACAATGCAACCTAAGTGTGCGCGACAACGCAAGTAAAAAGGTGCATGACAATACAACAAGTGTGCGCGACAATGCAAATAAGGTGGTGCATGACAATGCAACAAGTGTGCGTGACAACGCAAGTAAAAAGGTGCATGACAATGCAACAAGTGTGCGCAACAACACAAGTAAAAAGGTGCATGACAATACAACAAGTGTACATGACAACGCAAGTAAGGTGGAGCATGACAATGTAACAAGTGTGCGCGACAACGCAAGCAATGTGTGTAACAATGCAAGAACGGGGTGCATAATCACATGTAACTAAAGCATGCACAACAACTCAGGCGATGTGTGTAACAATGCGAGAACGGGGTGCATAAACACATGTAAGTAAAGCATGCGCAACAACGCAGGCAATGTGTGTAACAATGCGAGAACGGGGTGCATAATCACATGTAAGTAAAGCACGCGTAACAACGCAGGCAATGTGTGTAACAATGCGAGAACGGGGTGCATAAACACATGTAAGTAAAGCATGCGCAACAACGTAGGCAATGTGCGTAACAATGCAAAAGGGGTGCATAAACACATGTAAGTAAAGCATGCGCAACAACGCAGGCAATGTGTGTAACAATGCAAAAGGGGTGCATAAACACATGTAAGTAAGCATGCGCAACAACGCAAGCAATGTGTGTAACAATGCAAAAGGGTGCATATTCAACGAAAGCATGGTAAAGCCATGTTATTCGTGATGTTAAGATGCAACTCAAAAGCAAGATGAAGCGTCCTCAATGCAAGGGCAAAAAGACGCATAACGAATGCGCTTATTATAATTATGACAAAACATTGTAACATAACATGCTCAAAAGTAATTCTTGAATTTTTACAATATACCAAAGGATACGAAAAGGATACACCTCGTGTGCATCGAATGCCGTACACGGAAGACACGGTTCGAGATCAACACGAAGACCGGTTGAGTTTCAAAAGTGTACTTTCTTGCACTATCTTGAGAGATGAAGGTCCCAAACCACATAATAGACCCAACCAAGGGTGTGGGAGGTTCACCAACCACAAGGGAAGGCCACTGGCCACCCATCGGCCACAAAATGAGATCATCGGCCAAATATTTAGCTGATCAGCTAACAATTTGGCCGATCGGCCAAAAGTGGCAATTTCGGGAGAGTTTTGTCTTTTGGCCACAGGTCTTTAAATATGGGGTTCCAAACCTCATTTCCTCACTTCTCCAAGCTCGAAAAACCTTTCTCTTTCTTTCTAGGTGATTTCCCGACCTTCGATCTGTGTTTTCCTCTTGTCTTCGTCCCTTTTCCGTCGTTCGATTCGCGAAACCCTTCCCGTTTCGCACACTTTAAACAGAACAAAACTCGATTTTCGGTGTTTCTTTTTTGGTTTCCACTACTTGGGGTTTGTTTCCTCCTAAGTTTACTTGGTTTTCGTGCCTTTTCCAGACTCTGACCTTTTCGCTAATTTTTCATCCTCTCAGGGTTGACTTTTGGGTTGACCTTTCGCATTCTTGCCTGCTTTTCACATTCTCGGCCATTTTCACGCTCCTTTTGAGATGGCGGACGACATTCCACGTGGTGGGACTCCCCCGGAGATGGACGTGGACCCTGAGGTCGAGCTCCTACCTCTTCGCATCCGGCCATTCGATCTGGCGACTTATAGGCTGGCAATACACGTGTTGCCTCCCGATGGCATCTGCCATTTCAAGAGCTATGCGCGGGGCGCGCCACTGGAGCTTTTGTTGCGTGATCCAGAGTCACATCTATCTTATGGCGCCGCTGAGGTATATTCTGCCTCTGTTTCATTTTCTGCAATGTAGAACACATAACTGTGATAGTCGATTCTATTCTTTAACTACTTAACTCAGACACACTAATACATCACATGCCGTAGTTCACTGTGAGCACACCCACACCCGATATCTGTGTAATCTTGAACACATGCACACACGTTGCATTCTCAACTGAACAATTCAAACACACTGATACATCAAATGCTGTAGTTTACTGCGAGCACGCCCGCACCCAATATTTGTGTAATCTTGAACACATGCACACACACTGCATTCTCATCAATTTGAGTGCATTCAACACTGTATTTCTAACACTGCTTCGCAACTGTTTGTTTTGAATACAGGGAGATTCCCATGCCTTTTGGGGGTATGGGAACACTGCCGCCCGAGGTTGGTATATGGAGCTGCCCGATGCGACTTATGCCTAACTTCAAGCCACACAAGCAGAAACCAAGACGGATGAGCCCTGAAGTGGTTCAGAAAGTGAAGAAGAAAATTCTCAGGCTCCTTAAAGTAGGCTTCATTAGAACAGCCAGGTATGTCGAATGGTTGTCTAACATTGTGCATGTGGTTAAAAAGAATGGCAAGATGAGGGTATTCATTGATTTTAGAAATCTGAATTTGGCAACTCCAAAAGATGAATACCCTTTGTCTATAGTTGATCTATTGATGGACAGTTCAGCAGGACACAGGATTTTGTCTATGATGGATGGGCATTTTGGTTACAACCAGATCTGCATTGCAGAGGAGGATGTCCACAAGACAGCATTTAGGTGCCCTAGGAATATTGGCACCTTTGAATGGGTGAAAATGCCATTTGGTCTAAAGAATGCTGGGGCAACATATCAGAGGGCAATGAATACTATCTTTCATGATCTTATTAGAGGATACCTAGAGTGTTACATTGATGATATTGTTGTAAAGTCCCAGTCTATGGAGGAACACTTGGTTCACTTGTTAGCAGCTTTCGAAAGAATGAGAAAGTTCAAGTTGAAGCTTAATACTCCCAAATGTGCTTTTGGTGTATCAGTGGAAACTTCTTGGGGTATGTAGTGCACAAGAAGGGAATATAGATTGATCAGAATAAAGCCAAAGCCATCATTGAGACCAAACCTCCATCAAGTAAGAAAGAATTACAAAAGTTCCTTGGTCAGGTTAATTTCCTTCGAAGATTTAAAAAGTTTGTGTGGACAGTAGCATCAAGCTGCTTCCGAAGGAATTAAAGCCTACTTGGCCAAGCATCCAGTGTTGATGCCACCAAGGAGAGACAAGCCCTTAAAGTTATATATTACTGTAGCAGAAGATTCATTAGGAGTTTTCCTAACTCGGGACAATGAAGATGGCAAGAAGCAAGCAGTTTATTACCTTAGTAGGTTTTTAAATTCTCATGAATGTAAATACTTAGCTATAGAAAAGTTGTGCCTTGCATTGTACTTTGCAACAATGAAATTAAGATATTATCTTTTGCTTACTGTTGTCATGGTAATTACAACCATAGACTTGGTTAAGTACATGTTATCTAGACTTATGTTGAGAGGAAGAATTGGCAAATGGATATTAGCTCTATCAGAATTTCATCTAGAATATGTCCTTCGAAAGGCAGTAAAAAGACAAGTTTTGGCTAACTTCTTGGCAGATCATCCATGTCAAACAAAAAGTTAAGAGATAATGGACCTTGGTATGGTCAATGTTGAGCCATGGAAAATGTGGTTTGATGGATCAAAAGCTAATGGTTTGGTTGGAATTGGTGTTTAATTAAATCACCACAAGGGGTAGAAACCACACATGGTTTCAGAGTGGATGAAACTACTTGTTCCAATAATCAAGCTGAATATAAAACTTTAATAATGGGACTTGAGATATTTATTGGATTATAAGCTCATACAATTGATATATTTGGGGATTCCCAATTGGTAATCAACCAAGTAAAAAGAATCTTCAAATGTCAAAGTGCAAGCCTGTTACCATATTATGTTGCTGCACTGCATTTGCTTTCTCAGTTTTAGATAGCCAATGGGACTTATATCCCAAGATTCATGAACCATAAGGCCAATGATGTAGCTCAAAGGGCCTCAAATTTTATAAGAAAGGGGAATACCCAAGTGGATATAAGTCAAGCAACATATCAGAAGTTAATATCATCTTTGGCTAAAAGGGGTATTATGGTAGAAGTTAACCAGAATAACTTAGAAGAGCATGATTGGAGACATCCAATCATTCAATATTTAACTGGCCCATCTTCGAAGGCCAGCATGAAAATTAAATTACAGTCCATGTAATAAATAGTGTATAACAATGCTCTTTACAAAAGGAAAGCAAATGGGTTGTTGTTTGAATGTTTAGGGCCAAATGAAGCATTGACTGCTATCACTGAGGTGCATGAAGGTATTTGTGGTGCCTATCAGCCTAGTGTGAAGATGAGATGGTTACTTCGAAGGCATTCCTACTATTGGCTAACCATCCTAAAGGATTGCATAGAGTATGTAAAAGGATGTCAGGCATGCCAGAAGCATGGCATGATAAGACATGTGGCAATAACTGATTTGTATGCAGTAGTGAAGCCATGGCCATTTAGAGGATGGACAATGGATATGATAGGGAAAATATATCCACCTTTTTCGAAGCAGCATTGTTTCATTTTAGTGGCCACAGATTACTTCACTAAATGGGTCGAAGCTAAGCCTTATAAGGCTGTGGATCAGACTGAAGGTATTGGATTCATCAAGGAATTGATCCATAGGTTTAGCATCCCACAGACCATAACTGTAGATAATGAGACTGTATTTGATAGAAAGATGGTAAAATCTTTCGCAGCAGAGTTTGGAATTAGCCTTGTTAGTTCCACCCCTTATTATGCACAAGCAAATGGTCAGGCTGAGTCATCTAACAAATCTTTGAAAAAAGAAATACAAAGAGTTGTGGAAGACAATTCTAGGGATTGGCATAACTTGTTGTTAGATGTGTTGTGGGCCTATAGAACTTCTCTAAGGTCAAGTTCATGAATCACTCCTTATGCCTTAGTATATGGACATGATGTAGTGTTGCCTGTGGAAATTAATATTAAATCCTTGAGGGTAAAATGCCAGGACGAGTTAACTTTTGAGCAGTACCATCAAAGGATGTTATTGGAATTAGAAAATGTGGATGAAGTTAGAATTTTGGCATTCAATAGTATTCTTTTCCAAAAGAAGAAGGCAGCCAAAAATTATAATAAGAAAGTCAGACATATTAGCTTTGATGAAGGTGATTTGGTATGAAAAACAATACTTCCAATAGGAATTAAAAGCCATAAGTTTGGCAAATGCTCATCTAATTGGGAAGGACCATACCAAATTCACAAAGTTTTGCCTTGAAGAGCATACCATCTAAGAAATCTGAATGGATATGTGCATTCCAAGAAAATCAATGGTAGGTATTTGAAGTCTTACTATCCAACTGTGTGGGAAACACAAGAAGTGTGAGAAATGCTAAAGTAAAAATAAATAAAAGAGCATGAAGCACTCAAATAACAAATAAAGATTTCATTTCATAAAGAATTAAGTACATGCAACCACAAATTGGCCTAAAAATCAGTACAATGTTTTAGTTGTTCCCTTACAATTGATTCTTTACTTCTAAGGGATGGGAACAACTGAATGGCTGTAGCTATGTCTTGTCTTTTGTCAGCCAGCCCCTAGTTAGTAATTTGCAACTTCTTGGCTTTTCGATCCAAGGCTAGGTTGACTGCTGCTAGCTCTTCTTCCAGTTGAGCTTTCTTTTCCAACAGCTGGGATCGAAACTAGGATGCATAGGAGTATTGTCCCTTCAATTCAAACACTTCAGCATGGATATGGGATACAAACTCTTTATCCTTTGGCAGTTTTTCTTCTATAGCCTTAGCCATTTGACAGATATTAATGTAAAAGTCTATGGTGGTTGCTGCCTGAGATAGGTGGCTTGAAAAGGCCAGATTGGATTCCTTGAAGACCTAAAAACATTTAAGGAAACCATTCTTGATGATAGGCCTCTGTAAAGCTTTAAATGGAAACCTCAAAAATGTTTGGGGTAAATCCAAGCAAGTGGCCAAGTGCACTCGAGGTAAGGAGGCTTCAGCAGCAGTGGAGGAGCCCTCAATAATCTCTAGTAAAGAATCAACAAGGATCAATGGCTCAGCCTCACTGCTTGGTACCCTGAGCTAGTGAAGAGATGCCAAACAAACTGGCCAGCCAAGCCTTGAAGATGTCCATCTCCTCCTTTGACATTATCAATACAGAAGATTTGCTGGTTGAAGGAAGAAATGGAAGTATGGAGATAGGTGAAGGAGTAGGAGTTCCCCTCAAAGAGTCAATTGTCCTGGCTACCAGCAAGTCTAAAGAAGAAGGACTGGGGCTGGGTGGTTGGAAAGAAGTTGGAAGGCCAATGACCATTGAAGTAGAAGTGGTAATTGGAGTATTCTCAATTAGGAGAGGGGCAGCCAGGACTATAGGAGGAGCATATTGGGATGAGATAAATGATAGATGAGGTAAATATGGAGTTGAGTTCGGACACAAGGAAGGTGGAAGACTCTACCTCATAAGACAAGAGGAAAAGGGCATGGAAAGTGTAGAGCTGGGAAGTGGAAATATTGCCTGAATAGGCTCTATCTTCATTAGCACTTCACTATAAGTCTTCTTTTCTCCTTATGAGGCTGTTTCTAGTTCTGCTGAAGTTTGAGAAGGCCTTTTATCCACAGATGAAGAGGGAGGGGCCTGTGTTGAAGGAAGAATAAATGAACTGATTACTGCTACATAAAAAAAAAGGGTGTTAATTCCATGCTGAAACCTGGAGAGGGAAATTATCACAAGGGATTGAAAGAGGTTACCAGCTTTAGAAGTTGTGGTGGTGCTGCCGTTTGGAGAACTGCGAAGGGAGTAGTGCTCAGCAGTTTGTTTCCTCCTTGCAATCCCTTTTGAAGTGCATTAATAGCAGCAACTTCATCCCTTAGTATTTGCTGCTGTCTCCTCTTCTTAGGCCTTTGAAATATGATGATTTCCTTGGAATGCTCTTCTTCCACTACTTTGGCAGCTACCTCATGAGTAGAGTCCCCAACAAGGCCAGAGGGGGAAACTGTCTATTTCTTCCTTCTCTTCAATGATGTTTCTTTCTCCTTCTCTGCTTCTTCCTCTTCCAAGTGAGCCTTAGGTATCTCCTCCTCAGGATCAAGCAAAAGTCTTCTTTTCCTCTGCTGTTGCTGCTTGCCTTTGAGGATATTCAAAGCTTGAACTCCCTGAGAAAAGTCTTCTTGTGAGGCTCCTACACCAAAGTAAAGTTATAAGTAAATAAGCAAGGCATCATAAAAGGAAGAGAAAGGGAAAATAGAAATGCATACCTTTTTTCAAAGTAGCTCTGGTAACTCTTAGAGGAGGTGAGGCAGCAGAAGCAGATACAGAGATAGCATGAGTAAGAGTTGGAATGACAGGAGCAGTAGAGGCAATAGTAGTGGTCCCAGTCTCTTTGGACTTAGCTTGAGAGGGCACATCTAGCCCAACCAACACATCTCGAAGAGAGATGGCCAGGAGCACCTCCATATTGGCTGTCCACCAATTCTGGTACCTCTTCAATGCAGTGCTGTGTGGGATGAAGGAAGTGAACCTGAATTTGACCAAGTCTTGTATCAACTTGGAAGTTGCCTCGTGTAGTCTGGTTCTTGGCACATTCAGCTCTTTGGTTGCAAGATTGGTGTTAGTTTGGCTATAGAGAGGGACGGGAATTCCTTGAGTAAGGTTCAACAATGCATTTGTAAGCTTGAAAGTTCAAGGTACCAATGTAGAACTCCATTGGAATCAAAATCGAGGCCCACATATCCTTATGGATGGAGTTGGGGCAGGTGTTGTCAACTAGGAAAGTCTTCAGCCATGTTGGGAGAAAGGGCAATTGGAAGTTGATGGAAGGAGGTAAGGTAATAAGCAAAGCTAGAAGGGTAGAGTGAAACTCTGGCATACTTCATTCCATAAGCGGTAGGGTCTTGCACCAAGAATCTCAGGCACCTGGAATGTAAATAAGTGAAGTACGTGAAAAGCCAGAGTTGTAACACCCAAAGTGGTCCTCCTTAGTTGGCATCGAGGCGTTTCTCACCAAACTGAGAGCATGTTCTGTATACATGGCCCAGTACATAAGGAGCTAAGGATATCTTTTTAACCGAAGTGAGAGCCTTAGCAAGAGGGGTGAATTCAGGCATAATTCTATGTGAAGAGGTACATAATAAAAACTTGCAGAGCCAATATAAGAGAAAAGAAAAGAACTCCCGATTAGTCACAGGACCTTCCTTTTTATTCGCAGACTTCACAAAATCACTAAAGGAAGAAGTCAGAGGGGGGAATAGAGAAAGGAACATTAATATCAGGATAATGAAGATCGAATAGAGTACCAATAGGCGATAACCCTAGAAGATGACATATGTCAAGGACAGTAGGGGCCCTCATACCATATCGAAATTGAAAGAAATTGAAAGCTAGGTTCCAAAAACAAAGAGTAACGGGTATGAGAAAAGGGTCTTCAAGAATGGAAAACCTAGCTAGTCGAAGGGCATCAAGGAGACAGAGTTCCTGGAGGTCCAGCGTTCGGGCAAGAACAACTTGGTTGTACCATTGCTTCCATTTTGGCCTCAATGTGGGCCAACAGCGATGGAGACGGTTCATCTTCCAGCTTCCACAATCAAGGCCACCCTCGTAAAGGAGTCATTGATCTTCTAAGCGCAGATACAAAGCAGAGGGTTGGGTGGGGGCTTCTCTAAATATGGGACCAAGGACAATCTCCCATTGAGCATGGTGCTAGCGAATAAATACGTGACCATCAATAGCACATCGTTCCCAGTCTTGTATTTGTCACATTCTTCATTGATGATTCTCCTCAAAGCCACAAATGGGCTTACATGCTTGACGAATGGTATTTTAGAAGAAGAAGCCATTAGCAAGGAATTCAAAGAAGAAAGTGAACCGAAGGGCAAAGAGTTGCAGACAAGAGCAACAGGAGTGAAAGAGAGACTTTGGACAAGTGTGTAGTTAAAGCATGAGAAGAAGGGTTTTAAAACCTTTCTGTCTAAAGTTGCCTATTTAACATAACGGGTCAAATAGACCCAGGTTCTAATCCCTGTGTGATCAAGGCTTTTATTTTAAAACCCTGAAAACATAAGAAAGAAGACTACCTTCGAGCCAGAATGTAGATACCTTATGAAGGAGGGAAACACATTTCAAATACCCACCTTAGCTTCGAAAGGTGTTAGGTGGCTTCGAAGCCAGTTTTCAAATACTTAACTTAACTTTGAAAACAGGTAGTTGGCTTCGAAAGGTGTTAGTTGGCTTCGAAGTTATTTTTCAAGTACTTAGCTTAATTTTGAGAACAGGTAATTGGCGTCGAAGCCAGTCTTATATGTTGAATTCAAGCATAGTTAAGATTTGCTCACTTCAAGAATCCTGGAGGTGTGCTTTTAAACTTTCCAACAAAGGAAGTTTTCTTCAAAGGGATCTTCGTAATGACCTATAGTTAGAATATGGTTCTTGCCTATTCTTTCAGCATAAATAAGCACTATGAAACCAGTTCTTGGTTAAGCATTATAGAAAGTCCAAAGGCCAAAGGACTAATCTTACGCTTTTGCTTATACAAAATCCTTCGAAGGAAAATAGGGCTGTTCTTAAGGGAAATTTCATGCTTTGAAATACCTAATCAGGCCTTGAAGCAAGATTGGTGCTGTTATTCACACAAATTATATTAACCATACGATTGGAGTGTGAAAACCTAAGATAAATACCATTACTCCTATGAAGAATTTTATGATTCGCAACATTTGAAACCAGGCATCGAAGCTAGTTGGTTGCTTCGAAATTGTCATTCACAGATTACATAAACAGAGTAAGATATAAAGCCATATTTGCCATAGGCAATCGATCATACAATTGGAATATAAAGCCAGACCATGACAAATGATGTTTGAAAAGCTCAGTTTTATTGATATGCAATATTCACATTGGGAACACCTACTTGGTTATATTCTCAATTTCATAAAAGTAAGAAATGGACAAAGTCAAAAGATCATGGAACTTTGTCCAATAAAATTCAATAAATACATACTATTTTCCTAACCTATCTTCTATCCTATCTAAATTTGGTTTATCTAATTGTTGAGCCCTCATTTGGAAAAAGAGATGCCGGGCCTTCAATTCAAATTCTGTCTGTTTAAGAGCATTATCTGTTTCATCCATTTCTCCTGCCCCATGTATTTCATCCATTAGGGTATCTCCTCCAAACTCTAAGTCTTCATTCTTGAAGTTCTCATATTCTTCAAGAAGATTCTCCTCCTCATACTGAATTTAAATCCGAGTAGTAGAGGTTTCCACTAGCAACTCACTGGTAATGGAAGCATTTATGTGCCAGTTGAGTAGAAGAGGAAGTTAATCCAAGAAAGTATAAAGCTCTGCCTGGGCTATAGGGTTAAGGATGTGGTTTCGAGAGATACTATCACAAGACCATAGTAAGTTCTTGTGAGGAATATCATCTCGAAGGACATCAAAGGATAAATGGAAGAAAATGACAAGCAGAGTCTGGGCTCTATATTGTTGGTAAGTAGTAGGAAGGACTGGGGCTTGGTAGAGAGCAAAATGCTGGCTGTCGAATAGGGTGAGTTTCAGTTCTTCAATCCAGTTAGGATTGGAAGGCAGAGAAGGAGCAATTGGGTCCTCTCCAAAGGAAGGTGGGAATTCAAGCCTACTCACACATTCTAGCCAGTCAGAGGAGCAACATTTTTCTTTTTGGCCAAGAGTGAGGGACTGAGTCCCAAGGATTTAACAAGGTGTGGAGTATTTCGCACTATTCTAGATGGCGAAGTGGAAATATATCATGCCGAAAGCAAGTTGTCCTAAAGGCTGCAAAGACTGTCGAGGGAGATGTATGGATATACTACAGAGTTGCGCATGGAAGGATGGATTGCAATGGGGTCGTCAAATTCAGGGAATTGATGGTGGATTCGCTCCTTTATTTGAGGTTGAGTGGGTGTAGGCCAAGTTCCCCAGCCAATGCTGGTAGAAGTGTTGTTAGAGGAAGAGAAGGTAGCTTCATTCCATGCAGAAAGTTGGGAGGCAGAGGTGGAGCTTCCAAGATCCATTTTTGCAAGTTCTTGGTCCAAAGGTTTGTAGTTGGCAGATTCTTGGTCCAAAGGTTGATAGTTTGCAAAAGCATCCATAACTTGAATAAATGGAGGCGGATAAGCATGGCCAATAAATGCATGAAGGCTCTTTCAAGAACGAACATCATTGTCTAACACCTCTTCGTATGTACGATCGATGAAAAGAAAGGTTTGTTTGGCCATGGGAACTGTATCAGCCCTTTTGAATACTCAGATAGTGGAAAATGTTCAAGCACATGAAAGAATTTAATGCAGATTAAGTGCTTCATTTACAGAAGAAGTTTTCATTTCTAAGAAGATTCAAAGTCCATGCACGTCCTAGGACGTGGATGAAGTGCATTGAGTCCATTAATATCACCAAGTATTGGGTACATTAGTGCGGGGGGTAATGTTGGCTACATATTTTGTAAGAGCTAATCACAGCTTGACACGTGGTACATGAGGGGCAATTCAAAGAGTTAATACAAGTCTCTAATTAAAGACAGACACGTGGCAGGTCATATTGGTTATAATAGATCTGTGTAGCACTGGGAAAGCTAGAAAGCGCAAGATGACGTGGCCCAACGGTTACTCATGAATTCAAATTCAAAATCCAAGAGGGAAGCCTAACTGCAAGAATGACGTAGTGGGACTAACTGTGAGAGAGCATGATCAGCAATCATGAGAGGACATTTCGATGGTTGGAAGCCCACTTCGACGATTATCCTTGGAGAGTATAACTAGCAGAGAGAGCCCAAATTGAAGGATCCAGACTCAGATCCAAAAACCAATCATTTGCTTCATATTTTCTTTCCAGTTTTTTACATTTCCAGTTCTTTACATTTTCAGCACTTCAATTCCTGTACTGCATTTCATTTCCTAGGAGTTGTTTCAAGTAGTTGCTATAAATCTTTTTAAGACTGGGTCATTTCATTGTAAGTTCTTATTCACTCAATGAAATTCGATTTTTAAATTGTTCTGTACTTGTTATTTCTTAAAAATTTCTCCTAAAACAAGCCACCAGTAAAAGTCATTTTCATTGAGGTCGAAAGAACTTCAACATAATCATCTAATAATTGGTTGGCAATTATAAATTCTGTAAGGACTTATTGATCCTTGCTAGCATGCTTAAAATTATACAATTAACCTTCGAATGCCAAAAAAGCCAACAATTCGATAGTTAGCATCACATGACTTTACTTATATAATGTCCCAAATCAATCATATAGCAAAAAAGTTTACTGGTAAGACCAGCTGACACACTTTTATTAGGTTGTTAGGAGACAATGGAAAATTCATTTACTATGTGTTGCGATTTCTCATTGACTAAGAATATCATAGACACTCATGATATTCCGAGAGTATCTCATAATTTTTTGGGGAAACTCCTCCTCAATGAAATCTTTAAAAATTAATTACTAATTGATGGTAAAGTGTATAACTTTATACTTTAATATTTGTAAAGTTTATTGTTAATTTGTAAATAATTTTTAAAATATACACTGACATGTGAATTGCCCTAATTGTTTTGAGGGACCAAGAATGATGAGCTAGATTGAAGATTTTTAAAAATATGATTTAATAATTTTCTTTTAAGTAAATTATATCGACCTCCCTCTAAAATTTGGAAAAAATATATATAGCAAGTAGGGGTGTTTGCGGTTCGATTGCAGCTGGGAAACTTCTAATTCGCCATCCGTCCACCGAATGGGCGGATTGGAGAAAATCAATCCGCATCTATCTGCCGAATTGACGGATGCGGATTTAGCGGATTGACGGATTGATGGATGAATGCGAATCGGTTTAGCAGTTTAAACTTTTACAAACTTTCAACATGATACAACTTGTCAACATTTTTTTTTTGGGATAACAATCCAACTCAACATAACTAAAAGATTATCAAGTAAATTGTCAAATACCAATAATAAATACATATAAGAAAACCATATATTATCAAAACTATTTCATTACTTTTTTTTATTCAAAAACTATTTAATTTGATTTTAAAAAAATGACAATTAAACCCTATATTTTCCACAGAAAATATTAAATATCAACCCTTGCCATTTGATAAAAGGATTTCTAAATTGAAAACACAACAGAATATCTAAACTCTTTTTTCAATTGAAAACACAAACAAAATATTTGAACAAATTGAAAACACAAAGTCTTACAAATTACTAGAGATGCTCGTGGTTTGGAAATTCGGTTGTAGCCAAAAAAAACTTCAAACCCGCCATCCATCCAAAACTAGGCAGATTGGAAAAAATTAATCTGCAACCGTTCACTAGTCATCACGCATCTGTCCAAAATACGGTAGATTAGTTTGGTTCGGTCAGTTTAGGCAAATCAGAATATCTGTTGCTTACTCCTAATAGAAAGTCATACAATGTTGGTATAATTACACTAATCTCCTTTTTAATAACGTTAAAGAGACCAAAACTAATGCAAATAGTATGAAGACACGAGATAAATAAGATCAAAATATCCATTTCAGTATAACAAATACGACAATATCATTTGCCATTCTTATGATTAATGAATTCTAATGAAGATAAGTTCAGTGTCATTTGAATTACTATTTTTTAAAAATTCAATATAATTATGTCGAACTTATGAATTTTATTGTATTTTCTCTAAATTTTACGAGTTGTTAATATAATTTATCTGTTGTTGTGTATGTTAGCAAAAATTTGGTTTAAGTCCAATCGATAGTGATTGATCAACAGACTTAAATGAATTTTCACATAAAAAAAAAAATAAAATCAGACGTGTGGTTAAGTTCTATGCCTTAAACAGATTAAGGACTTCCCTAGAGGTAATTAAATAAAGAAGAAATAGAACATACCAGAATATGTATAATTCAAATAAATTGTCACTTATTACAAGTTGTATGAACTTAAACAAGAACAAAAAACAAAAAATACAGCAATCAACAGAAGAAAAGAAATGGGAGTTGAAAACCAATTTATCTACTCCAAAAGTTGCTAATTTAACTACTACTAACTAGAAGCTAATATCATGAATTGTGAATGGTTTTTTAGATGGTTTATTTTCTTTGTGTCTCTCTTGACCTATTTATATAGGTTCAGCCACATGAGAGAAGGAGAGATAATAAAATCCCATGATTTCCTCAACATATCATGATTGCCTAAACACCATCCATATCTCATATTCATAGTAACCACTTGGCAAATTTGGTGCTTAACTTGGTCTTGGTTCCTTAGTCTCAGCAACTATCTTTCAAATGACTGTAATGGCTAACTTTCTAGCCCTCCATTTAACATGTTATCATGCCATATCATACCACGTTCTTAACACATTTGTCATGCCACGTCAGCATCCCTGTTGACAGAAATTAATAATAATAATAACAACAAATGTGGCCAAGGTTATTTTTTTTAAAAATAGTATATGATTTCAATTGACAGACCATAATCAAATTTGGCCATAATTAATAGGTCACAATCGACAGAAAAATAAAATGTGGTGCCAAGAATGCCCCCCTCATTTAAATGGATTGAAAAATGAAATCCAATTAAATGATTTATAAGGCGGTTTATAGAAAATATTTTATGGTGCAAACAATTCGAATTCTTGAAGAGTTATATTATACCCATAGTAATTTTTAATCTATTAGAGTCGACTGGTGAACACCCTATCTTTGGCTCTGTCAAGTGATATAAGAGAGAGCCACATTCCTTATTTTTAAAATAAAACAATTCTTAAAACAATTTTCTATTAGCCACATTTTGGTTAATTAAAGAGAATTCACTGCATATACATTCTTTAACCATTGTTGTTTTTTAAACCCTGTCGTGAAAATTAATTTTTGGTGTGATCGACAAATCCAAAAAGGATGTTGAATTCTAAAGCTCACATAATTAAATGTCATTAAAAATTCATAAATTTTGACACTTTGAACAATATCAAAAAATTACACTCAACAAACGTGGCTTGTTCATAATTTTCAGTCATTTTTTGCTTAAAAGCATGCCCTCCAAGTTCATAATTTTCAGCTACATTCGACTTAAAATCACGTCCCCTAAGTGAATTTTCACCATCATTTTGTAATGAATTTTTAACATTTTTTGAGAGAAGGGGTTGTTCTTTTTTTAGCTATTAATGGCTTGTCACTTTTTGCCACGTTTGGCAAAACATCATGCCTCTTATGTTCATAAGTTTCAGCTTTCTTTGGCTTAAAATCGTGCCCCCCTTCGTGAACGTTTATCATCAGAATTGTCAATATTTTTTGAGATAAGGGGTTTTTTTATTTTTTTTTATTTTTAATTTTAGTCATTAATGGCCTATGAAAATTCTCTAAAGTCATATTATCTTCATGACTTGGTGTGCTAACCTTTCGAACCACATTCCTTGGCTCTTCCTGAATGATTGACTATTCAAAAATATGTATATTAACCCTATGAGCCACATTATTTCCATATCTTAATTTTTCATTAGCCATTATGCCTTCAAATTTATGGTTTTAATATCGAATTTCTTCAACAATTAGAAAAATTTGGCCTTTAAGTCGATGAGTTTTTCCATCACAATAATTTAAATCTCTTTGCATCAAATAACACAGAGATGATGAAATTATTTGAAATTTTTGCCTATAAAGAGAATTAATTTCTTCTTTTAGGGCCAAAATTTCACTCCGCACTAATAAATTTTATCATTACAATGGCAAATCATTATTTTCACATCATTTGTCATGCCATTATGTTTGCAATGAGCAGTAGAACCACTACCATAACACTGACAATTTTCAGAATATGAGGCATTCCACTGATAATCTGTATCCATGGAAACACTACCACTCCAATGGTGGTTTGTATCCATGGGTTCACAAGATGTAAACATGCAACTTGAAGGCATGATTTCATATGCATTAGTCTGCTTCTTCATTATCATTACTCCAAGTTAGAATGATCCCACTGGGCATACCAATTTATGTTAGTAAAAATTTGGTTTGAGCCCAATCGATAATAATAATCGATAGACTTAAATGAATTTTTGCATAAACACAAAAAAGATCAGATGTGTGGTTGAGTTATATGCCTTAAATAGATTAAGAACTTTCCTGGAGATAATTAAATAAAGAAAAACAAAACAAAATAGAATACGTATTATTCACATAAATTGTCACTTGTTACAAGTTGCATGAACTTAAACAAGAACAAAAGACTGAAAAATACAGCAATCGACAGAAGAAAAGAAATGGGGGTTGGAAAAACTAACACTGATCTACTTCTAAAGTTGCTAATTCAACTACTCCTAACTAGAAGCTAATATCACGTATTGTGAGTGGTTTTTGAGATGGTTCATTTTCTTTTTATCTCTTTTGATCGATTTATAGACTCAATCACATGAGAGAAAAAGAGATAATCAAATCGCATGATTTCCTCAACAGATCATGATTTCCTACGCATCATCCATATCTCATGTTCATAGTAGCCACTTTACAGATTTGGTACTTGACTTGGTCTTGGCTCTTTAATCTCAGTAACTAACTTTCAAATGGCTGCAATGGCTAACTTTCTAATGGGAAATTATTCAATATTCCCATAATACTACATGTTTGTACTCCTTTACCAATCATCATTCAATATGCCCCCTCATGTTTCCCAATCACCCAACACAATCGCCCACCTACCCACCTTTTCTACCAATCGTAATACTATGGAATACCACGTGTCCATACTCCGGGATTACTGAATAATGACCCTTTTCTAACCCTTCATTTAACATGTCATCACGCCATGTCATGCTACGTCAACATGCCTGTTGATAAAAATCAAAATAATATTAATAATAACAAATGTGGCTAAGGTTATTCTTTAAAAATATTCTATGATTTCAATCGACAAACCATTATCGAATTTGGCCATAATTAATAGGTTACAGTCGATAAAAAAATAAAATAAAATGTAGTGCCAACAGTGTAACATGAGACTAGATTGTATATTTCAAAACTATTATCAATTCTTGTACAAAATAGGCCTTTTCTTGTATTGTTAGGAGTCAGACATGATTCTAATATTAGGAAACCAAAAGGAAATAAGATCGCTTAAATAATGATTAAAATATTAATTAGGATAAATTTCATTTTATTTTCTTGTGGCCCGGTGTATATTATTTAGAAATGACCTTATAATTTCGTTGTAGGTTGTCAAGTGAAATGCACTGTTAGACATTTCGTCTAAATTAAAAACAATCCTGAAATATAAGTTAAAACATAAAACATTTATATGCTAATTTTCAAATGTTAGGTAAATGAGACATAGAGTAAAGCATGAATGTACTTATGTAGAAAATATTTTAGTCTTTTTCCCAAGTAGTTAACGAGTTTAATGGTGGACACTGATAAGATACAGTAGTAGCAGAGCAACCACAACAGCAACCACAACATAGCAAAATTATAACAACAACTCTAGGACTGGGAAGAACTAAGAGTTTTCTTTGAAGGTACTGAAACCTAGCCACAGACAAAGGTTTGGTGAAAATGTTTGCTATTTGATCAGTGGTAGGAATGTGACAAATGTAAACCTTCTTGGTTGCTACTCTCTCTCGAACAAAATGATAATCCACTTCAATATGCTTAGTTCGAGCATGAAACACAGGATTGTGAGACATAGCAATAGCAGATAAGTTGTCACACCAAAGAGTGGGAAGAGGCACAGGAATGTGAAGCTCTGCCAACAACATACCAAGCCAACTAAGTTTAATTGAGGTCTAAGCTAAGGCTCTAAACTTGGCCTCTGAGGAAGACTTAGACACAGTTGGCTATTTCTTGGCAGACCAAGAAATTAAGTTGGGACCAAGGTAAACATAATACCCAGTAATGGACAGTCTATCAAGCACATTTCCTGCTCAGTCTAAGTCAGAGTAAGCATTAAGAATAAGAGGATCAGTAGAGAAATGAAGACCATAGCCTAATGTGCCTTTGAGATATTTGAGTAACCTTTTTATAGAGGCAAAATTACTATTCAAGGGTGCTTGAATGAATTGGCAGGCATGATTAACCACAAAGGCAAGATTTGGTCTAGTGATAGTTAGGTATTGAAGAGCACCTACTAAACTTTTGTAAAGAGATGGTTAACTAAAGGGTAAGTCAGCATCCGAAGATAGAGTAGAAGTTTTAGTAGCCATGGGAGAGGAGTAAGACTCGCAATCACTCATGCCTGCTTTGGCTAGAATCTCTGAAGCATACTTTTGTTGAGAAAGAACATATTCAGCAGAGGACTTGGTGACAAAAATACCAAGAAAGTAGTTAACAAATCCTAGTTCTTTCATAGAAAAAGTGGCATGCATTTGTTAAATCAAAGAAGCAATATAAAGAGGATCACTGTCAGTGAGAAGGATATCATCCACATATATGAGTAGAATGGTAATAGAATTAGAAGTCTTTTGGACAAACAAAGATGAGTCACATTGACTAGGAACAAAATTATGAGAGAGGAGAAAAGTGGAGAAAGTAGAGAACCAAGCTCTAGGGGCTTGTTTTAAGCCATAGAGAGCTTTGTTTAATTTGCAAACAAGATGAGGCTGAGTAGATGAACAAAACCTTGAGGTTGGAGCATTTACACTTCTTCAAGAACCCCATGCAGGAAAGCATTGGAAATGTCAAACTGTTTCATTGGCCAATCTAAATGGAGAGCAAGGCACAAGAGAATTCTGATAGTTGGTTGTTTAGCCATAGGACTAAAAGTCTCATGATAATCCGCTCCCTCAGTTTGGAGAAAGCCCTTGGCAACTAGTCTAGCTTTATGTTTAGCTATTGTGCCATTTGAATTCTTTTTCAACCTATAAACCCATTTGCAACCAATGGCCTATTTGCTAGGGGATAAAGAGACTAAGGTCCAAGTACCTTGCTTTTGAAAAGCCGCATATTCATCAAGCATAGCAGCCTGCCAAGCAGAAGATGAGGCATCCTGAGAATAGGTTTGAGGTTTGAAATGAGCAGTGGAAGTAAGAAGAGAGACAGAAGTGGAAGAGGAATGAAGCCTTTTGGATTTAGACCTAGTAATCATGGGATGAGCAGTAGATAGAACACACATAAGATTGATAGAAATTGAAGAGATAGGAATTTGAGTAGAATGATCAGTAGAAAGATGAGGAAGAAGAGGAGAAAAATAAGAAACATCAACTGAAGATGGAGTTGGTTGCTGTGAGAGAGCTGGTGATGAAGAGATGATAGGAGTTGGGGGCTAAGGTGGCTGTTGTGAAAGAGAAGATGGAGAATAAGAGTGAGATTGAGGTGCAGTGGCCGGTGAAGTGGGCCAGAAAAAGTGAACCAACTGAGAAACCGTAGATGAAGTAGAAGAAGAAGAAGCCTTAAAAGGAAAACAAGACTTATCAAAGACTACATGTCTTGAGATGTATACTTTGCCTGATTGAGAATCAAGACATCTATATCCTTTAATAGAAGGTTGATAGCCAATGAAAACACAAGGGATGGGTCTTGGTTAGAGTTTATGAGTAGTATTGGGCTTGAGCTAAGGATTGGTAGTCAGGTTTTTGTTTGAACAGAACCTCATAAGGGGTAAGATTGTTGAGTTTGAGAATAGGATGTCTATTAATCAAAAATACTGCAGTGGCAAGAGCACCAAACCAGTAGATTAAAGAAAGGGAAGAGTGATATATGAGAGTAATTGTGGTTTCAATGAGATGCCTATGTTTTCTCTCAGCCACACCATTTTGAGATGCTGTATGAGGACAGGTCAACTAATGTTCAATCCTTTTTTGTTTAAGAAAAACCTGAAATTGAGTGCAAAGATATCCACCCTCATTATCACTCCTAAAAACTTGAAGTTTAGTAGAGAATTGTGTCTCAACAAAAGCTTTAAACTCTATAAATTTGGAAAAAACTTCACTCTTATAATGAAGAGGAAAGAGCCAAGTAAACTTGTTAAAATCATCAACGAACAACACATAGTATTTAAAGCATGAAATAGAGGGAGAAAAGGGCCCTAAACATTAGTGTGAATGAGAGCTAAAGGCTTATTTATAGTACAATTTGACAAACAAAAAGGTAACGTATGGCTCTTGGACACACAACAATGTTCACACAAACTAGAGCCTTTATTAGATAGAAATGAAGACAGAGGTGCTTTCAGAGGCAGAGAAGGGGGTAGATTTCGAGGTCAGCTGCCAAGAAGCAGCCAAATGTGTCTAGGTTTTCCTCAGTGGCCGAGTATAGAGCCTTAGCTCAGACCTCAATTGAACTTTTGGCTTGGTATGTTGTTGGCAAAGCTTCACATTCCGGTGCTTGTTCCCACTCTTTGTTGTGACAACTTATTTGCTATTGCTATGTCTCACAATCCTGTGTTTCAAGCTCGAACTAAGCATATTGAAGAGGATTATCATTTTTTTTTCGAGAGAGATTTGCAGCTAAAAAGTTTCACATTTGTCACATTCCTATCATTGATCAAATAGCAGACATTTTCACCAAACCTTTGTCTGTGGCTAGGTTTCAGTACCTTTAAAGAAAACTCTTAGTTTTTCCCAGTCCTATGAGTTTGAGGGGGAATGATAAGATACAGCAGCAGCAGAGTAGCCACAGTAACAGCCACAACATAGCAAAGCTATAGCAGCAGCTCCAGCTGTCACGTATGAATTACCAAGGCTACGTAGTTAGTTTGTTAGAGATTAACTATAGTTTAGTTTGACAGTTATGGTTAGGTTAAGTATATCAATCTTGTATATATGCTATCTCCTCAGTGTAATGTAGATTCATTCTGTAAATCAATAAACAGTACAACAAAATTGAGTTTTTATGGCTCCACATTAATGACATACAGTAAATGCAAGCCGTGGGTAGTACTATGAGTTATTCCAAAATACCAAATTGGGAAATCCCATAATTCTCGATTTTCAGGTTTGTGCTGTTTTGCATGGTTGTGGGAGCCGAATAATTAGCAGAATCAGGAGCGTACGCTTTAGAATATAGACATTACTCGGCTCTAACCTGCATGATTATGAGGCCGAATACAATAGATAGGCCGAGTAATCAATGACCTATGGGGGCTGAATTAATAAGCAGATAGTGAGTGAAAAGTGGACCAGGCCCCGAGGCCTTGGAAGCGAGTATAAATAAAGGAACAACAGTCAAAGAAAGGTATGTGAGAATTAATATGCTTAACTTAAAATACAAGTAACCCAGAGAGTAGAGACTGACTTGTCTGTCGGAGTGCTAATTCTGGCACCCCCGACCGGAGTGTTCATTTCCGTTTAGGTGTCTATTTGAGGATCAAGAGCGTCCCCCAGGATCAGAAGAGTATTTCCAAACCACTTCTCCACAATTGGCGCCGTCTGTGGGAATACTCAAATATATCCATGGCAGGCATAACAGAAGACCCTCTGATAGTCACTGATAAAACCATGCAAAGAGACGACCTCACTCCAACAAACATGCTTGGCCCGGAGACTATCGCCGCAAGACGTGCCTTGAACTTCGCCTCACCCTCGACTTCGAAGCATGAGACAATGCAGGCAATCATGGAACAAGCAAAGCAAAACGAACAGAGGTTGGAGAACATAATCGCTGAGAATGAATGCCTCCGTCAAGATTTGGCCTTAGAAGTGGCAAAGTCCAAACAAGATATACGCCTAGAACCGGAACGACCTCCGAGGGCAGGTGGTCGATGACCTCAAGCCCGACAAGACGACACTGATAGTGACTTCGACTCATTATCCCCGGAGCCCAAGAAGAAGGGGCGACCTGAAACTACCAATTCTTCTGAAGAGAGTCCCTGTATAAGGCATAAGCGAAGAAGAAATAGTTCCGATGAAGAAGACCAGCACGATCCCTTTGTACGACGGATTGCAAAGGCAGTGCTACCCAAGAAATTCAAAGCATCGTCATTTACCTTGTACGACGGTAAATCAGACCCCACGGATCACATCTGCCATAACAAGCAAGCCATGACGCTGCATACAGACAACGAGGCTCTCATGTGCAGAATATTTTCGAGCAATTTGGGATCGCTAGCTGTCAGGTGGTATTATAAAATGGAGCCGGGTTCAATTAAAAGTTTCCACCAACTCCAAAAATCCTTCAGGGCAAGGTTTATCACTAATGAGGTCCAGCCAAAGCAGGCCGATTCCCTCTGGGCAATGTAGATTCAACCGGGGAAAACCCTTCATGCGTATTCGGCGCGGTATTGGAAGTGCTTCAATTTGGTAGACGATGCTTGCAATGACTCCATGGCCATCACCGCCTTCAAGATGGGGCTGCATCCTGACAGTGCCCTCCATAGCTCTTTGACCAGACGGCCCCCTAAAACAGTTTGGTCGTTGATTAAGAAAGTCGAAGAATACTGTAAAGTGGAGGATGATGCCTTGCGGGTTAAAGCCAGAAATGTGACCAACAAGACGGCTCCTGTTGAAATTGCTCAACCATTAAGTTCTGTAGCACCTCAGAGCCTTGAACCACGGCACTGGGCAAGATGAGATAAGAGACGAGATTCTCGCCGATCAAGTGACCAATGCTCCCACCAAGCGAATGAACAGCTGCAAGTTGACAGCAGGTGCACAAGGCGCGCTGACAAGAAATATACCGAATTGTCAGAGCTGATCGACACGGTCATGTCCAAAATCCAACATCTTCCATTCTTCAAGTGGCCGTCGAAAATGGTAGGATCCCCCGATACTCGAAGGCGGGATAGGCGGTGTGAGTATCACAAGGATCATGGCTATGAAATTGAGAGTTGTTACGCATTGAAGGATCACTTGGAGAAATTGGTGCAGGATGGTTGGCTACAACAGTATGTCCGAAAAGGCAACTCAACCAAAGCAATAGCCCTAAGACAGGACTCCCCGCCACTCGGCGTGATCCACATGATATACAGCCTGCCAATTTCATCCTCGATGCATACGATTCAGTCGAATCCCGATCCCCAAAATCAACTCACTGCAGCAAAACGGCCCCATGAAGGTGCAAGCATTTCTTTTGATGATTCAGATTTGGCCGGTGTGACGCTTCTCCACATCGATCCATTGGTAATTGAGTTACGCGTAAACCAATTCACATTTGAGCGCGTACTCATCGACCCGGAGCACATCGGAGGTTATGTACTAGAAAACATTCACCAAAGTCGGCTTCTCTGAATCGGATCTCTCCCCGGCCCCTTATCCACTATTCGGCTTCAACGCCAATCTAGAGTACCCGTTGGGGAAAATCACACTACCCGTTCAAGCAGGCTCCTGAACAGAGGATGTAGAGTTCTTGCCCGTGAAGTTACCATCGCGGTATAAGCTCATCATGGGCCGGACTTGGTTGCATACTATGCAGGCTGTGCCAAGCACCTATCATTAGCTGCTTCGCTTCCCGACAGCACGCAGCATTGGGCAAATCCATGGTTCACAGAAGTCGGCACGAGCATGCTATGTCCTTGCCGGAAAGACGCCGAAGGAGTTGCAAGTGAATTCCATTGAAGTACCAGATCGGGAGAGCCTCAATGATATTGGGCGGCTCCCAAGTGAAAAGGCCACGGAAGACCTAGATCAAGTTAAAATCAACGGCAACCCAGACAGGTTCTTCATGGTCGGCGCCTCCCTCAATTAAACAGACAGACAGCAGCTAATTTCCTTCCTACTCGGCAACCTCGACGTATTTTCATGGACTCCATATGAGATGCCGGGTGTAGATTCGCCTGTTTTGTAGCACTGTTTAAATGTTGACCCTAAGTGCAAGCCGATCATTCAGAAAAGCCGGCGATCAGCCGCAGAGCACACTGCCGTAGTTGTTGAAGAGGTTGACCGGTTGCTTAATGCTGGGGCAATCCGGGAAGTGACCTACCCTACATGGCTCTCTAACACTGTGATTGTGAAGAAGAAGAATGGGACCTGGCAAGTCTGCGTCGATTTCACGGACTTTAACAAAGCCTGCCCCAAAGATTGTTTTCCTCTCCCAAGGATAGACTAACGGGTAGATGCAATAGCACGTCATCAACGCATGATCTTCCTCGATGCCTACAAAGGCTACCATCAAATTGCCATGCATCTAGAGGACCAAAACAAAACTGAATTCCTCATCCCAAGAGGAACCTATTGCTATAAGGTTATGCCTTTTGGGCTGAAGAATGCAGGGACAACTTACCAGAGACTAGTCACTGCTATGTTCAAGAAGTAACTCGGCCGTACTATGGAAGTATACATCGACGACATGGTGGTCAAATCCAAAGAAAAGCAGAATCATATAGCTGATCTGGAGGAGACATTCGGCATTCTACGCAAATACAAAATGAAGCTGAATGCTTCCAAATGTGCGTTTGGGATTGGCTCTGGCAAGTTCTTGGGTTACATAGTTAATCACCGAGGAATCGAGGCCAACCTAAGGCAAATCACAGCAATCTTGGAACTCGACTCCCCTCGTTCAGTAAAAGAGGTTCAAAAGTTGATGGGGATGGCCGCCGCACTCAAAAGCTTCATTAGTCGGTCTACGGATCGCTGCCAACAATTCTTCCATACACTGTGGTAGGGTAAGGCTTTCGAATGGTCCACCGAATGCGAAGCCGCTTTTTACGGTCTCAAAACCTACCTCCGATTAGTTCCACTCTTGGCAACACCTCCGGCAGGCGACCCACTCATCTTGTATCTTGCAATTTTCGACCGGCCAGTCAGCGCCATACTGATTAAGGAAGAGCTGGGTGAGCAGTGGCCAGTGTATTATGTTAGCAAGGCAATGGTCGACGCCGAAACACACTACCTGCCACTGGAGAAACTCATCCTAGCCCTAGTCATGGTGGCAAGAAAACTAATGCATTACTTCTAGGGTCACAACATTGGGGTGCTAACAGATTACCCCCTCCGATTAGTACTACGCAGTGCGGAAGCATCAGGACGCATTTCAAAGTGGGCTCTTGAACTCGGCCAGTACAATATTCAGTTTTTACCTAGAACCTCTATCAAGGGACAGGTGCTTGCCGACTTCGTCGCCGAATTCACAGGGGGTCTTGCTGACTTCAAGTCTGACGATGTTCAACCTAAGCTGAATTGGAGAATTTATGTTGGGGACATTTGGCAGTTGTATTGTGATGGATCATCCAATCAGCAGGGCAGTGGAGCCGGGGTAGTAATCATGGCTCCCGACGGCGCAATAATTGAGCAGGAGGTCAAACTCGGTTTCGAAGCATCAAATAACGAGGCCGAATACGAAGCCCTTCTGGCCGGTTTGAGAAATGCACACCTTTTTGGTGCTCGGCGTTTGCTGGTATTTTGCGATTCAAAATTGGTGATCAACTAGTTAAAGGGGGAGTACGCAGCCAAAAATGACCGTATGACGGCTTACATGAAATCGGCTAGCGCCTTGATAGCCAAATTTGACCATCATGAATTGAATCAGATAACACGTGACTAGAACACACATGCAAACGCGCTAGCTTCCTTAGCCTCCACCATTAACTCAGAGATTAAACGGACCATCGAAGTAGGTTTTATCTCGGAGCCGAGCATTGACCCTTCGGAAGAAATCCAAGTCAATGTCATAGAGCTAGGACCGAGTTGGATGGACCCCATTGTTGCATTCCTGTCTTCTGAATAGCTCCCAGTGGACAAAAAAGAAGCGCACAAGCTGCGAAATAAAGCCCTGCAATACTACTTGGATCCGCAAGGAAAGCTGTATAAAAAATCCCTTTCTAGTCCATACCTAGAATGTGTACACCCGGACAAAGTTGAAGAGCTTCTAACTGAAATACATGAAGGCAGTTGTGGTGCCCATTCCGGAGGGCACTCTTTGGCCTATCGAGCTATAACACAGGGGGTATTACTGGCTAACAATGAGAGCTGATGCCGAATGCTATGTGAAGAAATGTGAACAGTGCCAGAAGTTCTCCCCTTTAACCCATCTGCATGCTGAAGAGTTAAGCTCCATTGTCAGTCCCTGGCCGTTCACCCAGTGGGGACTTGATATCGTAGGACCATTGCTGAGGGCCCCAGAGAACAAGCGATACTTGATCGTTGGGACAGATTACTTCACAAAATGGGTCGAAGCGGAGGCATTAACGCACATTCAAGATGCTGATGTTAAGCGCTTTGTATGGAGAAATATTATAACGCGATTCAGCATTCCAAGAGCTCTTATTTCAGACGACACCCAGTTTGATTGTGGCGTCTACCGAGAGCTGTACAGCAAATATGGTATCCGGCCCTACTTTTCTACACCGGCTTACCCACAAAGCAATGGTCAAGCCGAAGCCTCTAACAAATCCATCTTGGATGGCATCAAGAAGAGGCTAGAGAAAGCTAAAGGTAAATGGGTCGAAGAATTGCCGAGTGTATTGTGGGCTCATCGAACTATGCCGAGACGGTCCACTGGAGAAATGCCGTTTGCTTTGTGCTTTGGAACCCAGGCGAGTATACCCTTGGAAATCGGCCACCCAACCCTGAAATCGCAAGTTTTTTATATGGGCCGAAACGACATGATGTTGGCTTTGGATTTGATTCTGATCGAAGAACAAAGAATGAAGAGACCGTGTCCTTGCATCCATGGCACGGTATCAGCAGCAGCTTGCTAAGTCATATAATCAATGTGTTCAGCTACGCTGCTACACACTAGGAGAGTTGGTCCTGAAGAAGGTACTTCCAGCTGCCAAGAAACCGGTTGATGAAAAATTGGGTCCTAACTGGGACGGCCCCTATCAAATTGATTCGATCGCTGGAGTGGGGCATATCGGCTCAAAGACATGTCAAGAAGGAGTTTGCCACGGCCTTGAAATTCCACGCATTTACGCAAATTTTATCATTGACCCGACTTGTGGGGCATGATACTTGTTCTGAACGGTTCGCCATGTTCATCTCATTTTCTATAGTGCAAAGATCTCTATTTACTCACTACAAAATCTAGATCAAAGGTGTACCAATAAAAGCCTCCGGATTCGGAGTGCCCTTAGTGGATATCACGATTGGCCAAATAGACTCCGGATTCGGAGCCCCATCGACGCACGACGTCTTTGGGCCGATAAAAGCCTCCGGATTCGAAGCGCCCTTCGTGGATATCACGATTGGCCAAATAAAAGCCTTCGGATTCGGAGCCCCATCGGTGCACGACGTCTTTGGGCCGATAAAAGCCTCCGGATTCGGAGTGCCCTTCGTGGATATCACGATTGGCCAAATAAAAGCCTCCGGATTCAGAGTGCCTTTCGTGGATATCACGATTGGCCAAATAGACTCTAGATTCGGAGCCCCATCGGTGCACGACGTCTTTGGGATGATAAAAGCCTCTGAATTCGGAGCGCCCTTCGTGGATATCACGATTAGCCAAATAAAAGCCTCCGAATTTGGAGCTCCATCGGCGCACGACGTCTTTGGACCGATAAAAGCCTCCGAATTCGAAGTGCCCTTCGTGGATATCACGATTGGCCAATTAGACTCCGGATTCGGAGCCCCATCGACGCACGACGTCTTTGGGCCGATAAAAGTCTCCGGATTCGGAGCGCCCTTCGTGGATATCACGATTGGCCAAATAGACTCCGGATTTGGAGCCCCATCGACGCATGTCTTTGGGCTGATAAAAGCCTCTGGATTCGGAGTGCCCTTCGTGAATATCACGATTGGCCAAATAAAAGCCTTCGGATTCGGAGCCCCATCGGTGCACGACGTCTTTGGGCCGATAAAAGCCTCCGGATTCGGAGCGCCCTTCGTGGATATCATGATTGGCCAATTAGACTTCGGATTCGGAGCCCCATTGGCATATGACGTCTTTGGGCCGATTAGGCCTCCGAATTCGGAGCGCCGTTTGGGGATTGGCTAAATGGACTTTAAATTTGGCGCTCCGTTGGCACACGACGCCTTTTGCCGATTAAAGTATGGCATTCGTACCAACCATATCAGCAAAGGCCAGGAAATGGAAATATTCAAAATGAGATTGTTGAAGTCAATCTCTAATTAATTATACAAAACAAGATTGTTCAAGTCAGTCTCTAATTATTCAAAATGAAATGGCATTCGTACCTACCATGTTCAAGTCAGTCGCATAAACATAATCTAAAACGTGGGAGCATTCAGAATAAATTATGTACTAAAATAAATAAGAAGGATGCTACAAATCGAAAACTAAGTGTTTTATTAAAATCAACCATTAAATACATAATTTCACTGTCAATCTACATAAGAATTACAAGGTTTTCTTCTATTTGGCGGCTCCTTCATCATCACTCTTCTCAATTTTGAAAGCGGAGAAGGGGAAATCATTCCGCTGGTACAACGGCAATGCGGAATCCAACCCTGCTACACGGAGAGCCTCAGCCTGCTGAAGTGCCTTGATCCAGCCGTGCTTAAATCCACGATTTTCACATCGGCGAACTTTTTCGGTGAGTTTCTCTTTGGTGTTCTGAATTCCGACCAGTCGGCCGTCATGGAAGCCTTTTTCATAAGTTGCGGCCCTCACGGTCTCAATCGCGAACATGCTAGCCGTGTTACGATCGACGATCCATCACTAATCAGCCTTTGAGTAACGCTCTCTTCCACAACCGGGTTTTGGGTGGCTGGCTGATTGGGGCTCGGCCGACTTGATTTTCCTTAGCTCACGCTCGGCCTTCTTGGCGCGAGCTTCTAACTTCCGAATGCGTTCATCTCTCTGTTCTATATCGTGGCGAACGGCACGGAGACGCATGTTGATCTCATAAGCGGTGTACAGTCCCTTCACCGCCCCGTGAACGCCTTCACGAAACACTTCGAAGTCTTGCTGACCCACCATTGACTGCTGAACTTTGGGTGGAAAAATCTGTCGAGCAAACTCGACTGCCACATTTGGATCTCGAACGATCGAATCCACCTCTGTCATTGGTCTATTACCCATGAAGACCGCAAAACTCAATGGGCAAGGAGTCGCATCAGATTCCCTCCTAGGACGGGGTTGAAGAGACTTGCGTTGTGGCTGCTTGTCTCTCCTGGGCGACCTACTTCGACGACAAGGAGATTGGTGTCTCTCCCGATCCCTCGAAGTCCTACTGCCCGTGCGTAAACGTTCTCCACTTCAACTCATGGCTCCTCCCAGCTCAGCTAACGTCTTCGCTTCGCCTCTGCTGTTGAAGAAAAGTCTATTTGACATTCGCACTTGTTTAATCTTCCTCAAAGAGCTGGACTGAGTTGCTGACTAAGCACATAAATAGGACCCTCGTTCATGAAGTACATGCCCATTTATTCCCTACGAATGCAACACCTCCGAGGCAATCTCATTAATATATTGAAACATCAATAGCCCGGTGCCGACTGAGTCATATGCCCCAATCGCCCCATTAGCCACTGTTATTCGATGTTTAATGTTCGTGAACCAGCTGGGGCAAGGCAGATTCATCAATCTAGTCGGCTTGAGTGCCCCAGCCGTTCCACGAATTGATTCATCAGCACAATATTATCAGTAATGCGTTATTCGGCGTTATACGGTCATGAACCAGCTGGGGCAAGGGCAGATTCATCAATCTATTCGGCTTGAGTGCCCCAGTTGTTCCACGAATCGATTCATCAGTACAAGATTAATCAGTAACGCGTTATTCGGTGTTATACGATCATGAACTGGCTGGGGCAAGGGCAGATTCATCAATCTATTCGGCTTGAGTGCCGCAGCTGTTCCACGAATCGATTCATCAGTACAAGATTCATCAGTAATGCATTATTCGGCGTTATACGATCATGAACCGGCTGGGGCAATGGCGGATTCATCAATCTATTCGGCTTGATTGCCCTAGCCGTTCCACGAATCGATTCATCAGTACAAGATTCATAAGTAACGTGTTATTCGGTGTTCAATGATCATGAACCGGCTAGGGCAAGGGTAGATTCAGCAATCTAGTCGGCTTGAGTGCCCCAGCCATTCCATGAATCTATTTAGTACAATATCCATAAGTTCTATTTATTCGGCACCTCATGAATTCATTTTGTTTATGATTAAATCAGATCCATAAATTTAATTAGCTTTTAAGTTTGTCATCTCACGCAATCATGACATTTTGTTCTAACTGCTGATCCTCCTAATTATGTACTCATACAACAAACAATACAAGCAATAACTTGAGTACAATATTAAATTTTCATTCATAAATTGGGCGCTAGCAGCAGACATTTTACATATGAAAATCCAAAAAACATGAAAATAAACTAACAAAAAACATACATTGAAATTGAAAATACTTAATAAAACTAGAGTGTCTCCCAAATCAATCATCGGGATCAAACTCAAGTGGCTCAACGTCCACCTGCTCGTATGGAATTGGCATAGCCAATGTAACTCCAGCGGCAGCAAGGTCTTTGAGCCACCCATGTTTGAATCCCTAATTCTCGAATTTGGGGTCTTCTTCTACGTAGTTCTCAAGGGCTGCGCTCTTTCCCGTCTCGAACGCCGCAGAAGCCTCAGAGTCGGCTTTTTCCTTGGCCTTCCTCAACTCTTCCAACTCGGCCTCCACCTTGGCAAGCGCCTCCTTGGCAAACTTGAGCGATTCCTCGCTCGCGTTAGCCCTCTCCTCGGCATCGGATTTGAGCCGATCAACAGTCTGAGCCCTCTCCTTCTCAGCTTTGGCTCGAGCACTTTCCATCGCGGCTCTCATTGCCTTGAACTCGGCCTTGCTCCTCTCACCATCAGCTTCCGACTTCAGGCGGCCAATTCTTTCAATGGCTTCGTGCTGGCGGCGGCCTAGTTCGGCTATCCTTCCAACCGTCTGCAAAACGAGGAGTTAGGATCATCACATACCAACAAATATCGTATGCAAACCAAACCGAACAAGGAGTAAAAAAGATCAAGTCACATACCAGAAGGGCCGACTAGGCAGCTAACGCTATAGCTACCAAATCTGGCTCTGCTCAAAAGGTGGCCTTGTCAGCCGGCAATGAGACTGAGGCAGCCAAGCTCAACGCTACGGCTAGATCCTTCAAGGTAGATGCGTCAGAGGAGATCGGCATGTTTTTGATCTTCGGTTGAACAACGAAAGGAACAACCGCATCCAACTTCTCTAGACAAGGCCGTTTGTTAGCAGGGCTCTCCTTTGAGCCAGCCTCTCCTTCGGCGGTACATTTTTCGCCCCGCTCTTCTTGAATCGGCTGTTCCTCTGGAATCTGTTCTTCGGCCTCCTTATCCGACTCGGCCAAAACAACTTGAGCCGTCTCTTTTACAATAACGGGTTGTGAAGATTCAATCGGGGCAGGCCCGGAACGGCTGGCCTCGGCTTTCTCTTGCGCGGCCATGCATTTGGCATTTCTCTTTCGTACCATCTGCGTTAGATTTTTCTCAGCCATACCTTCAGAAAAATCGCCGGGTAGATCTTCCAAATTTGTAAAAATATCTCCGAAGGAAAACTCCGCCTGACCCGAAGTGGACGGTGAGTCAGGCTGGTTAAGACCGGCTGCCTCAAATGCTGAGTTTATAGCCTCGTCAACCTCTCCCGTTGGTTCGGCAACTACCTCGACCACCGTCTCTACGTCTTGCTCCGAATTAGAAGTGTCAAAACCAATTTGCTTGAGGGTCTTGAAGCTGGAGAAGATAAGAGCCATAAGGTGGTGTTCGCCGGATGGGATCGGAATGTCATCCGCAGCCGAGAACGTAGTATAAGTAGGCTCGTACCGCAGAAGTATATGGGCGGCTCTCCCTTGCTTTTGTACGTTTGGATGACCAAAATACTTGAGTGCAGTCTTAACCTCCACAAGGACTGCGTCGTCAGCCGAGGTCTGAATCTTCTTTAACTTATTGCCTGCAAAAACAAAGGATTAGACTTGAAGAGAAATTCGAATAAAAGAAATATCAATAAACACAAGGAGTTACACGATAACCTGGTTCGCCTCTCTTTCTGGGAACAGGGTCTAGGCGATCTTCGCCCTCGCCGAATTACCAGTTGCCTCGGACATTGACCATTACATCGTCAACTCGTTTGCCAGAACTGGCAAGCATGGTTACCAAGTGATGGTCGGTGTCCTTGGCCTTGAGAAAGTAGCGCCCAAGCTGACCGGAGGATTTGGCTAAGGCATAGCAGTGCCGAATCACTGGAATGCCAAGGTTAATCCTAAGGCGCCAATTGAATTCTACGATTCCCATTATGATTCGAAAGAAGTTCACATTGGGTTGGGAAGGAATCAAACCCCAATGGCGGAGGACGGCCCTAAGAAATGGGTGTAGGGGAAAGCGAACCCCGCCCTTCACAATGGACATGAGAGGAAAGACGATGGTATTTTGGTCCTCCCTCTCCATATCAAGGGTATTGTCCATCACTAGAGATATATGGACATCATCAGGGATAGAAAAATGTCACTGGAACCCAGAAATACGACCCTCGGAAAGGAGGTCTTTCAAATGCTTAGCCATTCTAGTAAGGACTCAGAGGTATTCTAAATCAAAAAAAAAAAAAAAAAAATGAACACGGAAAATAGGATTACAAAGAGAAGAGAAGAAAACTTACGAGAGGCAAAGGAGACAAGGAGAGACGGGAAGAAGTTGCAGAAGTCGCGAAATAGAGGAGGGATTTCGGCTGGCAATCCAGGAGGCTCAAATATTCAAAAAGTATGCATTCGAAGCGACTGAAGTTTCAAATCATAATAAATGGAAAAGATGCACGAATGAGGCGGGAACGTATAATGATGACCGAAAGGCGTGTGTGTTCTGACATTCATATTGGGATAGGTGAAGCTGCCTAATTTATGTTTCTCTTGACTTTTCAAATTCGAAACCAAACACACCAATTAACTGCCGTCAATGGAGAGTTTGGGGGGCAATTGTGGGAGCCGAATAATTAGCAGAATCAGGAGCGTACGCTTTAGAAGATAGACATTACTTGGCTCTAACCTACATGATTATGAGGCCGAATACAATAGATAGGCTGAGTAATCATTGACCTATGGGGCCGAATTAATAAGCAGATAGTGAGTGAAAAGTGGACCAGGCCCCGAGGCCTTGGAAGTGAGTATAAATAAAGAAACAACAGTCAAAAAAAGGTATGTGAGAATTAATATGCTTAACTTAAAATACAAGTAACCCAGAGAGTAGAGACTGACTTGTCCGTCGGAGTGCTAATTCCGGCACCCCTGACCGGAGTGTTCATTTCCTTTTAGGTGTCTATTTGAGGATCAAGAGCGTCCTCCAGGATCAGAAGAGTATTTCCAAACCACTTCTCCACAATGGTATATTTTGCTTCTATTAATTATAATTTTTATAAAGGAAACAAGGTGTTGATAATCTTTTAATCTACTTATGATTGATGTCATTCCTTTTAGGCATCTTGGAATTTATTCTTGGTGGTGGAAAATGTATTTATACCAAGAATTGGAACAATTTGAGATCAAAGCTTAAAAAGCAGGGACTGACTGATTCAAATGTATGCTTCATCTTATGTATGCTTCATCTTATGTTTTGATATTGCTTTGCCTTGCTTCAGGGTAGCCCATTTATTATTCTCCCTAAAACTTTTCTCTCTCTCTTTTCCTCTAAAAGCTGGAGTTCTATCTTTCCCTCTTAATGCTTAGATGAAGTTCATTGTACTATTGTGCCAAAATATAATTCAAGAGATACTTGTCTTGAAAATATTTTACATTGCTCTGATATTGCTTCATCTAGTTGGATTACATTGAGGGGTGAGTATAATTTTTTAGTATCTTCATCTTTTTTAGTGTTTTGAATGTAAAAAATATATATATATATATTCTTGATGTGCTTTAAGGGCCCCCAGTTACGAGAGCTTTACTATTCTTTTAATTCTTTGTTCTCAATGAATTGAATGTAAAGTATTTCTACCTAGCTTTGCTAATCTTGAAGTGCACCCTTATTGTGATTTCTTGTGTTAAATATCTAAATGTCTCGTGGGTGAAAACCAGATAAAGAGCATTATTGAGAGATAAAATAGATAATCACTATAGCTTGCTCTGTAAGTATCTTTTTCATAATTTAATTTTCAAATCACTAAAAGCACTTAATATATTTGTTGAAACAAATTGTTCTTCTGGTTGTCAGCCGAGTTGGCTGTTGCTTGTGTTGAGTCTTCTCCATGGGTTTGACCTTGCAGTTTGCTGCCTTGCTTCACCTTGATTGTTGAAAGTTGAACTGGTTTAGTCCCAATCATCTGTGGGTGATGGTTTGGTCCCAAGATTTTCAATTGTTATTAAAAAATAAGTAAAATGTAGCCTGTTCCTAATACAGATTTGCATCTATGCATCCAACCAATTCAACTTGCTTTGTTTTGTACCTAAGAAACAAAATCTAGGACAAAAAAACACAACCATAAATTATTAATATTACATATATAGGATTAAATTTGATGATAGTTGCAGCTGTTGCTTGTATAATGCTCATACTTCAAGGTCGTTTGCCTATTTGTCTCATTATGATTAAGCTTCTTAAATACCATATTCTATAGCTCTCTTCACTTTATATACCAATTGAAATTGATCATTGTTTTGAGACAAGAAGAAAAGGGTACCATAAGCTTAATATTCCCAAACTTCATCATTCTTCATTTTTCTTCCTCTAGTTAAGGAAAAGGTTACTTTTCTCCTGGTGATTATTATGCTAATTCTTTCACTTGAACCTTTGTTGTAGATCTCAAAATCATATGAATTTTGATTATAGCACATGATTATTGTTTGGATGCATGCATGGCTTCAAACCCTAAAATTCATGAACTCTCATCAATTAATTAAATATTTATAATTTTGGTTTAAAACTTACATACTGATATTCCCAAAGTGACAGCTAAATCTAAGGATGAGACTTCAATTTCGTTTTAAGGGGATGCAATGATATTTTACCATTTTTTTTTTTGTTTACAAATATAAGTTCGCCTTTAAGGTCCTATGGTTTGCTGGGATTTGTTAGTTCCACAATTTTTGTTTTTTAAAGTTGTTTTGTGTCTTTTATTTATTAGCGCCTATGTGTGGTTGTCACTTTAGTATTTTTTTTTTTTTTGATTATTTTGATTGGTGGGTTTGTTGAATTTCGTGTTTCCTCGATTTCGTTCGAGTGTTTGGATGAAGTGTGGTGGATACGATTTTCATAACAAATAATCTGCTCTCTCTTCCTCTTCCCCCCACCCAGTTGCTTCTTTCCCTCTCTCTCTCTCTCTCTCTCTCCCTCTCTCTCTGCTTCTGCTTCTTTTACTAGACCATGTCAAAGCTTTCATCCTCTTCAGTTTACTGCCTTGCTTTTTCTTTTTTCTTTTTTCATTTTTTCCTACTTTGATAATTGTTGTTTTGGAAACTTGGATGTTGATATTATATTTTTTTTGTTTAATGTTAGTATTTTAATGTTGGATGCTCTATTTTTTGGTTTTTGAAATTCTTTAAATGTTTGCGTAGTCCATTTCCAATCCTCACCTACACTTTTACTCAAAATTATGCTTTTATATATAATTTTGAATTTCTATATTGGTGTGTAGGCTAAAAACAAGACACCAAAGTACATAACTAGAGGAGCAAATTGAGCCTTTTTTTAAATATTAAATTTAAATTTTGTTCATTAATTGATATATGTGAAGCCTCTAGTTAAAATTAAGAGGAGAAATAAACTATCTTCTAAAATCACAAATCAGAGTAGTGGGATTCATGTAAACAATAACACTCTGAAGGTGCTCTGTAGAAAATGCTAGACTTCTAACATTTTGTACTTAAATTTAAGAATTGCAATAAAATGCCATTCATGTTTTCTTCTTTTGCTTTATTTTTAGACTACTTTCCTGTATTGTACTAGTTACCTTTCTGAATTGGTTCCTTGGTGGTGGTCAACGTGAGTGATTTTGATGTACATTCTTACTGACCTATGCAGAATGTGCATCACTGTTGAGCATTCCTCGTGGTAAATGGTATTCTAAATATTGCCAGAACATGTTCCAAAGGGAGAAGTTTATGGAGCATAATGCAAATGCTATAGCAACTGGAAGAGTTTCAAGAGTTGATCTTATTAAATAGATAACCAAGCGCTGCATTCGAATTGTCAAAAATCCAGAAGATGCTGAGGTCATTGCATATGTTTTGTGCAGGTACTGGTTACGCTATGCAAGATTAATTGTCAATCCTTAGAGTTTTTTTAATGATTTTTATTGTTGTTCATTCTGAGTTTGACATTGTTCTTATATTAAACTTTACCTTTAGTTAATATCATCCTTTTTTCTTCCTTTGTTGGTTATCTAGAGGTTGATGCTTTTCAATCTGCTTTATGCAAAGATTATCAGTTTAGAAAATCTGGATTTGGTCCACACACAGTAATAGTTTGTGATCAAGTACTCTATGTTCTTTATGTTAGTTCCTTCTTCTTTTTTTTTTTTTAAATTTATTTATTTTTTCATCCTAGTTACAAAGTGATTTGAATCATAGTCGTCAAATTATGAATTGAAATTTCCTTTTTGTTGAATTGTGAATCGATTTGGGTTGCAAACCGTAAAGATTTTGTTTTAATTTTTGATACATAAAAATATATCTAAACATACAGATATTAAAGATACACTATAAATACAATATAAATAAATGAATTGCTTCTTTTAAATGATGGACATGGGTGTAATAGGGAAGATGCTTCTGTCTATGTTTAGTTTCATATAAATAAATGAATTGCTTCTTTTAAATAATGGACATGGGTGTAATAGGGAAGATGCTTCTGTCTATGTTTAGTTTCATATATTATGAATAGACTTGTATAGATATTGATAGGTATTGGAGATATTGATCGAAATGTCAACCTCATTGATATATAATTGCCCTTGTTAACTTATTTATCATAGTGATTTGCTCTCGATTTTTGTTATTTTGATAGAGAGCGGCCTAAGTTCCAATTAAAGGAAGATGAAGAAACCTCTGGAAATGTTCCTATAGGGGAGGCATCTAGTACCATGAAGGTGATAAGAGACACAAAAGGTGAAGGAACTGTCCGGGCCAGGTGGGTTGAATCTGCCAGGTGCTTGTTCTAGGGCACAAGTTGAGTGTTAATGCAATTGAATCAGCTCATGATGGTGAACTAACAAGAAGTTATTTGGGTAAATTTTGTATGGTTTTTAAAACTTAATGATAGTTTTTTTGGATGATTTAGACTATTTTGGATGGTTTTGAACTCGATAGTTTTTGATGTTTAGAAACATAATTTTTAGATGATTTAGAATGCATAGATAATTTTTGAATATTCAGAACTTATGGATAGGTTTTTTTGGATGTTTGAAACAATATTTTGATTGTTGATTGATATATATATATATATGTATGTTTGTAAAGCTTGTTTGTAATGTTTTCTTATATTGTACAAGTGAAATAAAACTTGCGGATTTTTATTTTTTATTTTTTAAAAATAAACATATTCTACGGCATGTAAAAAATGATGTGAATCTTGGGCTATCTAGGGAAGGCAAAATAGGTTATTATATTAAATATTCAACGACTAGCAATGAACATCGTGGTTTGTCCCTTTAATTAACGGTGTGCAAAAGTAGTTGTAGAAAAGTCAAGCACGACGACCAAGATTCGCCGTTAAATATTTTTTATGGCGTACCACGGCATACCGTTTAAGTGAATAACTTTCCATGACTGGTCATAACACATCTTTACTTTGCGCGTCGTAGAATCGTTTCCACGACGTGCATTTGGTACCATAAAAACCCTTTTCTGTTATAGTGAAAATTGATATCTTCTAGTTTTCTCTTTAGACATGGGGTACTTGCTATGCTTAGCACACGGCAGGATCTGCTGTCCTACAAAACGGCGTCACATTATGCGCTTGTAATCCTACGCCCATAACGCCACTGTCTGCCTACGGGACCAAAGCATTTTATTTTTATTTTATTTTTTTAATGATTTAGTTAAAACCATATAGGTGTATCATTTTAAGTTCGTGTAAAAAATATTTTAATACTAACTTATTTTACTTGATTATTTTGTATGATCGTATTGTGTAATTTCGAGTTCATGTAAAAATTATTTCTAACACTAACTCAATGTGTTTACTATTTCGTATTATCGTATTGTGTCATTCACTACAAAAAAATTAAGGTTTTAGAGATTAAAGTTTAAAGACAATTATTTTTTAAGAACCAAATATTTTTGTTACGAAAAGTGTCGTTAACGTCTGTGGTTCGGTACTCTTTGAATTTTGACCTTTATGTTATTTTGATTCTTGTCATTTCAATTAATTTGATCGTGATCCTTAATTTTAAATTTTGTATTAATTTGATCTAATTGATAATGTTAATTAAATTTTTTAAGAAAAATAGTTACTAAGTTAATTGAGATTAACTCATTAAATTGAATAAATTTGTAATTTTCCCTATGAAAATATAACACATGCTACTCATGTGCACACTTAAATTTATCATCAAAAAAATAAAAAAAGAAAATAAAAAAAGGAGATGAGTGTAGAGACAGAGTGAAAACAAGTAATGTAATGTTGTTTAAAATGACAACAATAGACAATACATTCTAAGGTGCACAACAAATTAAATAATACAAAATCACTCCCCTCCCCCCTCCCCCCCCCCAAAAAAAAAAGAATCTAACTCCTCAAAACCACACATGTATGAGTAACTTTATTACACACTGCATATATACAAGAGAAAGATGAATGTGATGCTATTACTAGGTGGCATGGGTTCTTAGTTTGATGGAGGAGGTGAGAAGAATGGAATACTAGGCATTGTTGTTATTGGGATGGTTGGGATGGAAGGAATCGTTATGGGAATGGTGGGCAGTGAAGTAGCAGACAGTGGTGGCAGAGTCAACTTAGGAACAATGGGCATAGTTGGCAGCGTTGGATTGGGCAAAGTGGATAGAATTTGGGTCATTGGAAGCGGTGGCAATGTGGGCAAAGGCATACTTGGCAATGGTGGCAATGTGGCTTGGGGCACGGTCGGCATTGCAGGCAGTGGAGAGAGTGTGACCTTAGGCATAGATGGAATTGTGGGCACTGTTTGTAGTAGGTTGCAAGTTGCCAGGCATATGTGGATGCTTGATAATGACAGCATGACAACCAGAGATAGAACAATACTACAATGATAAGAAGCCATTGTTTTTCAGCTCTGGAAGGCTTATGGGTTGGGTTTCTTTGAATATGAGTGATATTGTGCTGAAAGCAGTGCTTTTTTGGATTGAAGATAACAACATGAATTAGTGGGTATTTATAGAGAAGAAATGCTAGAAGATCAGTCAAACATGTTTGGAAAGCACAATGTGAGTTTGATGAGATGTGGTTGGTGCAAGTGTTGTGAAACACCAGTTTCTTCACCTACGATAAATGCAAATGCCAAGTAACCCAAAAACATAACTAACACGCAAGCAAACTTAGGTAGTTATTATGGCTTATAGCTCTCACTTGCACATGAAAAATGTTAAAGATTCCAAAAGTTTAATCAAAATTTCTACCAAATGTCTTATATGCGTGTGGAACTCACACGAGACCCATATGGTGTGGGTTTTATACCCATGTGAAACATTTAGTAGAAATTTTAGTAGAACTTTTGGGGCCTTTAGCATCACTCTTTGCACATATGCCCATTTGAAAGGGGTGTCACTGGTTGAGTCATAATTTTATTCTCAAGAGGCCAATCAATTAGGTCTACTAAAATTTATTTAATGGGTTGTTCAACTAGTTGTTTTGAAACTTTTAATTATACAAAATGGGTGAAAAATTAACTTTCAAACCATTGAAATAACAAGTAGAATAATTTACTCGGAAAGCACTTCACAAATCTATGAACCAAGCGTGATCAATTTTCAACATGTTCATCGAATAACTCGTCCAATTTTCCCCCCACAAATCTATGAATGTAGTTTGACAGATTAATACAATTGAACTTACCTAATACAAAAGGAGCAATAGTAATTTCCACAAGTGTTTCAACTTCTGGAATGCTGTAGTAACAGAAATTTTATCATTTTGTCTGGCACTCTCTTCACAAGTCTAGCCTGTGTTATTGTAAATGTATATGATTCGACTGATGGTGCTAGCAGGAAGGGGTTATGGAAAACTTTGAAGAATTTAAAGAGAAGTTTTATCAACCCTGGGTGCTTGGGGGGTGATTTCAATGAGGTTAGGAAATTAGCTGAGAGGGTGGGTTGTTCCCAAAGGAGTGGAGGTATGAAGGATTTTAATGAGCTAATTGATAATCTGGAAGTGTGTGACTTACCAATGTTGGGGAGAAAGTTCACTTGTGTAATTCTCAGGAAGGTGCCAAATGGAGTAGGCTGGACAGGCTTTTACTCAGCCCAGATTGGTTGCAGAAGTTTAATTTTAAACTATGGGGATTACCAAGAAGGCTCTTGGATCATTGTCCTATTTTAATGATGGAAGATGAGAGGGATTGGAGCCCAAAGCCATTTAGGTTTCTAAATGCCTAGACCCTTCATACGAATTTTAAAATTTTTGTGTAGAAAATTTGGGCTGAATCTCATATAAATGGCTGGGCTAGATTCAAATGTTTAAGGAAACTAAGATCACTTAAAGCAGCATTGAAAAGATGGAACCTTGAGATTTTTGGTAAGGTGGACTTTAAACTCAAGCAACTGGAGGAAGAGATACATGACTTGGATTTGGTAGCTGAACAAAGACGACTTACTGATGCAGAGAGATCTAGGCTCACGGAGGTAAAAGGTGAAGCATGGAACTTGAGTAAAATGGTAGAATGGTTATGCTTGCAAAAGTCTAGAGCTAACTGGTTATTAAAAGGGGATAGAATTACCAAAATTTTCCATGTCATGGCTTCCACAAGAAGGAATAGGAATGCATTATGCTCAATTGAGGTTAATGGGGCCTTAAAAGAAGATCCGGGGGAAATAAGAATTGAAGTACTTAATCACTTTCAGAGGCAGTTTGCAGAATCATGGTTCAACAGGCCAAGCTTATCTGGTCCTTTTAAATCTATTAGGGATGAAGAGGTGCGAGTTGCTTTGGAAGCTGAGTTCACAGAATCTGAAGTTGTGGCAACTCTTAATAACTGTGATGGTAACAAGGCCCTTGGGCCTAATGGTTTTAACCTTGTGATGTTCTAGAAGTACTGGCAAATAATTAAAGGGGATGTGATGCAGTTCATGAGAGAGTCCGATACCAACTCAAAGTTGGTCTTTGGTATTAATTTGTAGCTTTGCTTCCAAAGAATGAAAATTCGTCTTCTCTCAGTGACTTCAAGCCTATTAGTCTCATTGGATCATTGTACAAAGTGCTATCCAAAGTTTTATCCAGTAGACTTAAAGTAGTATTACCCAAGATCATTAGTGAATCTCAATAAGCTTTTATAGGGGGTAGAAGTATTCTTGATGGCATCTTGGTTGCTAATGAGATAGTTGATGGTTGGAAGAAGAAGCAAAAGAAAGGCCTTATTTTAAAGCTCGATTTTGAGAAAGCATATGATTCAATTAATTGGGAGTTTCTCTTCTCCATGCTATCAAATTTTGGATTTTGGCTCAAAATGGATCAAATGGATGAAGGAGTATGTCTCAACTACCAAAGTTTCTATCCTGGTGAATGGATCACCTACAACTGAGTTTAGTCCCCAAAGGGGGCTTAGACAAGGCGACCCTTTATCCTCTTTTCTCTTTAACATTGTAGCTGACGGTTTTAACATTCTGTTACATAGAGCTGTCCAGGATGGATTGATTAAGGGTGTATCAGTTGGTTCAAATGACCTTATTATTACTCACTTACAATTTGCTGATGACACAATTTTGTTTTGTGAGGCAAAAATGAAGGAGGTGATTAATATCAAAAGAATATTGAGGTGTTTCGAAATTTTGTCTGGGTTGAAGATTAACTATCATAAGAGTGTAGTGTGTGGAGTTGGAATTAATGAAGAGCTCACTAAAGACTTTGCTGCCATCTTGAACTGCTTGCACCATAGGTTACCTTTGAAGTATTTAGGGATGCCATTGGGTGTTAATCCAAGGAGAAGAAGGACTTGGCAACCTGTCCTTGATAATTTCAAATCAAAACTAGCTTCCTAGAAAAGAAGGCTTCTTTCCTTCGCTGGTCGGTTGACAATTATCAAGTCTGTGCTATCTTCATTACCAGTTTTCTACCTATCTTTATTTAGAATGCTTGAAGGGGTAGCCAAGGAGATTGATAGAATTCAGTCTAGATTTCTTTGGAGGGATGATGAACTTAGAAGGAAAATTCACACGGTAAAATGGGAGGAAATCACACAAAGCAAAAGTAATGGGGTTCTTGGCATTAGAAAAGTGAGAATCATGAATGAATATCTTCTTCTCAAATGGTGGTGGAGATTTGGGAGTGAATCTGGCTCTCTTTGGAAACAAGTTATCCTTAGCAAGTACCCACAGTTTGGTGGGTTTTGGTGGCCAGACCAAGATTCAAATTCTAGGTTATCTATGGTGTGGAGGGATATTTTGGGGGTCATTGTTAAGTACCCTAAGTTGCTGGAGTTCTTTAAGGCCAACTCAATGATCATTATTGGGGATGGGAGGCTCACAAAATTTTGAATTTGGATCTGTGGCAAAGGATCGCTTAAAAAATTTATTTCCTAGATTATTCTCTATGTCTATTCATAAAGGTGAATTAGTGGCTGTGGCTAAGAGCAGGAGTAATGGAAATGAGGAGTGGGATTTGGTTTTCAGTAGAGTATTGTTTCAATGGGAACTTGAAGAGTTAAAGATGATGAAGAAGTTGTTACAAACTGCTCCAGATCTCAGGAATGGTGTGTTAGATGGGTTGTATTGGGCTGTAGATAAGTCTGGTGTCTTCACTGTTGCTTCTGTCTACAAGTGGAGTGAGCTACCTTCTACTCTGCTTGTAAAATTAGGGGATCTCATCTGGAAGAATGCTGTCCCTCCGAAAGTGCAATTTTTTGGTTGGTTAGTGTAGACACCCCATTTTTGACCGACCTTAAGACTTGGGCACTACTGATGGTTTACTTGGTGGTGAAAGGTGCGCAAGGAAAAGGTTCAATTTCTTCGGCAAGAGGAGAGTCAAACCCTAACCTCACACCCCATTTCTTGATCAAAAGATTTTAGATCTTAAAACCCTCTCTTTCAAAATATTTTTGAAATAAAGTTCCTACAATGTTTCCGAGGCTCACATTTTGTTAAATGTCGCGCTTTTCGGTAAACCGAGCCAGGACAAAGTGGAAATTAATGAAAGAGAGATGAAATCTTTGAAAAATATTTCAAAACACCTTGCTTAGGGGTTTGAAGTTGAAGAAAAGAGGAGAAGAGGGAAGAAATCCAGTTGGGGTAGAAAATGGGCATGAACAGTTAAGAGAGAGTCGAGCAGCCCTCGCTGAATCGGGCCTATTCATTTGGATACTTGGATTTCAGTTATGAGGCCACCACCATTGGAAAGATTAATTCCGGGGCTTCATTTTGCACTCAAGAATCTCGTAAAGCCAAGTCCAGACGGGGGAGATATGGTTGGTTGAAGTAGGGTATCAATCCGGTTGGACCGAAACTGCGCGGCTTCACCAAAACATGCATAACTTTTTTCACAGTTGGAATTTCGATGCAAGGCTGGTGCCATTGGAAAGATAACTTCTGGGGCTTCATTTTGGACACTAGCCAACCACTTTTGGCCTTGGCAGCCACTGGCCGACCAGTTTTCTTTCCGGGAGGCCACTTTTTGTCCTGAAAAACTAGAAAAAGTAGCAGGCCGACCAAAAAAGTGGTCGGCCGACCACTTTTTCTGGTCGGCAGCCTTCCTGCATATTTTATAGAGTCTTTGGATGCCAGCTATGCCAGCTAGAGGGCACAGACTGTATCCTCCATACACGTGTATGAAGGGATTGCTTAGGGCTCTTGGCTTCCTCAAGAAGCTTGAAAGTTGTTTCTCTATAAGAGAGAGGCTTCCTCTCCCTTCTCCAGGTTCTGAAGTTGGCCAAGAGTGATAGATACTCTCTCTCTCTCTCTATATCCCCCTCTCTCTCTATATATTGAAGCCTTAAAGTGCATTTTCTTCATACTTGTGTACACTAACTTCCTATCCAAATACTCTTGCCTTGTTGCTAAGTTGCTGGAGGGTCTTGTGGAGACTTTAAAATTTTGGTTTTGGGATGGAGCAAGTGATGTTGTTGCAATGCTTCAAGGGTAACCTCTTTTTCCCTTTTTAAGCTTTGTTTTGGTTACTCTCCTAGCCATATTTGCATGCTGATTTGAGCTTAACTTTCTTCTAGAAAAAGTTCTATTTTTCAGTCCTTGTGATTTTTGTTTAAGGTCACTTTTGCATTGGGGGTGGTCCACTCCCTCTTAGGCCTTGTTAGGCTTTGTTTTGAGCCATCTCTTTAAGCCTTTGAGATCACCTTCTCTTGACCTTTTAACCACTGAAATTCAATGGATTTTTAGTGGGGGAAATTTGGTTTTAAGGCCTGAAATGAGAGAGGGTGGTCCCCTCCTCCTCTTGTCTTGTTTGTATGCATAGAGGGTCTATCAAATGAGCATGTTTTAACACTTCTTTGTGGCTTTGTTTAAGCTTGTTTTGGTGACTTTCGGGACCAGATATGACTCTGTTTTTGGCTAGTTTGATTGTCTCTTGAGTGCATAATACACTTGTAGTGTAAATCACACAAACTAGCCTTGTGTGCTTCATGAAGTAGCATGTCATTCTAGCTTGTTTTCTTTCCATTTCAGCATATTTTTGGTGATGTTTTTGCCATGTCATGACTCTATTTTGGTTTGGTTTGGTTGGCCCTTGCATGCCTCATGCACTTGTAGTGCAATTCCATGAAATTGCCTTAACATGCTTTGTGCTTTAAGCCATGTTTTTAGGATGATTTTGGCTCGACCCAAAGAAGCTTTTAGCCTTGTTTTACCATGCTTAAGGTCTGTTTGGTTTTATTTTGGTCATGCATGTTTGGTTTTGTATAGCTATGGGGTATTTGGCTTTGCTAGCCTTGCACTTTGGCCCCCCTAGCATGTCATATTTGAGCTATTTGCATGATATGGAATCATTTGGTAGGTAATTTCAGACCATAAAATTCTGCCATGCTCTCATGATTATCACTCTTTCATTGTGTTTAAGAGTTGTGCCCTTATGCCTTGTTTGCGAGCTAATTTGGGAGCCTATATTTCTTGCCTTCTTTGTTGTGAGTTTAGCTTGTTTTTGCTACCATTTTGACCTGCCTTAGGTCTGTTTTCAGTGCTTTAGGTCATTTGAGCATTGCTTGGTATGGTTGTAGTGTAAAGCCCTTGACTAGCTTTGTATTTCGGGTCTCTTGGCATGCTTTATTTGAGCTATTTGCATGATATGACATCACTTGGCAAATGATTTCAGTGCTTGTACCTATGCCATACTCTCATAGTCGTCACTTCTTCATTGCGTTTGAGAGTTGACCTTTATGCCTTGTTGATGAGCCATTGCATGAGCACAAGTTCTTTGGCTTTTTGTGCCTAAGTTTTAGTGTGAAATGGCCTCTATTTGGGCATGGCCGAGGTCTATCTACTTTAGTTTAAGTCCATTGAGCATGATTGATTGCATGTTGTTTGCATGCTATGTTGTCCATTGCATTGTGTATGCCTTGTCCTTTGCATTGTGTATGCTTAGGTCACATTGCATTGAGTATACCATCATTGCATTGTGTATAGTTGCCATTTGCGTCAAGTATGCCATATTGATCATTGCATTGTGTATGCCATGTAGCTCATTCGCATTGAGTATGCTAGTTGACATTCACATTGTGTATGCTAGTTGCATTGTATCATATTGTTGCATACTTATGTTGTCTTGCATTGAGTATGCATGCATTGCATTAGCATTGTGCATTGTGCATGCCATTAGCCTTGTTAGGTTGTTCATGTTGCATTACATGTTGTTGTATGTTTGTCCCTTGCATGTTTGCATGCTTAAGTCATGTCGCATATTCTATGTTTCATAGCATTGTGCATGCCATGTTATTTGTTGCATTGTGTTTGGAATATGAGTTAGTCCAAGCACGGGAAACAAGGGACGTTTCATACTTGAAGTGATGAAACATGCCTCAATTCTCGGTCGTCGACACTCTTGACTATACATGATAGAGTTTTAGGCTTTATGTGTTCGTGTGTGCATTCATTTCATATTGAGTTGTGCAATTTGGCTCCTCGGCCATCATGCATCGAGATGCATGATTGGTGGCCCGAGGGTCGAGAACCACATTCCCTTGTGCTTATGTAATGATAGGGGGGGTGGTCGTGCATACACGGCAGCCAAATACTTTGCATGCCATGCCTTTCTTGCCCTCATTGCGTAAAACCGTAAACCAAGACAAGAAAACTGGTCAGCCGACCAAATAAAGTGGCTGACCGACCACTTTTTCTGGTTTTCACCAAAAAAAGTGGTTGGCAGGTGGTTTCCAAGGCCAATATCTGGTCGGCAGCATCCCTACAGATTCCCAAGGTGGAGTTTCATCTCTCTGGAGCTTGGTGCAAGTTTCTAAGATCAATTGCAAACAAAGGCAAATCGGGGCGTCGCGAGGGATTTCTGAACAAGGCGACTCGAGCATGCATGCATCATTTGTCATCCAAAGCAAAGCTGAGGCAGCCTACATCATATAGTTTATATGCTTATTTAATTGCTAACTTAGCTAATTTGTTAATGAGTTAGAGTTGTGTAATAATTAGCTGTAGTTCGCTATTCATTTCGTTGTGTAATAACTAGTTTAATTAGATTAGCTTAGATTAGCTAGTCGGTTTTGTATTATTTATTCAGACCCTCTTCCGAGAGGGTAATGTTGTAAATAAGTGTGCGTGTGTGTGATGCATGTCTTCTAACCCCCATTTCTTTCTCCCTTTTATTTACTAGCTTATGATGGTTAGTTTTAGGACATGTTTCAATTAGCATCCTTATGATCGCATGTTTGCATCCATTCATCTGTCTTGCATGCACCGGGCTCGGCGCATCATACTAACTGCATTGTATTTCAATACTAAGTTAAATACATGTATCAACTGTTGCATTTCACATGCCACTTTAGAATAGCCGAGCCTATCTTAGTTGCATTCTTGCATGTGTTGCATTAGCCATCTTAACATGAACTAGGATCATGCATTGATTACTAACTAGTTTTTGTTTTGGTTCGGAGTACTCGATAAGTGTTTATGCTTTAGCATCCTTGCATGAGTGTGAGTGTTGCCATGATAGCATGCTTGCCACAAGGCTATGTACTTATGTGATATAACTACCTGAATGCCTGTGGGTGAAGGTTCGATTACTTGAATTGGAACAATTCATTGATTGCTAGTTTTAAGCCCACTTGAGAGTGGCAAATCACCATGTTTTCTAAGTTCACTTGAGGGTGGCAAAATCCGCATTTTAGCCCACTTGCAAGTAGCAAACCGCTTTTAAAAAACAAACATGATGTGTTTTGTTCCAACTTAGGCGATCCAGTCTATACTTGTATGTTGTGCGCATCACATAGTAATTCTAGGTTAATAACCGGAATAAGAGCACATGTGTTTTCAAAAACGAGATATCATGTTAGTAAAGGCCGATCTTTGATGGGGCGAGCGGGGGTGCTCATTGCATGACCTTCCCCTCTCGTACCCAAGTTCCCGAGCCGAGGCAACTTTGGTGATGACGGACACGTGGCCTTAGGCACGAGTCAGGATTTCCTAAATTTCCCAAAAATAAAATATTTAGGTGGCGACTGTGTATCTGGCAAAGCAGTCCATGTTTGACACTTCTTTCTAAAAATCAATTTTTCAAAACAATTTGCCGGATTTGGACTCTTTGGTGATTTATCAATCTCCCATTGCACTTTGCAAGATCAGATTAAGAACCACGACATTGAGTCCGAACTGTAGTGAGCCCAACGAAGAAAACCGGATTTTCTCGGGACGTTCGGGCATGTCTACAGTTAGCATAGAAAGGGAGGATCAAGACTTCTAGTTATTTGCAAAGAATTGGAGTACTCAGTGCTAATTCTGATGCTAATCAGAATTCTCGCAGAATGAAATGGAAATGCCACTCATGTCTTTGTTGTGTTGTCTGTTTAGTTGGAGAGTTTGGTCCAATATTATTGGGTGGTGGAGTGTGTCTTGGGTGTAGCCAGGTCAGTGTCTGGACTTCTTCAGTGGTGGACTGGTTATAGATGTAACAACAGACTAAAGGTACTCTGGAAGATAATCCCACGGTAGTGCTTTGGTCTTTATGGAAACAGAGGAATGAAAACATTTTTAATGACTCACAGGTGGACTTGGAAAAGTAGTGTGAACTTATCAAAAGACGGATTGCAGTGTGGTTTAGAGCTTATAATCTTTTTTTTTTTGTTATTCAGTTAATGATTTAGTGTTTAATTTGCAAAATGTGAAATTCTGCATCATGCATTGATGGGGTATAACCTGTGAACTGTTGCACTCTCTTGCCAATGCTGCTGCACTGATGGGCTTTGTTGGAGCCTCTCTTGCTACTGCTGCTTTGATGAGGTTTGCACTGATGGGGTTTGTTTTGTTCTGGTGCATCATGATTTGTTGGGGTATATCTTGTGATGGGGTTTGTTGCACTTTATTGCTAATGCTGCTATACTGTTGGGGTTTGTTGGAGCCTCTTTGCTCTGTTGGAGCCTCTCTTGCTGCTGCTACACTGATGGGGTTTCCTGCTGCTAATGTGATGTTGTTATGCTGTCTCTTTCGTATATATTGTTGTTTTGTTCTGGTGCATTGCACTGCTGGGGTTTGCTGCTCTGGTTTTATTGTTGTTTTGTTCTGGTCTATTTTTCTCTGCTCTACTGCTCATTCTGGTTTTGTCTTTTGTGTTGGTTTCTCACCAACTAGGAGGTTGGAGCTTTGTTTAGCTCCAACCTCCTCTTTATTGATGTATCTTTTCATACTTTATATGGTTTTATCATCAATAAAGTCTTTCGTTTTGCCGATCAAAAAAAAAAAAAAAAGTATGTCTATACAGACACAATGAAGGAGTTCCAGAAATACATATTTTATTTTTTTACTCATGATTATTGAACTTCTTTTTTATTTTTCTTTTCACAATTCGAGTATTATACTATTTCATCCTTTATTTTACTTTTATTTTTATTTTGCTAGGATATAAATCACATATTGGTTGTTTGTTGCAACTCTAGGCAAGGTAAGAGTAAATAATCTAAATCTGAATCAAAATCTAAAAATATTCCTCAACTTCCCAATAATTAATTAGTTTCTTTAGTTTTATTATTATTATTATTATTATTATTATTATTATTATTATTATTATTATTATTATTATGTCAATAAATAGCAAACATTACATCAAACACTCTAGCATGTACTTAAAACTAAAAAAAAATAAATAAATAAATAAAGAAAAACTAGAAATCCATAAGCACTCCCATAAACTCAAGGCCATTCTTTTTCTTTTTTTCATTTGTTTATTTTTTGGTTGAGCCATTCGATTTTACTAATGATTGAATCTTTTATAAGAATTTTCTAGGGGCCAATGCATTACACAAATTTGAACATTTCAATAAATGTCCAATATATGGAGTGTGTGTTGAAAACTTAGGTGGACCAAACTACATTGAAAAGCAGCCATTGTTTGGTAGGGCTTGGGAATAGTAGTACTCTGAATATTGGTTGATGTTGTACTTTGAGGACTTTTTCTTAGTTGAAGAAAACAATATTTGATGATGGGTATTTATAGAGAGTGGATGTTTAGAAAAATTAAATGGTTTGAAATAACAATAATAAGTTTGATGAATATGGTTGAGCGAAATGCTAATAAACTATAGTTTGTTCACCTCCCAAACTTTGACACATTGCATATTCAAATGTCATGCTATCTACTGCCAACACAAACTTTGCTGGTTGTGATTTATTGAGGTTATGATTCTTTGATAGATCTGGGGATAATTTAATAAATTTGAGGCCAAGACCCAACACCCTGCGCAAAAAAAAAAAAAAAAAAAAAAAAAAAAAAAAAAGGTAAGAGGAAAGAGTTTGTTGCCCATGTAGATGGGAGGATATCAAGTGGCGCAATTTACATCATTGAAAGCTTACACCAAAAACTTACTACGATACAGTTTGAGTTATAAAATTGTGTAATTACTCAGCAGTTTTGGACAATCAGGTATTAACAAATTTTATGGTGAAATATTGTGATTCATATTTATTAGGTAGTTGAGAGACAAGTCTCATAGTATCACATGACATTACTTACACAATGTCCCAAATCAATCATATAGCAAAAACTTTTACGGGTAAGACCTGTTGACTCACTTTTATTAGGTTGTTAGGAGACAATGGAAAATTTACTATGTGTTGCAATTTCTCATTGACCGAGAATATCATAGACACACAAAAAAATATACTGAGAATATCTCATAATTTTTTGGGGAAACTCCACCTCAAAGAAATCCTCAAAAATTAATTTCTAATTGATGGTAAAGTGTATAACTTCATACTTTAATATTTGTGAAGTTTATCATTAATTTGTAATAATTTTTAAAATATACATTGACATGTGAGTTGCCCTAATTGTTTTCAGGGACCAAGAATGATGAGCTAGATTGAAGATTTTTAAAAATATAATTTAATAATTTTCTTTTAAGTAAATTTTATTGACCTCCCTCAAAAATTTGGAAAAAAGAATATATAGCAAGTCATACAATTTTGGTATAATTGCACTAATCATTCTTTTAATAACGTTAAAGAGATTAAAACTAATGCAAATAGCGTGAAGCCGCAAGATATATAAATAAGATAAAAATATTTATTTCAGTATAACAAATGCGACAATATCATTTTTCATTCATATAATTAACGAATTTCTAATGAACATAAGTTTAGTGTTATGTGAATTAATTTTTTGTAAAAAAATTCAATATAATTATGTCAAACTTGTGAATTTTATTGTATTTTCTCTAAATTCTATGAGTCGTTAATATAATTTATATGTTGTTGTGTATGTTAGAAAAAATTTAGTTAAGCCCAATCAATAGTGATTGATCGACAGACTTATATGAATTTTCACATAAACACAAAAAAGATCAGATGCATGGTTGAGTTCTACGCCTTAAACATATTAAGGACTTCCCTGGAGGTAATAAAATAAAGAAGAAACAAAACAGAACAAATATGTATTATTCAAATAAATTGTCACTTGTTACAAGTTGCATGAACTTAAACAAGAACAAAAAAACACTAAAAAATACAGCAATCGATGGAAGAAAAGAAATAGGAGTTGGAAAAACTATTGATCTACTCCAAAAGTTGTTAATTCAACTACTCCTAACTAGAAGCTAATATTACAAATTTTGAGTGTTTTTTCAGATGGTTCATTTTCTTTGTATCTCTCTTGGCTTATTTATAGGCTTAACCACATGAGAGAAAGAGAGGTAATCAAATCCCATGATTTTTTTAATAGGTCATGATTTCCTAAACATCATCTATATGTCACATACCAACTCATTGGGGGTGCAAGTTCTACACCAAGCACCTTGCAAGCGCATTAGTTTGTGAGCGACAAGGCAGGTAGGGTAAATCCCTATCGGATTTCCTGGGTTGGTCCTAGGGTTTAATATAAAGGGGTATACAGTACCACTCATGGAGTCGGCTTCTCGAGAGGATGATAAGCACCCAGTCCGTGACAAGTGGTATTAGAGCCAGCCTAAGGACATTGTGATGGGGACGGTACGTAAGACTTACACCAAGTACCTCCATTGTCGGGTCCGCACGAAGGGTGGTGTCCACGAGAGGCGGGTTTCCCATGGGTAGGGGAATGGACAAACATGGAGGTAGTCATGGTAATGTTCCCCTGACGAGGGCGTCAGGGACCAGCAGTGATAGCATGTCACGTACTGACTTATTGGGGATGCGAGTTCTACACCAAGCACCTTGCAAGCATATTAGCTTGTGAGCGGTAAGGTAGGTAGGATAGATTTCTATCACATCTCCTGGGTTGGTCCTTGGGCATAATTCATGGGGGTATATAGTACCACTCGTAGAACCGGCTTCTTGAGAGGATTACAAGCGCCCAGTTCGTGACACATATCTTATGTTCATAGTAACCACTTTGCATATTTGGTGCTTAAATTGGTCTTGACTCCTTAATCTCAGCAACTAACTTTAAAATGACTGCAATGGCTAACTTTCTAACCCTTCGTTTAACATGTTATCATGCCATGTCATACCACGTTCTTAACACATCTGTCATGCCACATCAGCATCTCTGTCGACATAAATAATAATAATAAAGAATGTGGCCAAGGTTATTTTTTTTTTTTAAAATAGTCTATGATTTCAATTGACAGACCATAATCAAATTTGGTTATAATTAATAGGCCACAATTGATAGAAACATAAAATGTGATGCCAACAATGCCTCCCTTATTTAAATGGATGAAAGAATAAAATCCAATTAATTGATTTATAAGGCGATTTACCACAATCTACAAAAAATATTTTATGGTGTAAATAATTCTAATTCTTGAAGAGTTATATTACACCCATAGTAATTTTTAATCTATCACTGTCGATTGACGAACACCTTATCTTTGGCTCTATCAATTGACATAGCAGAGAGCCACATTCTTTATTTTTAAAATAAAACAATTCTCTGTCAGCCACATTTCGGCTAATTAAAGAAAATTTACTACATATACATTCTTCAACGATTGTTGTTTTTCAAACAATGTCATGAAAATTAATTTTTGGTGTGATCTACAAATCCAAAGTGAATGTTGAATTCCAAAGCTCACATAATTAAATGTCATAAAAAAATTCATAAATTTTGATACTTCGAACAATATCAAAAAATCACACTCAACAAACATGGGTTGCTCATAATTTTCAATCATTTTTTGCTAAAAATCATGCTCCCCATCCCCCCAAGTTCATAATTTTTAGCTACCTTTGACTTAAAATCACGCCCCCCAAGTGAATTTTCACCATCATTTTGTAATGAATTTTTAACATTTTTGGAGAGAAGGGGTTCTTCCTTTTTAGCCATTCACTTTTTATTATGTTTGGCAAAACATTATGCCCCCTATGTTCATAAGCTTCAACTATCTTTGGCTTAAAATCGTGCCCCAAGTGAACCTTTATAATCAGAATTCTCAATATTTTTTGAGAGAATATGTTGTTTTTTAATTATAGCCATTAATGACCTATGAAAATTCTCAAAAGTCATATTATCTTCATGACTTGGTGTGCTAACCCTTTGAGCCACATTCCTTGGCTCGTCATGAATGGTTAACTCTTCAAAAATATGTGTATTAACCCTATGAGCCACATTATTTTCATATCTTAATTTTTCATTGGCCATTATGCCTCTAATTTTTGCTTCCAATATCGAATTTCTTCAACAGTTAGAAAAATTTGGCCTTTAAGTCGATGAATTTTTCCATCACAGTAATTTAAATCTCTTTGCGTCAAATAACATAGAGATGATGAAATTATTTGAAACCTTTGCCTATAAAGAGAATTAATTTCTTCTTTTAGGGCTAAAATTTCACTCCGGCACCAATAAATTTCATCATCACAACGGCAAATCATTCTTTTCACATCATTTGTCATGCCATTATGTTGGCAATAAGTGGTAGAACCACCACCATAACACTGACAATTTTTAGAATATGAGCCATTCCACTGATAATCTATATCTATGGGAACACTACTACTCCATTAGTGGTTTCCCTTGATGGGTTCACAAGATGAAAACATGTCACTTGAAGTCATGATTTCATTGTGAAGATTATTGTATTTTATATTAGTCATTTAGGGTAGTTTCGTCTATTAGATTATTAGGGCTTATTTCATTTAGGGTATATATATTGTACTCAGTGATCCATTCGACATATACGAAATAGATGTTCTTTGTTATCATGGTATTAGAGCGGGTTTTGAGTCAAACCTCTAGAAGCCCTTGAGTCAACGTCTTCTTCCCTGTGATTGTCTGGTTCGACTGAAGGCTTCTGACGACCAACAGTTCTCTCGCGAATGCCTCTGCCTGGCTTCGAGACCCGACTGCCCTGTCTCGCGCCTGCCTCTTCTCTTCTGCTTCATGATTTTCGTTTGTGGTTCTCTCATTAATTTCAGCTCCAAGTCTTCGATGTCGTTCGTGGTTCTCTCGTCAATCGCGATTGCTTGACTCTATTTTGATTTCTCTCTGGTCGTTCGTGGTTCTCTGGTCGCTGGGATTGGGACTGTCTCCTTCGCCCTTCCTCATTGTGATCTCTAGCTCGTTGGTATCTCTCTGACTGGCACTACTCTCTCTCTCTTTTCTTCGCACTTCATCATCGTGGTCTCTGGTTCTGTGTGTATCTCTATCTGGTACTATTCTTATTTGCATTGGGTTATTTGATTATAGCAATATGGCTGATGATAAATTGCAAGCCATTACCACTAAGTTGGATGGCACAAATTATTCTTATTGGTCTCATGTAATGAAAAATTTTAGGAGTTTTCTTAGGTGTGCAACCCACAAAAGGTGTAAGTGGGTTGCACACCATGTGCCACTCACACAAAAGGTGTAAGTGTAAGGTGTAAGTGCAAGGTGTAAGTGTAAGTGGAAGGTATAAATGAAATGTATAAGTTGCACACCATGTGCCACTTACACAAAAGGTGTAAGTGCAAGCTAAAAAAGGTGTAAGTGTAAGGTGTAAGTGAACACAAAAAGGTGTAAGGTGTAAGTTGCGCACTATAGCATTACCCAAAATTTTATCATGGGTAAAGGTATGTGAAACTTTGTTATTAGTGTGACTACTTGACCATTGGAATCCTAAGAAACTAAGGTTGATGTTGCTAAATGGGATAAGGAAAATGCACAAATTCTTACTTGGTTTCATAATTCAGTTCAAACCACCATTGGTATGAATTTCTCCAAGTATTTTACTTCTAAACAAGTTTGGGACTATTTGAAAACTATGTACCTTGAGTCTAACTTTGCAAAACAGTATGAACTTGAGATGTCTATTCGTAGTGCCACTCATCTGCTCTTGTCAACCCCACCATCTCCTTTATTTCAAGTTACTGTTAAGCCCAAGCCTCGGGTTTCTATGGATGAGTGCAACTTCCGTCATCAAAAAGGTCATTGGAAACATGCTTGTCTTAAGCTGGTGCAGCCCAAGGGCCGTTCACCTGGTCCACCATCCTCTAAGCCGACATCTTCAGGATCTCGCTCATCTATCACCTTTTCTGCACCAGTTTCTGAGAATAGTCTATCTTCCAATATGCAATCTAAGTTTGAGCAGTTCAATTCTTTCATGGTGGCCAATCCAACTCTTTCGTCCCAGGCTTCCGCTATGACTAACACTCAGTTAGGTTTGTCTGGTTCATCCTCTTCAGGTAATATCCACACTTCGCGGATCTTTGATTCTGGTTGTTCACATCATATGACCCTTGTTGCATCTTTCCTTAGTAATTGTGTCTCCCCTCATTCTTCTATCATTATTGCTACTGCTAAAGGTTCCTCTATGCATGTCTCCTCTATTGGTTCTATTTCCTCTTCCCATTTGTCTCTTTCTCCTATATTTTATGTACCTCACCTCTCACTTAGTCTTATTTCTATTAGTCAATTATCTGATTCTGGTTTTGATGTTGTTTTCTCTTTATCTCATTGTGTTGTGCAGGATTGGGTCTCCAAGTGGCATATTGGGATCAAGTGTAGAGTTGGAGAACTATATATCTTGGACAGGTTACATGTTCCTTTAGATGTGTCTTCTACTGCATTGTTTTCTTTTTGTTTAAACAATAAGTCTTCTTTATTTTATATTTGGCATTCTAGGTTAGGTCATTTGTCAAGTGATCGTTTGAGGATATTAGTTCAGTCTAGACATTTAGGCCATTTTCCCATTGCTGATATTTCGGAGTGTCGTGGTTGTAAACTGGCTAAAATGTTTGCTCTTCCATTTAATAAAAGTGGTTCTATTTCATCTTCTCCTTTTCAATTAGTTCATACTGATGTTTGGGGTCCTTCCCCTATAGTTACCAAGGGAGGTTTGCAATATTATGTGTCTTTTGTGGATGATTACAGTCGGTTTACATGGGTTTATTTGATGACACGAAAATTTGATTTTTACAAAATATATTCCAATTTTCACTCCATGATTTGCACTCAATTTTCCACCACCATTAAAGCTCTCCGTTCTGATTTGGTAGGTGAGTATTACTTGTCTAAGTTTGAGGAGTTTTTACCTATTCATGGCGCTATTCATCAATCTTCTTGTTCAGACACTCCTGCCCAAAATGGTCAAGTTGAGCGCAAACATCGTAATCTCCTTGATACAACTCGTTCTTTGCTATTCTCATCCTTTGTGCCTTTTGTCTTTTGGGGAGAATCTGTGCTCACTGCTGCATATTTTCTTAATCGGATGCCTACTCCTCTTCTCTCCGGCTCATCTCCGTATGAGCATTTTCTTGGTGTTACTCCAAATTATTCTGTTTTTCGTGTTTTCGGTTCTACATGTTTTATGCTCCTTCCTAAACGGTCGTGCTCTAAGCTTAGTTCTCATTGTGTCCTATGTGTCTTTTTAGGGTATGACATTAATCAGAAAGGTTATCGGTGTTATGTTCCTACCACCAAAAAGCTTTATGTGCCTAGGCATGTCACTTTTTTGAAAAACTACCCTACTACACTATACCTTCCACCCCTGTCCCTATCACCAAGGATGAATTGGTTTACGTTGACCCATTTCCTTTTGATGTTTCTTCTGACGAGTTTGTTTCTGATCTTAAGATCTCTACCTTGCCTCTTCCTAGTACCTCTAATATCTCGCTAGCTCCTCTCTCTCCAGCTCCCACTTCCTCTGATCCTCTTCTTGTTTATTAGCGTCACAAAGCAATTCTGAACTCGCCTATCTCTAGCTTTACTGTCTCTCTAGCTGTTTTTTTGGATCCCGCTCCTTCTGCACATCGCTTTCCCATGTGTGATCGTCGTCCTCCGAACTGGTATGGTTTTAGTAATACATGTTTTTCCCTTTCCTATCAGTGTTTTCTTTCTTTTCTTCATACTTATTTTGCGCCTAGGTCCTACAATGAAGCTTGTCATGATCCCAATTGGATTGCTGCTATGAATGACGAGTTAACTGCTTTGGCTAGCACTCAGACTTGGGATTTGGTTCCATTACCTACTGGCAAGAATGTCGTAGGCTGTAAATGGGTCTATAAGGTCAAAACCCTTTCTAATGGACATCTTGTAGAATGTTGTAGGTTGTTCGCACTCTTATCTCTGTTGTTGCTGCCCATCATTTGCCTTTGTTTCAACTTGCTGTCAAAAATTCCTTTCTGAATGGACATCTTACAGAATAAGTGTATATACGCCCTCCATCGGGTCTCTCATACCCTTCTGGTGTGGTTTGTCGTCTTCGCAGTGCTCTCTATGGTCTTAAGTAGTCTTCTCGTACTTGGTATGAGCGATTTCACTCTGTTGCACTTCAGCTTGGGTTTTGCCCTAGTCATCATGATTGTGCTCTATTTGTTTGGCGTACTTCTATTGGCCTTGTTCTTCTTCTCTTCTATGTGGATGATATGATCATCACTAGCCCTGATTGTAGTACTATTGAGGAGGTTAAGCATCAGTTGTTTCAGGAGTTTGAGATGAAAGATTTGTGGTCTCTTCGGTATTTTTTTGGTATTGAGGTTGCTATTTCTCCTACTGGGTATCTTCTCTCTTAGACTAAATATGCCCGTGATATTCTTTCTCATGCCAATCTCACTAATGATAAGATTGTCGACACTCCTCTTGAGTTGCATGCTAAGTTTTCTGCTTCTGATGGCATTTCTCTTGAGGATCCCACTTTGTATCATGAGTTGGTTGGGTGCCTTGTTTATCTCACCATTACTCGTTCAGATATCTCCTATTTTGTGCACATTCTTAGTCAGTTTGTTTCAGCATCTCGTTCTACACACTGGGTTGCCTTACTCCGTACTCTACGCTACTTTCGGGGAACTTTGTTGCAATGTCTGCTGTTATCTGCCTCTTCGGACTTGACTCTCCGTGCCTATGCTGACGCTAATTGGGCCGGTGACATCTCTAATCGCAAATCCACTTCTGGTCTTTGTGTTTTTCTCGGTGATTCTCTCATATCTTGGAAGAGTAAGAAACAATCTATTATTGCTCGTTCCACTGCTGAGACTAAGTATCGTGCCATGACTCATACTACTTCCGAGATCGTTTGGCTTCGCTGGCTTCTCTCTGATATGGGCGTCTCTCTTTCTGAGCCGACTCCTTTGTATTGTGATAATCAAAGTGCTATTTAGATTGCTCATAATTCAGTCTTCCATGAGCGGACCAAGCATGTTGAAATCAATTGTCACTTTGTCTGACAGCATCTTCAGGCTGACACTATTTCTCTCCCTTTTGTTCTGTCCTCTCTTCAGTTAGCCGATTTTTTTACGAAGACTCAATTTCTCTCCCTTTTGTTCCGTCCTCTCTTCAGTTGGCCAATTTTTTACGAAGACTCACACTGTTGCTCGTTTTTGTTTTTTTCTTGGCAAATTTTCGATACTTTCTGCGCTTACATCCTCAGTTTGAGGTGGGGTGTGAAGATTATTGTATTTTATATTAGTCATTTAGGGTAGTTTCGTCTATTAGATTATTAGGATTTATTTCTTTTGGGTTATATATATTGTACTCAGTGATTCATTCGATATACACGAAATAGATGTTCTTTGTTATCTTTTATGTGCATTAGTCTGCTTCTTCATTGTCATTACTCCAAGTTATAATGGTCTTACTGGGCGTACCAATTTTTTTTAGTAAAAATTTGGGTTATGCCCAATCGAGAGTGATAATCGACAGGCATAAATTAATTTTCGCATGAACACAAAAAAGATCAAATGTGTGGTTGAGTTATATGTCTTAAATAGATTAATGACTTCCGTCGAAGTAATTAAATAAAGAAAAAACATAACATAATAGAATATGTATTATTCACATAAATTGTCACTTGTTACAAGTTGCATTAACTTAAACAAGAACAAAAAACTAAAAAATACAACAATCGACAGAAGAAAAGAAATGGATGTTGGAAAAACTAGCACTGATCTACTCCTAAAGTTGCTAATTCAACTACTCCTAAGTAGAAGCTAATATTACAAATTCTGAGTGGTTTTTAAGATAGTTCATGTTCTTTGTATCTCTTTTGGCCTATTTGTAGGCTCAACCACATGAGAGAATGAGAGATAATCAAATCACATGATTTTCTCAATAGATCATGATTTCCTAAACATCATCCATCTCATGTTCATAGTCACCACTTTGTAGATTTGGTGCTTGACTTGGTCTTGACTGCTCAATCTCAATAATTAACTTTCAAAAGACTACAATGGCTAACTTTCTAAATCTTCATTTAACATGACATTATGCCACGTCATGCTACCTCAGCATGTCTGTTGACATAAATAATAATAATAATAATAATAATATTAATAATAACAAATGTGGCCAAGGTTATTATTTAAAACTAGTCTATGATTTCAATCAATAGACTATAATCAAATTTGGCCATAATTAATAGGTCACAATCGATAAAAAAATAAAATGTGGTGCCAACAATGTAACATGAAACTATATTGTATATTTGAGAACTATTATCAATTCTTGTACAAAATAGGCTTTTTCTTGTATTGTTAGGAGCTAGTCAAGATTCTAATATTAGGGAACAAAAGGAACTAAGATCGCTTAAATAATGATTAAAATATTAATTAGGATAAATTTCATTTTATTTTCTTGTGGCTTCGTGTATATTATTTAGAAATGACCTTCTTATTTTGTTGTGGTTTGTCAAGTGAAATGCACTGTCAGACATTTTGCCTAAATTAAAAACAATTGTGAAATATGAGTTAAAACAAAAAAGATTTATATGCTAATTTTCAAATGTTAGGGGGTAAATTACACATAGAATAAAGCATGAATGTACTTTGTAGAAAATATTTTAGTCTTTTTCCCTAAGTAGTTAACGAGTTTAATGGTGGACACGGGGTACGTGCTGTGAGCACAGCAAGATCTGCTGTCCTACAAAATGGCTTCACATTATGTGCTTCACATTATGTGCTGTGACCACAGACATTAATCTTACACCCACAAAGCCACTGTCTGCCTACGGGACCAAACCATTTTATTTTTATTTATTTACTTTTACTGATTTAGTTAAAACCATACAGTTGTATCATTTTATGTTCATGTAAAAAATATTTTAACACTAACTTGCTTTATTTGATTATTTTGTATTATCGTATTGTGTCATTTCGAATTCATGTAAGAATTATTTCTAACACTAACTCAATATGTTTACTATTTCATATTAGCATATTGTGTCATTCAGTACAAAAAATAAAAGTTTTAAAGACCAAGATTTAAAGACAAAATTATTTTTTACGGATCAAACATTTTTTTTTGCGAAAAGTGTCGTTAATGTCTGTGGTTCAGTACGCTTTGAATTTTGACCTCTGTGTTATTTTGATTCCTGTTATTTTAATTAATTTGATTGTGACCCTTAATTTTAAACTTTGTATTAATTTGATCTAATTGATAACGTTAATTAGATTTTTTAAGAGAAACAGTTACTGAATTAATTGAGATTAACTCATTAAGTTGAACAAATTTGTAATTTTCCCTATGAAAATATAATACATGATACTCATGTGCACATTTAAATTCATTTAAAAAAAAAAAAAGAAAAAAGGATGAGTGCAGAGAGAGGGTGAAAACAAGTAATGTAATGTTGTTTAAAATGACAACAATAGACAATACATTCTAAGTTGTACAACAAATTAAATAATACAAAATCACTTCCCCAAAAAAGAGAAAAAAAGAAAGAAAAAAGAAAAAATCTAACTCCTCAAAACCACACATGTATGAGGAACTTTATTACACACGACATATATATATATATATATATATGAGAAAGATTAATGGAATGCTATCAAATTGGTGGCATGGAGTCTTAGTTTGATGGAGGAGGTGAGAAGAATGGAATACTAGGCATTGTTGTTGGGATGGATGGGATTGAAGGAATCGTCGTGGGAATGGTGGGCAGTGAAGTAGCTGGCAGTGGTGGCAGAGTCAACTTAGGAACAGTGGATGGAATTTGGGTGGTTGGGAGTGGTGGCAATGTGGATGGAATTTTGGTGGTTGGGAGTGGTGGCAATGTGGGCATTGGAAAGCTTGGGATTGTTGGCATTGTGGGCAAAGCCGTACTTGGCAATGGTGGCAATGGGGCTTGGGGCACGGTCGGCATTGCAGGCAGTGGAGGGAGTGTGACCTTAGGCATAGATGGAATTGTGGGCACTGTTTGCAGTAGGCTGCGAGCTGCTAGGCATATGTGGATGCTTGATAACGACAGCATCACAGCCAGAGATAGAACAATACTACAATGATAAGAAGCCATTGTTTTTCAGGTCTGGAAGGTTTATGGGTTGGGTTTCTTTGAATATGAGTGATATTGTGCTTAAAGTACGTAGTGCTTTTTTGGATTGAATAGAAGAACATGAATTAGTGGGTATTTATAGAGAAGAAATGCTAGAAGATCAGTCAAACATGTTTGGAAAGCACAATGTGAGTTTGATGACATGTGGTTGGCCCAAGTGTTGTGAAACACCAGTTTGTTCACCTACAACAAATGCAAATTCCAAGTAACCCAAAAACATAACTAACACGCAAGCAAACTTAGGTAGTTATTCTGACTTATAGCTCTCATTTGCACATATGCCCATTTGAAAGGGGTGCCACTGGTTGAGTCAGAATTTTATTCTCAAGGGGCTAATGAATTAGGTTTTATAAAATTTTATTTAATGGGTAGTTCAACTAGTTGTTTTAAAATTTTTAATTATACAAAATGGTTGAAAAATTAACTTTCAAACCATTGAAAAACAAGTAGAATAAAATTAGATCAATTTTCAACACATTCATTAAATAATTTACCCAGAAAGTTCTTCACAAATCTATAAACTAAGTGTGATTAATTTTCAACGCGTTCCTCAAATAGCTCACCCAATTTTTTACCCACAAATCTATGAATTTAGTGTTACAAATTAATAAAATGGAACTAACCTAATACAAAATGAGCAATAGTAATTGCGAGAACAAGTACATCTATACAGACACAATGAAGGAGTTCTAGAAAAACATATTTTAATTTTTTACTCATGTAAGGTCTTTATTGAACTTCTTTTTAATTTTTCGTGTCACAATTTGAGTATTGTACTATTTTATCCTTCATTTTACTTTTTATTTTTATTTTGCTAGGCTATACATTGCATATCGGTTGGGGGTGTTTGTTTGGGTTTTTTTGAGTCAACTTATAGTTTCTAGTTTTTGAAAAGTTATTTTGGACTGTTTGTTTGAACTTATTTCAAACAGTTTCTTATTCTAACAACTTATTTTAACTCAAAAATGTTGGTTTTGAAAAGCTGCTCACCCCATATTTCTGATTATCAACTTCTGCTGTGAATATATTAATTTATGGTTATACTCTTAGATTTTTTTTTATTTTTTATTTTTTAAAAAAAAAAAAGAAAAAGACCCAAATAGATTATAGATTATTATTATTATTATTTTTTTTATGAAAAATGTAGACAAGTAATGAATAACAAAAATAAAAGTTAATTGAAAAAGCTATTTCGCAGGTTATTTAACAAACATTACTCAGCAACTTAAATCTATAATCCAACAAATTAACAGCTTTTGATTAAAGTCATAATCTATAATCTGTTAAGTTATAATTTATAATCTGTTTTAACAGTTACACCAAACAGGTCGTTGTTTGTTGCAACTGTAAGCAAGGTAAAGTGTAAATAATCTAAATCAAAATCTAAAAATAATCCTCAACTTTCCAATAATTAATTAGTTTCTTTAGTTTTATTATTATTATGTCAATAAATAATAAACATTACATCAAACACTCTAGCGTGTACTTAAAACTAAAAAAATAATAATAATAATTAAAAAACAAAAACAAGAAATCTATAAGCACTCCTGTAAACGCGAGGCCATTCTTTTTCTTTTTCTTCATTTGTTTATTTTTTGGTTGTGCCATTACGAATCATGAAAAAAATATTATAAAAATGATCATGAAAGATTTTTCACTTTTGGATTATACTTAGAATAAAACACCACACACTAATTAAGAGATAAAAAATCTTTATAATGCGTTTCATAATACTTTTTTCATGACTCTTAATATTATTCTTTTACTAATGATTGAATCTTTTATTAGAAATTTCTAGGGGCCAATGCATTACACATATTTGAACATTTCAATAAATGTCAAGTGTTCGTTGAAAACTTAGGTGGATCATGACCACCTCAGGCCGTAATCTGGCTTTGTCCTTGAATGCGGCCCAAATCTAGAAATTCGTGTCTCATCCGCAAATATTAAATGGGATTTTGGGCGAAACCCTTTTTTTGAGTCTTTTTTTAGGATAAAGGACAACTTAATGAATTTTCTTTCAAAAAGCCACTAAGTAAGAGATGCGTGACTCAATAAGGACATTCTATAATTTGTCTTTTTTTGGGGACCATATTGCCCTTCTATATATATATGTCATATATTTGAAAATCTGACTTTATGTATATACGGACCTTGTATATTTTAAATAATGGGGACGATCTGTGAAATCAGTGAAGATGATTTGCGAAATCCATGAAGATCTCACTGCCGAAGATTTCGCTCTTGGTCAACAATACACGATCTCGCCGTCGATGATTGATACTCTCAATTAAACGAGAGATTATGCTTCAAATCTTTACAAATTTGTTTCAAATTTAGAGAGTTTCATCAAGATTTCTAAGTGTTGATCCAGTTTTAGAGGTTTTGTTTCAATCACATGTCAGATTATTATTTGAGTTCAATCAGGTATGTTGATTTGTTGATTAAATTTTTTTTTTTGATTTATTTTTAGTGTATGATCTGATTTTGTTTAACAAAATGAAAGTAAAATTTTACTTCGGTATGTGCTCTATTTTTGTTTGATAGAATGAGAGTAAAATTTTACTTTGATATGTGCTCTGTTTTAATTTGATAAAATGAGAGCAAAATTTTACTCTGGTGCTATCTATTCTGTTTTTTTATTTTTTATTTTTTGATACGATGATAGTAAAATTTTACTCTATTATTGTTTACGTCTGTTATTTGTTTTTTGACTCATAGTGACAGTAAAATTTTACTTTGATTGACAATAAATTTTTACTGTCAATTGATTACAAATTTGAAAAATAGTTCCATCTCTTATGTTGTTATGCAAGTATGGTGATCATACCATTGTGTTCAAGGTTTTGTCAAACTGCATGTTGAAGGATTTAACTGATTTCTTAAATTCTAAATTGAAGAAGTTTGACAATAGTGGTTGCATACTGTTATCATACTATTTACATGGACATTCGCAACGCATGATTGATGATGATTCTAATTTTCAGAATATGTTGTCTCTTGTTTATCCTCTTGTTGTTGACCGGGTTGATGTGACTATGTAAAACCCCGAAATAAAAGAAAATAAACCATTCACCATATTTATTAAATAACAACACATGAATAAGTAATTATCTTCCATTAGTTCCAATTGATTGCACAAAGGAGTAACATATGCAGATACACATTTACAAGCCTAATCTTGAATCTATAGCATATGTTACATAATAAAGAGATAGGATGAAAGTTAAACAAATAAAAAATGCCCTAAAGGCTTACATCTTTCCAAGATAGTACTTGGTTACAACAAAATGGATTTAAATCCAATATAGTTTAAGTCCTAGACTTGTATAAAATAAAGACAACAAAATAAACAAAATGAAGTTCTTACTTCCAAGTCCTCCCAAGCTATTGCATTGGCGGAAGCATATTATCAGCAACTGAAAATGGTTTTCCCACACAGGGTGAGCCAAAGCCCAGTAGAAATAATTCAACACAGTATATGAATCTTAACAGAGTTATAAGATGAATACATATGCAATGCTCGTGACAAAACATTTTATATCTCTTTCAAAACCATGCAATGGCAGGTTTATATCACAATTCATAAAATATTTTATTTTCTATAGAAAACAGGACTGTGAATACAACTCTATGAATCTCTAGGTACGTGTCTATAAGTAGACTATACAAGTACTACAAATTTGTCATTTTTACCGGTATTAACTGGAAGACTCGAGACCTATCCGTGCAATTTTCTGGTCTTTCACCAAGGCCACACAGGCCAACTTAACATTGTAACCACACCCCTACCCAGATTCACCAAGTATTCACCTTTTTTTCTCAAAACAATATATATTTTCAAATGTGTTAAATGTGCGGCAATGCTCAATGCAATGGATGAGAAAAAAGTTTCAATTCTCCTAATTCTCATGCAATTTCAACAACAATCATAGCTATCCTTCACCAATAGCCCAAAACAGATATCTCTAAGTGGATAAATAAATGTCATAAAGATAAACTTTCTCAAATTTCAAGATATGAGTGGTAATACATACCCAACTCCGCTATCCTCATCAACACCGATCCGATTTCACAACAACATCAATTCCGCTTATTTATACAAAATCTACATTTGAGACATTTAGGGAAAAACCTCCATTTTTCTTTATAAATCAATTCTAAGGATAAAAATTCATCTTTTCATCACAACTCAACAATAAATACACTTCCTCAATCATTTCCAACAACCTATTTGAAAAGCCCTCCTTTTCATATCAAGCCAAAACCCTGGGTTGTTCAAAAACCCACTTTTTCACAAGATTGTTTTGTAAAAACAAATAACTAAGTTAAAAATCATAAGAAAGTGTGGAGAAATCCCTACCTCAAGTGTAAAGGTGGAAGAGGAGAACTCGAAAAACTCAACGTTGACGAAATCACGAACCTCTTGGATCAAAAGGAAGCTCTTGACATGATCTACAATCTATCTCAAAGGATCAATGTGAAAAGATACCTCTAGGTGAGTAGCTTTAAAGATATAAGTGGGGCAAAAGTAAAGTTTAAAGAGAGAGAGAGAGAAGAGAAAGTCACGGTTTAAGGGAAAAGAGGGAAATAAATAATGAGGGAAGAGTATAGTGTTTTAGGAGTCTATTTATAGTAGCTAGGTAACAATAGAATATTAGCCCCAAGGTCAACAAAAGAATAAGTCAAAACCCCCAAAACGTAGGGCCCAAACCGTTCCAAAAATCTAGAAATTTACTCACAGGGGTCGACTGTCAAGACAGTGGTGTGGACCCTCAAGAAGAAAATGTTGAGACACTAATGTTTGCAGCAGACAAAGGTCAACCCTAGGAAATCGTGGTGTCGACCCTATAATTCAGTATACAACCCATAACAAAATAGGAAGGGAAGGGTCAACCCTAGGAACTCAGGGTGTCGACCCCAATAACCAGTATCGATTTCTAGAACACAGCAACAGACAATGGTCAACCCTAGAAAGATTGGTGTCAACCCCCGAAGTTGAACAAAACAAGAAAAGGGATGTAGTGTTGACACCACCAAGACTGGTGTCGACCCCTGAAGCCAGAACCAAACACGAAAAAAAGAAGAACAAGCGCTACGGATATAATTTCCCAAATTCAAAAGCAATAAATGGATTGGGTCCAAACCAAAATTGCTATAATATCCCCCTTTAAGGAATTTCATCCCCGAAATTTAAATCAAACCAATTACTACCGTGACTCAATTTCATTGATCATCGACATTAACAGAAATGATAAAATGACAATATCTAGTACACAATGGTACAATTCACATTCCCAAAACATATACAATGTTTATATACTACAAAATATGAATAAAATTTTCCATCTAAGTCTCAAATATTAACAAATAAGTCCAGATACTTCTCACGGACTGCTGCCTCATGTTCCCAAGTTGCTTCCTCAGTCCCGTGATGTCTCTACAACACCTTTATATATGGAATTGTCTTGCCTCTCAAGACTTGATCCCGAGTATCTAAAACCCAAATTGGTCTCTCTTCATATGAGGCATCCTCATTTACATCTAACACAGTCCAATCCAGAACGTGTGAAGGATTGGGCTCGTACTTCCGGAGCATATAGATATGAAACATGTCATGAACCCCGGAAAACTGTGGCGGCAAGGCCAAACGATAAACTACCTCTCTAATACATTCTAATATCTCAAAATGCCCAATAAATCTAGGGGACAACGTCCCGCTATTCCCAAACCTCATTAAACCCTATCTAGGTGATATCTTCAAGAAGGCGTGATCTCCTGCCTCAGAGGATAACGGTCTCCTCCTACGGTCGACATAGCTCTTCTGACAATCTCTTACGGATAAGTGCAACATTTTCCGTCATTTCCCAAACTAATTCAGGACCTAACATAGGTGTGTCACCCACCTCGGCCCAATACACTGGAGATCTACATGGTTGGTCATATAAGGCCTCAAATAGTACCATGCCAATACTCGCTTGAAAGCTGTTATTATAGGCAAACTCCACTATAGGTAAGTGCCTCTCCAACGACCCCTTAAAATCAAGAACACAACCTCGAAGCATATCCCTAAGATCTGAATGGTACACTCTAACTGCCAGTCAGTCTAAGGATGATAGGTGATACTAAAAGTCAACTTAGTACCTAAGGCATTCTGTAGGCTTTGCCACAACCGAGCCGTAAAACAAGAATCTTTATCCGAAATGATAGTCACAAGAACCCCATGAAATCGAAGTTTGTCCCTAACATAAAGGTCGGTAAGATAATCTACTGAGTCATTCGTGCGCATAGGTACAAAATGCGCTGATTTAGTTAACCGATCAACTATCACCCAAAATGGCATCATTACCCCCATTGAGTCCTCAAAAGATCCACAACAAAATCCATCATGATATGCTCCCACTTCCATTCGGCTATAGGTAAGGGTTGCAACAAACCCGTTGGTCTCTGATGTTCGGCCTACACTTGTTGACAAGTAAGGCACCTTGATACAAACACAACTACCTTTTTCATTCCCCTCCACCAAAATTGGCAGCTAAGATCGTGATACATCTTTGTGCCTCTCGAATGCACTACAATGCATGAGTGGTGAAACTCTTGAAGTACCTCCTATCGACAAGACTCTGGCATGAAAAGACGGTCAAGGTATCTAACACTCGAGTCAGAATACACGCTCAAGCCCTTTTATACCTTTCCACTAAATATCTTCTCCCAGAGGGTTTCTACCTCATGATCAACCCGTTGTGCTTCTATAACCCAATTCACAATTGTAGGTTGTGCAACTACAGTAAACAAAGCAGCCGACTCAACGGACTCGCCAAGGTACAAGTCAAACTCACCAATGGCACCCAACATCTCCCATTCCCGAATGGCAGTACTAGCTATACTACTAAAGGATTTTCTACTCAAGGCATCGGCCACTGCATTGGCTTTCTCCGAATGATAGTGCAACTCAAAATTATAGTCCCCCATAAACTCTATCCACCTCATTTGCCTCAATTTCAAATATTTTTGTGAAAAAAAAGGTACTTCAAATTCTTGTGATCGGAGAATATATCAATCTTCTCACCATACAAGTAATGTCTCCAACTCTTGAAGGCAAAGATCACCGCTGCTAACTCTAGGTCAGGTGTAGGATAATTTCTCTCGTGTGTTTTCAACTGACGTAAGCCATAAGCTACTACCTTTCCCTCTTCCATCAAGACACAACTAGAGGTGCAACTCGAGTGGGTTCGGTTGGGTTAGGAGGTTGTCAAAGCTCAACCCAAGTTGTGCTGAGACCTACCGAAGCCCGAATTGTAACCCAAGGTTGTCTGCCCAAGTCCTACCCGAGTTAAACCCGAATTGCCCGAGTTGCCCGAATTGCTCAAATTGTAAATGAATTTCTGTTTTTTTGTTTTTTGTTTTTGTTTTTGTTTTTGTTTTTGTTTTTTGTTTTTTTTTGTTTTTTGTTTTTTGTTTTTTGTTTTTTTGTGCAGCTACATTATTAAATTATTAAAATTTGACTCTATTTAAAAATTATTATTATTATTATTATTTTTATAGAAAATCAGTAATACCATCAAAACAAATAATTTATATAATGTAAGAGAGATACCACTATAGTAGTCCTTACAATTTATGTATGAAAATAAAAAGAAAAAAAGTAAGATTTTATGTTATTTATATATATATAATATATATTCAATATGATTTAATAATATAAATTACTTTAATATCATGTAATGGCTAATAATTTATATGTATATTTAATATTTTTATATATCTATATATGTATAATTCGGGCTTCGGGCTGCTCAAATTGTTTGACGTCTTTGCGTAAGCCCGCCCAAATTTAATTCGAGCTTCTGAATTTTTGCCCAAGCCCGTACCGAATTTGAAAATATTTTGTCCAAACCCTAAAAAAATTCAGGCTAGACTCAGGTTGCTCGGGTTGAGCTCGCCCAAGTTACACCCCTAGACACAACCCAAACCTTCTTATGACATATCACAATATATGGAATAGCCCAAACCCCTCTCCAGAATAATCAACACTGGAGTAGTGGTAAGTCTAACTTTAAGCTCTTGGAATGACTTCTCACAAGTCTTATTCCATACAAACTTGATTCCCTTCCTTGTCAGTTTAGTCAAATATGAGGCCAATCTAGAAAAATCTTTCACAGAACGATGGTAATAATCGACTAACCCCAAGAAACTATGAATTTCAAAGGCATTATTAGGTTGTTCTCAATCTTGCACTACTTATATCTTAGAAAAGTCTACTGTCATTCCTTCTCCAAATACCACATGACCTAAGAATTTCACCTCCTTCAATCAAAACTCTCACTTCTTGAACTTAGCATACAATTTGTGGGCTCTAAGCAACGCAAGTACAATTCGTAAATGTTCCTCGTGTTCCTCATCAGAGGGTGAGTAGATCAAAATGTCGTTGTAGACACCCCATTTTTGACCAACCTTAAGACTCAGACGTTACCGATTGAGCGCTTGGTGATGTTGCATGTTGTGATCATTCAGAGGTCTCAGAGTCGCGGCCGTGCGCCCTGCCTCCGGACTTCCGAACTCTCTTCTGTGCCTTGCCTCGGTTTGCGAACCGGACTCAGTTTTCTCTGTTTTCTTTTCTGAGGGGAGGGAGAGGTCCCGTACACCATCTCTCAGTGGTCGTGGGCTGCATTTTGTGGCCGTAGGCCATTTTGCCCATTTCGGAGCCCGGTTCCCGGTTTTCGGAGCCGTCAGGCCGTGTGCCTCGGTTCGGGACCACCCAACCATCTCCGATTCCTTCGATTTTTGGCATGCATCTCATTTACTCCCTTTCGAGGGACACTGGGGTCTTAGATACCCACTTCGTGGCCAAACACCACTTTCGGTGCTTAACGGCCGGTTTTCGGGATCCCGAACTGCGCGTTTTGGCCCCCGAGCATTCGTTTTGCATCGGTTTTTGTTCATTTTTGGCAGGTACCTCTGTTTTATCACCAGGAAGATCACTGGAGGGTGGGAGGCCAGAAATTGTCTCAACAACCAGTTATGCTCCTCTGACGCCCCCCGGCGCCCGTTTTTCTCACTTCCGGGCTAATGTTGAACACCCTAGGGCCATTTTCTTTTAGCCAAAACCACATATTTGTGTTGTACACACATGGGAGGAATCTAAAAACACTTGGCCGGCTAGTAATTGCATTTGGACCTTTTGAACCACTTCTAAAAGTGGCATGTTGTCTCTCCTGTTTCAGAGTTGCCAAATTCCAACCATAGTGTCTTGTTGTACACACTTGGGAGGACACCAACCTTTGGTGGCCGGCTAGAAATTCTCAGTGACCTTTTTGACCCCTAGTCGGCCGGCCATAGGGGGTGGCCGGCCGGCCACCTGCAAGAAAACTGGGAGGCCGGCCATGACCCTCTCAGTCCACACTTTCTGGTGTATATTTGTTTCCCCAGAAAAAGATCATGTCTGGGGATATTTTGGAGGGGAACACTTGGGTGCATTTCCCTCCACCTTTGCCCTCCTCTTTTGGTCCATATAAGGAACCTCCCAACTCTTAGGCTAGGGTTAGAAAAACTCCCTTAAGAGCTTAGATACACATCTCTCTCCATCTCTCTAAAATTCTCAAGTTTTGGTTCCATTTCTTCATCACCATCAAGCACCACCACCACTACTCTATTTCCAGCAGCTATGAGAGCTTTCCAGCAGCTAGGAGAGCTTTCCAGCAGCTAGGAGGCATCCATTCTTCAAGCAAAAGGGCAGCCAAGACTTGTCTACAAGGGTAAGTACTCCACCCCTCTTTTCTAGCTCATTTTTGGTTCATTTCTTGGCCCTATTTCTACACTGTTTTGAGCTCTGAACAATACTGAAAGTGGTCCTCTTTTGAGCTCATTTTCATCTTTGTTGAAGGGCTCAACCCTGTTTGAGATCCCTAACTTGCACTTGCTTCAATATCATCTTCTATGTCACAATATTGCATGCTATATTTGGCGTATGAGTGATCTGTTTCCGAGCACAATGTAAACTGTAAGTGGGCCTATTTTGAGCCCCTATTCAACATTGAAGAAGGGCTTACCCCTGTTTGGACCCCCTATCTTGTCCTTGCTTCATAATCTCTCCTATTTACCGTAAATTTGCATGATTTTTTTGGCCTATATGTAAATTTTATTTGGAGCATGTCATGAACTGTGAGTAGGCTTATCTTGTGTCCCTCTACAACATTGTAGAAGGGATCAACCTTGTTGGGGGTCTCCATGTTATACTTGTCATTATATCCCTCTTTGACCCCCATTTTTGCATGCTTTTTTAAGCTTATCTAGATTCTGTTTTCGGCCATCATCAGAGCTGGAAAGAGTCATATTTTGATCTTCTTGACATATTTCATTAAGGGTCTTTTCTGGTTTGATGAATGTTTGGGGTACCTCATGTTATAGCCTTATGTATCCTAGTTCTTGCATCACATTTTTAGCATGTTTACATACTGATTTGGGGGATGTCAGCTACTGTAAATGTACATACTTTTAGACCCTCTTCAGTTTTGTAGAAGGCTATTTTTCCATTTGGGCATTGCATATATCACTTACTTCAATACCCCTCTTGGGGAGCCATTTTTGCATTCTTGCTTAATCCTATGTGTGCTTGCTGTTTAGCCCTTTTTATGACTGAAAAATGCTTGTCTTGGGGCTGCCTCGCTACTGTATTTTCATTCCATATCCATATTGTGCATGCATTGCATAGCTATAGGCCATTTCGGGTGCCTAAATTCATGTTTCGGGGCCATTTCATGCATCGGGTATACTTTCGCCTCATTTCGGGGCTGTTTTCCCCCACATTTCAGTGCCAAAATTCATTTTCATGTTTGCATATCATTTCCATGCCATTTCATGCCTTAGGGCCATCGCCTCGGTTTGCGTGCCCGTGTGCACGCATTTCGAGGCACTTCATTTTCATCTCTCGGCCTCTTATGTGAGTGTGGCTGAGGCACTCTCATGTTAGTATAAGTCCAATTTGCATTTGGAGTGCCATTTCATGCTTTAGTACCATTGCCTCGGTTTGCGTGCCCGTGTGCACGCATTTCGAGGCACCTCATTTTTCATCTCTCGGCCTCTTATGTGAGTGCAGCTGAGGCTCAACCATGTTAGTGTAAGTCCATTTTTGCATTCTATATGTCATTTTAGTCTCATTGCATCGTGTATGCCATCGCCTCGGTTTGGGTGCCCGTGGGCACGTATTTCGAGACATCTTATTTTAGCATCATCGCATTCCGTATGCCATTTTCTCAGTTTGCGTGCCCATGGGCACGCATTTCGAGACATCTTATTTTAGCATCATCGCATTTCGTATGCCATTTTCTCGGTTTGCGTGCCCGTGGGCATGCATTTCGAGACATCTCATTTTAGTCTCATTGCATCGTATATGCTATTGCCACGGTTTGTGTGCCCGTGTACACGCATTTCGAGACATCTCATTTTAGCATCATTGCATTGTGTATGCCATTGCCTCGGTTTGCGTGCCCGTGTGCACGCATTTCGAGGCACTCCACTTTTATCCGACGGCCTCTTATGTGAGTGTGGCTGAGGCTCTCTCACGTTAGTGTAAGTCCAATTGCGTTGCGTATGCCATTCTATGCCTTAGTATCATTTCCTCGGTTTGCATGCCCGTGTGCACGCATTTCGAGACATCTCATTTTCATAGCATTGTGTATGTTAGGATTGTATCTTAGTTGCATTTCATACATATCATGCATATTGCATCGTGTTCGGGATAGGAGTTAGTCCGGGCACGAGAAACGAGGCACGTTCCGTACTCCGAGTGACGGAACGCGTCTCAATTCCCAAGTCACCGACACTCCGGATTACCCGCGATGGAGGTAGGTTTTGTTATAGCATTCATGCGCATTCATCTCATATTGAGTTGTGCAATTCGGCTCCTCGGCCATCATGCATCGATATGCGTGATTGGTGGCACGAGGATCGAGACATGCATATATTTTGTGAAATACATTGCTATGCCCCTTTCCTGCTCTCTGTTGCAGCAAAAATAAAGAATCGGCAACTTTTCGGAGTCTGGCACGCATTTCGAGAAACATTGCAAACAGAGGCTAATCAGGGCATCGCCGTGGATTTCCGCGCAAAGCAGCCCAAACATGCATCATCTCATTATCCGGAGCAGAGTCAAGGCAGCCCCCTGGCTTGCATGCCAGTTTACAGCTTTCTTAGTTAATCTGTTAATTAATTAGGAATCTGTATATTTATTCGGACCGTATTATTCTTTTATTCGGACTGTATTATTCTTTTATTTCGGACTGTATTATTATTTATTCGGACCCTCTGCGCGAGGGCATAATTGTAATAAGTGTGGGTGAGTGTGATGTATGTCTTCCAACCCCACGTCTTTCTTCCCTTTTATTTACCCGCTTATGATGGTTAGATATGGGGCATATTTCAATTAGCATCTGATGTAATGACATGTTTGCATCATTCATCTGTTTTTGCATAAAGACTCGGCGTCATACAAACTGCATTTGTATTTCAATTCCAAGTTGAATACGTGTTAGTTGTAGCATTTCATATGCCATGTTTAGAATAGTCGAGCCTGCTATAATTTGCATTTTTGCATATGTTGCATTAGGCAATTCTGTGCATTTAGGATCATGCATGATTTCTAATAAGCTTTTGTTTTGGCTTGGAGTACTCGGTAAGTTTTATGCTTTAGCATCCTTGCATGCGTGTGAGTGTTGCCATGAATAGCATGCTTGCCATGAGGCTATGTACTTAAATGATATAACTGCCTTGAATGCCTGTGGGTGGAGATTGGGTTATTTGAATTGGGACAATTCATCAAATGTCTGTTTTAAGCCCACTAGATAGTGGCAAAATCATGTTTTCTAAGCCCACCTGAGGGTGGCAAATCCACGTCTTAGCCTACCTGCGGGTAGCACCATCAAACTATTTTCAAACTAACAAACATGAAATGTTTAGTTCCAATTCAGGGGATTCAGTCTATACTTGTATGCTGTGCACATCACATAGTAACCTAGGCTAATAACCGGAATAAGAACTCACAAGATTTTCAAAACAAGATATCATGGTTAGTAGAGGCCGGTCTTTGATGGCGGCGAAGTGCTCACGAAGTGACCTTCCCCAATCGTACCCAAGTTCCCGAGCCGAGGCAACTTTGGTGATGACGGACACGTGGCCTTTTGGCACCGAGTCAGGGTTTCCTAAATTTCCCATTAAAATATTTAGGTGGCGACTCTGTATCTGGCGAAGCAGTTCATGTTTGGCACTTCTTTAAAAAAATCTGTTTTCAAAATGATTTGCCGGATTTGGACTCTTTAGTTCAAGATTGAGAACCGTGACATTTGAGTCCTTCGAACTGTAGTGACCCAATATCGAACCAGAACGGGGGGGACTCGCACTCCCTTCCCCCGGGATGCGTTCGGGGACGTCTACAGTTTCTGGCGACTCCGTTGGGGATTTAGAGAACTTGACTCGAACTCATGATATCTGGTTTTGACTACACTTGTGTGTTTCTTTGCATTGCATTTGCATTGGTGCGCCTAGGACACCGTGTTTGCCATATGCCATTCCCGAACGATTTGCCGGAGGCTTGTCTTGTCAAGTCATGTCCGTAAGGCTGATCGGCTCTGGGCTCTGACAGCATGGGAACACAAAGCCCGGTTTTACCGGGGCACCCTTTTTGACCATTCGACCTAGTGCATATTCGGATCCATAGTGACCATTCCAAACTAGGACAGGTTGCTTACCCGTTTATGGGTTGTTTGAAGCCGCTACATGCATAGTGAAACCCTAGTTCCTGACAAAATAGGACAGGGAAACCCTACCCTAACATAGGGGTGTTTTCAGCTCTCGCTTATCTGTTATGTGGTTGTTAGAGTGTGCCTCTACAGGGAATGCATGTATCAGTTGAGTTTGGGCATCAGGCCTGCGGGCATCAGTCAGTATTTGAGAATCAGTTGTCTGCGGATATCCGATTTAGTTTTGGGGAACATTGATCAGTGATTAAGGATAGTGTATTTTCAGCTTATCAACTGTGTGTTGAATGCCCGACTGTGCGTTGTGTATATTTAATTTAAGCTGTTATGCTGCCCGTTTTTCTGGTTATTTATTTCCTTTTCGCTTTATTAACTTTTTGCTAGGGCAGGTTTTTAGCACGATTGCTTCCGAACCAATAGATACCCCCCAAGCACTTTGGACACGAGGTCGCCGACTCAACCGATCTGAGGATCTCGTTGACGGACATCCAATGTTCCACTCCTACCCCCAGTTATCAGAAGAAGGCCGAGAAGGCGCAATGTGTCGGAACAGGGATTACCGGGACAGAGGGCTGCTTTGACAGTAAACAGTCAAGTTGAAATTTCTGTGTCTGCCATAGAGGTACATTTACCGGTCATTCAGATGGAACCGTAGAATACATTAGGGATGGAGGCGATGATGCGCCAGATGCATGAGAGCATGAAACAGATGTAGGAGGATGCCATCCGCCAAGTGGAATTCTCCAAGCAACAAGCGCGATCATGGCCCGGCGAGCCGGTGATTACTAAGTGCAGCGAGAATCGGCGTCTGCTTCACATCAAGCTCCTCCTCCGCTAGCGGCTCCACTACCTGAGCAGGCGTCTACTGGTCAGAATACCTTGCCAAATCCTCAGAATATCCTCCCGAACACCCAGAATACCTTACCTGATATCCGGAACACTCAAGAGGACACAGGTCTTCCAACGGGGCTGGCTCCACCCCCACTTTTGCCGCAACTGTCCAAGAATCTTACACCCAAGCACCCGGACTCTCCATTTGAGTTCGAGGTAGATCATCTGACTCTAAACGAGTAATTTGGAAAAAGCTTTTCAAGAAATCGCAGGGGGTGAAGGCCATCCCAGACATTGAAGATGGCTACACTGACATGGCCGTGACACTGCCGGACAGATTCAAGATGCCACAGATTGATCGTTTTGACGGATCAGGGGATCCTATGGTCCATCTCCGGCTATTTTCAGACATCTTGAGGCCAATGGGCCTAACCCGGCTACAAAAGCTTTCTTTATTTGGCAGAACTTTGTCGGGGGTGGCAGCCATCTGGTATGCAAAGTTGGAAGATGATGTGAAGAGAAATTGGGATGATTTGCCGAGGCCTTCGTTGCTGATACTCATATAATACCAGATCGAGATTACAACACGTGATCTCGAAACAACGCGAGAACAAAAAGTGACTTTCTCGATTTTGTAACTTCGGTGGAGAGAAAGGCATCAATGATGACCTTGAGGCCAACAGATAAAGATCAAATTCGGATGATTATCGCAATCTCCAACCGAAGTTAATCACGAAAATGATCGTACTCCTTTCCCCACCTTCTCAGTTACGAGATGGAGTCTGGATCGAGGATGCGATGAAGCAAGGTTTGATCGACCAAGACCGAAGCGACCGAAGGACATTCAACCGCAATAACAACGCAGTCGAGTAGCGCAAACACAAGGACTTGAGGTCGGTATGGTCACCACTACTCCTCTTCAACCAAGGCCCGGCGGCCACACCCTTTCGATATTTTGGGAGGCGATGAAAGGCCCCGAGATACCAATCCAGAGGCCAAAGAACCTTCACTCCACTATACATGCCTTTGTCCATGGCTCTCGGCGTTCTAATAAAAAAGGGGCATCTGAAACCTCTAGAGCTGAGGCCACTACCAAATCCACTCCCCCCTTCCCACAACCCAGCCAATCTTGTCGTACCACCAAAGACATGGCCATGATCTGAATCAATGTTTAAATTTGCGTCACGAGATTCAAGACCTCGTTGACAAGAATAACATTCTACCTCCCGAAAGACCCAACCTCACAACTAACCCACTCCCCGCACATAACCAAGATCCACCACCCAAAAGAGTCAACCTCATCCAAACTGGGGTCGTTTCCTACAATCCTAGTATCTATATTACTCCCTCTCACCTACCCAAGCGGAAGTGATCCTTCTGATTGCGACTTGTGCATGTTGGACACCTTCACAACCCAATCTCGAGCGGTGGTGACTTAGAAGATGGAGCAGGCGGGTTTGAAGAAGCGAAATTGGTGAGTGCAGGATGGGGCGACAGGAATTGTCTTTGGAAGAGCTTATGATCCAAGCGGATATATCTTATCGAGAAGCTGATCTGGTGAGTGTGAAACGCGAAAAAGCTGAATTGTGCATGATTCGGGGGGACGGACTAGAACAAGGGGCAGATGATCTAACCACAGTGGAAGAAGATTTTGCCAAAATCCAGTTCTTCAACGACCAAGAAGCAGGGGATGCAACAATCAATTGGTTTGAATATGAGTCGGCAGAGATTGCGGATGGTTAGATGACCACAGACATGTTGTGGAGGAAATTGACCAGAGCAAAGCACGTGAAGGGAGGAATCAATGATGGCCGGAAGGGCCGAGAGTCAGAATGAATTGCCGGAGAGCGCCGGTGCAAAGAATTTCGCTCGGGATCAAGATATTGTGAAAACTGAACAACAAACCCTATTAACACAGGAGGAGCAAGAGAAGCGGTGGAATTCTGAGAGAATCTGGAAAGCCAAGAACCATGAAGAGGTTGAAAGTGCTGCGAGCACAAGAGCAGGATATGCTGTGAGCATATGGGATGAAAGTACCGAGAGTACAAACTTGCCAGAACCAGATAAGTGTCTGTTGAATGTCAGTGGGATGTGGTGGGAAGACGATGACTTATGTCTTGCCCACACAGACGAAGATTGGGCAGGTGCTCAACCAGATGATACTTGGTACCTCGATGAGGTAGACCATATGACCAGGAGTGGGCGGTACTTCAAGCCCCCGCACCTCGACCAACCCGAAGCATCTGGGAAAGATAAAGAGGCTGAGAAACAGAGAGAGAAGCAAATTGAAGAAGAAGCTGTACTGAGACAGTTAAACAAGATACAAGCAGACATCTCCATCTGGGGACTGCTTATGGCATCAAGGGTACATAGACAGGCTGTCCTATCTGCCATGGACAAGGCTAAACTCTCCATTGATACTGCACCAGAGCAGTTGGTTGGGCTGGTTTTTCCGGGAGGAGGTTCCCTGGCATTAACTTTTTCAGACAAAGAACTTCCGCGTGAGGGCATGAATCATAACAAACCTCTTTACATCTCCGTGGAATGTAGAGATAAGTGGATACCGGTGGTACTCGTTGATATCGGGTCTGCTATCAATGTCTGCCCAGCCAGAACAGCATATGCAATTGGGTTAAAACCCGCAGACTTCATACCAACCACTCAGGTGATCAAAGCTTACAATAATACCAGCAGGGAAGTGATGGGGACTGTCAAGATTCAAGCCCAGGTTGGTCCAGGACAACACAACATTGAATTTTATGTCTTGGACGTTCCCGCAACCTTCAACTTGCTCTTAGGGCGGCCGTTGTTGCACCAAGTGAAAGCAGTCTCTTCCACTCTACACCAGATGTTGAAATACCCTCACGGGAAGGGGGTTGCAATTGTTTTCGGAAATTCATCCATCCACCCGCCGCCAGAAGTGTCTACGCCAGTTTTGGAGATCGAGCACGGCACGGAGAATGTGTTCTTATCAGGGTTCACTTTGGCAGAGGCCCGGGTAGTGCAGAATATTATGGCTGTGAATGAAGGTGTGTACGTCAGTGCCCAATCCGTCTACCTCATGAACAAGCTACAACATATTCCCGGGATGGGATTAGGAAGGAGCGGCAGAAAAGGAGTCGCTACGTTGGCCGAAGTGCCACACAACCCGCATACCTTTTGGATCGGTTATCGCCCACCAAAGAGGACTGGGTGAGGAAAGGAAAGGAAATGGCGGCGAGCTAGAGCGGCAGCCGGGAAGCCTGACTTAATGCAGGCCCATTCGGTACCTGAACGGACGCTTCGTCCGGAGGGGAGGACTTTCCATTTTGCGGCTTCCCGAGCCATGGTTAAACGCGGTGAAGAAGCGTGCATCAGATTCAAATCTTCTTCGACCGCAATTATCCGGGGATGACGTTGCCAGAAAGCGCATGCACCCAACAACCGAGGTTGAGCAGAATAAGGCGTGGATCTGAGGGCGCAGAATTGGAAATGGAGGTAGCAGCATGTCTCTCTCGATCCTCCGATCGACCAAGAGTGCTTGGGGATAACTCCGTGGTTTCCATGATTGGGGATGAAAGCAGTTGGCGAGCAAAGCAGCGACTATCTTGGATGCATCAATCGCACCTCTCTCACTTGGCAAGACGAGGAGGATTTTTGTCCAAGAAGACCGTCGTAGTGAGCCAGAATCTGATTCCACCGAGTCCTGTGAGTCGGAATCAGGTTCCAGCTCGACTGAGTCTGAGTCTGGTACTCCTGGGGATGTTAACCCGAATGCCACAATCTTGTCTAGGTCGTCTTTTTTCTTTTCATTTAAGTATGTTGTAACCAATGAATTGGACGATTTGGATGTGCCTAATGAGAATGAACTATCTGTGGTTTCCGAGTACTTTTATGTGCCCCTAATTTATTGCATTGATTCAGACTTTTAAAATTTTGATCAAAACGACGAGGACGAAGTTCCTCCGGTTTTGCAACGTTTAATTGAGCAAGAGCAAGAGAGATTTGTTAAACCATTAATGGATGAAATCATTACCGTGAACATTGGTACTGAGGAGGACCCGTGACTGGTCCAGATCGGGTCCACGTTGTCTTCGGAGGAACGTGAGCGCTTAGTCGCTTTATTAAAAGATTTCAAAGATGTTTTCGCGTGGTCCTACGAATACATGCCTGGAATCGATCCTGAGATTGTACAGCATTGGATCCCCCTTGACCCCGAGGCTCGACCTGTCAAGCAGAAACTCAGAAGGATCCGCCCGGATTGGGCTCTTAAGATTAAGGAAGAGGTCACCAAGCAAATCGATGCAGGCTTCCTGCTGGTATCTGAATATCCGACTTGGTTGGCCAACATTGTTCCGGTGCCGAAGAAAGATGGCAGGATCCGGGTGTGTGTAGACTTCAGGGATTTGAACAGAGCTAGTCCGAATGACGACTTTCCCTTACCGCACATCGATGAGTTGGTAGATTTCACAGCAGGGCATGCATTGCTCTCATTCATGGATGGCTTCTCAGGATACAACCAGATAGTGATGGCGCCAGAAGACAGAGAAAAGACTGCATTCACCACCCCGTGGGGAACATACTGCTACCGGGTAATGCCGTTTGGGTTGAAGAACCTTTGCCGAGCTACTTATCAGCAGCTGCGACCACAATACTACATGATATGATCCATAAAGAGGTTGAGGTGTATGTGGGCGACATGATTGTCAAGTCCAAGGAAAGAGAGGGCCACTACACCGCCTTCACAAGTTTTTCCAAAGGATCGGAATTAGGTTGGCTAAACCCTCGAAATGTACGTTTGGTGTTACAATGGGAAAATGCTAGGGTTTCTGATTACACAAAGAGGCATCGAGGTCGATCCTTCCAAAATCAAGGCCATCCTAGAAATGCCACCACCAAGGACTGAAAAGGAGGTGCGAGGCTTTCTGGGTAAAGTGCAATTCATAAGACGGTTTATTTCAAAATTAACCTTGACTTGTGAACCACTTTTTGGCCTCCTCAAGAAAGGAAAGAAGTTCCAATGGGACGGCCGATGTGAAGCTGCATTTGAACAGATTAAAGAATATCTACAGAACCCACCCGTTTTATCGCCACCAGAACCGGGGAAACCGTTGATTTTGTATCTGTCAATGACTGAAACCACGATGGGTTGCATGCTTGCACAAGAATCAGAAGATAAGGTGGAAAAAGCCATCTATTATTTGAGCAAAAAGATGTTGGAGTATGAGACCCGATATACACCGCTGGAAAAGGCTTACTTAGCTCTGGTATGGGCTACCAGGAAGCTGCGGCACTACCTGTTAGCTCACTCTGTAATGTTGGTTTCGCGACTTGATCCCATCAAATATCTCTTCGAGAAACTAGCGCTTACGGGTAGGCTAGCTCATTGGTTGCTTTTGCTCTCCGAATTTGATCTTACGTACGTGACACGCAAGTCAGTGAAAGGAAGAGCGGTGGCAAAGTTCCTTGCCGACCACCCGGTTGAGGCGGATGAAGCGGTCGAGTACTTATTCCCGGATGAATCAATTCTGCATATTGACGAAGAAACTTGGACGATGTACTTTGACGGAGCGTCAAATTAACATGGGTATGGGATAGGAGTGTTGCTGATAGCACCCGACAATTCCCGTATCCCTCTAGCCTTCAAACTCCGATTCAAAGTCTCAAACAATGAAGCAGAATACGAGGCGTGTATTGCTGGTCTAGAAGCAGCCCTAGAACTAGGGGCAAGATGGTTGGACGTCATTGGGGATTTGAACCTTGTTGTGTCTCAAGCTAAAGGAGACTGGAAAGTAAAAGAGGAAAAGATGATGATATATCACCAAACCTTGGATTTGCTGATTCCTCGGTTTGAGAAGTTAAGTTTTACTCATCTACTAAGAGAGAACAACAGGTTCGCAGATTCTTTAGCAACTCTATCTTCTATGATAGACATCCCGTGTGGAGTCCGAATGCGTCCAGTCATCATTGACCAGAAATTTGCACCTGCTTATGAGTCGATTGTAGCCATAGATGAAGTTCAGGACGAACACCCCTGGTAGTACGACATCTGGAACTTCTTGGAGAAAGAAGCATACCCGCCAGGGGTAAATGCCAAAGACAAGAGGGCAATCAGAAGAATGGCAGTTCAGTTCATCATCTGCGGGGTAAAGCAGATAAACGGGTCATCTGGGAATGCATAAGCGGCGTTGATGCCGAAGAGTCAAAGCGTCGATGGAAGCCATCCACGGGGTGAATGCGGTGCACACATGAATGGGGTAATGTTGGCACGGAAGATCCTTAGACAAGGTTATTCGGTCGGCATGGAGGAGGATTGTATCGGCCGTCCGACGATGTCACAAGTGTCAAATTCATGCAAATCGCATGAACATCCCGCCGTCAAAGCTGTACAACATGACTTCGCCATGGCCGTTTTCTGTCTGGGGAATTGATGTAATCGGAGCTGTTACGCCAAAGGGGTCGAATGGGCATGAGTTCATCTTAGTAGCGATAGATTATTTCACAAAGTGGGTTGAGGCCCAATCTTATGCGGTGTTGAAGGCTTCGCATGTAGCAAAATTTATCAGAAACAACATTATCTGTCGCTACGGAGTCCCAAATGAAATCGTTTCAGACAATGGTTCCCACTTCAAAAAGGAGGTGATTGATTTGTTGGAGAAATACAATGTGGCTTTTCATAAGTCGTCTACTTACCGGCCGCAAACCAACGGAGCAGTTGAGGCCGCCAACAAGAACATCAAGCGCATACTACAGAAGATGGTGGAAACCTATCGGGACTGGCTAGATAAGCCGCTCGCTTCAGGCTCTGAGACTTCGATCGAACTTCTCTGGGCGACTCCGTACTCATTGGTTTACAGGATGGAGGCCGTTCTACCTATTGAGATTGAGGTCCCGTCATTACGAGTATTGGCCGCGTGCCAGATAGCCGAAGCGGATTGGCAGCAAAACAGATTTGAGGAACTCATGTTTTTCGATGAAAGAAGGCTGAAAGCACTGTACCACATCCAAGGTTATCAACGCAGAATTGCTCGGGCTTTTAACAAGAAGGTTAAGTCCAGGAATTTGAAAGAAGGAGATTTGGTACTCAAAGACAACCGAGCTCCCATCCACCACCCAAGGGGCAAGTTCAGACCCAATTGGACTGGTCCCTACATTATCAAGTCGATGCAGTCGTGGAGCTGTGGTTCGATGGATTTAGATGGCTTAGAGTTTCCCCACCCGACCAACATGGACAAGTTGAAGAAATATTACCCCTGAGAGGCTCGCTAGGCCGAAAACCCGAAATGGCGACCTAGGCAAAATTCAGAGCATAGAAAATTTGAAATTATAGAAACTGAGCTCGCAAGGTTGAAAACCCGCAAAGGGCGGCCTTGGCAAAAGTTAGAGCGCAAAAGGAGAGTAAAAATACCCGAGCGAACCCAAGCCTGAACTATGTAAGGCTTGATTCCCATCCTTGGGATACGTGGCGACTTCATCGAAGTTCAAATTTCAATCTTTTCCCCGATCAACTTTGTCCATTTGATCATCTCAGTCATCTCTATTCATCAGCATTTATCGTGATCTCCGGTACAGTGTTATTCAGACTAGGGCAACTTTCCGTTGCAATGAAGTGTTGCGGCACCACCCAGACTAGGGGCAACTTTCCGTTGCTATGAATCGCCGAGGCACTTTTCAAACTAGGGGCAACTTTCCAGTTGCTAGGATCCGGGGTTGTGCATCTCAGTGACAGATCTCAGGCGTATCCAGTTCTGATCCATGTCGAAAATAGTTTTGAAAAGTTTTAATAAAAGATTGACTTTGTTCAAATTAATCTTTTCACAACTAAGACCATTTTTGGACCAAAAACGGAGAATTTTCAGTACCACAACCTTCAATTTCATTGATTTCAAAACAGAGTTCACTCGCTCTTACATACAATCGAAGTTGCTTTTTATTACACTCATAACGAAAACTTGAAAGTACTAATAAAGCAATAAATCTGGGGCATAGTCAAGTCAGGTGTCCCTGCGCCCCCTCCCAGAGCTGGTTGAAGCCTCCGATGCCAACCTAGGCCCAACCTGTGCTTCTTCGTTGAGCCAATCCCAGCACTCGTCAGACAAAGTGCAACTAAAAGTGGGAGCAGGAGCCAAGAGTTCTCTAATTCTCCATGTTGCGGCCTACCGAGCTAGCTGTGCGCCTCGAACCGGGAATGTATCCGGATACTCTATCCCCTCTGGTGGGCAAGTCTGATCATGGCCAAACTGGCACAGAATACGGAATGGGAAATAGAATACACAGTGAGTCAAGCCGATTAGTCGAATCCCGACCTGCTTGGGACATCTCAGAGCTCATTGCCGGAGATTGAGCCAAGGACAACGCCACGCAATGCGATTCCGACAAATTGCACATCCATTCAAACCACCATCCTCATCAAGGGCATCGACTAGGCGTTGTCGAAAGAAGTAAATCATGGCCGAGTAAGGGGGCAAGAGTCCACAACTTGCAATCTATCCATCAACCATATCTGGGGAGCGATGAAAAATGATAGAATAAAGAATAGAGAGATGTGCGATGAGAGAAAAGTAAGATAAGGGTTTTGTGAGAAAAATCGAGCCCGAGGGCCGAGTGATGTAAGCGAATACATATGTGAGCTTGGGTGGGAAACATTACCTGCAGCAGTAGTGGACTCCCTGCGAACCTGGTTGTCTCCCGACAGTAGAAAGCATCCAAGCCCATCAGTGTCTCGGCCAGAGTCATGGCAATGCAACTCTTTCCCTCTTTCAAGCCTTGAGCAACTTTAATCAGATGGGCGCTGGACCCTCCGAAGCTTGAGGCAAACAGAAAATGAGATAACAGGCACAAACATAGAGCATGTCGTCGGAATCCTTGCCAATGATGGTCGCTGCGGTCACCAAAGATCGAGAATCGATGCATCGGGCTCGGGATATCCAACATTCCGTCACAAATCAGGGATCGAGCATCATGCGCGTTGAGTCCGCACATCCGCCCTAAGGTCTGGGCATAGCCAAAATTGAGCTGGGGCTGGATCTCCTCACCTCGCTCAGATTCTATCAAAACTTGAAAATCTTCAAAAATGGGACATACCTCTTGCCCTCCAAAGCTGAAGACGTGCGTCACGGGGTTCCAAAATCTCATCGCAACGTAGAGGAAAGGAAGATGCAATGAAGTCCGGCCCAGCGTGAATAGTGCATTCAAGCCGAAACCCTGGAAGTTCAACTTTTTCGAGCCATCTAAAGAAGAGATCCAAGATGTGAGATTTTCTGCGAGAAATGCCTTCATTTTGTGAAAAGCAGTGATGAAATGAATGAATTCCAAGGTTGGGGCTTTTATAGAGGGTGAAACACTATTCAAAGGACACGTGTCACAATTCTGGAAGTTGCAGGGGGAGGTGGCCGGCTGGCCATCTATTCTAGCAGGCCGGCCACCCTTGATTCAAAAACCTGGCCGGCCGGCCACCCTTGATTCAAAAACCTGGCCGGCCGGCCACCCTCCAATCCCCAAAAGCAAATGTGGCCCACCATGCTCATTGGTCCTGTTTTGCCCTCCGGAAGGAAGTTTGAGGCACTTTCACGCATCGGGAACATCGAAGGCCTCCATTTCTCTTAGCTTCGGGTACGTTCCATCATCCAGATCGTCCGTCCGAAGTACGCTTTGTTGTATTTTTGCTTATCGAGTTGTTTTTTTTTATCGAGTTGTAAGTTTTGTCGAGCTGTCGCATTTTGTGTTTTGAGTTATTACCTTTTGTTTACTCTTTGTTTACGCAATTTTGTTAAGTCTTGTTTATTGAGTCATTAACATTGTTGTACTTTGCTTATCGAGTTGTAAACTTGCTAAGATTCTGTTATTTCTTAGTGAGTCGAGTTTTTGATTTGTTGCATCGGTTCATTACCTGACTCGGTAAATACACAAGGCACGTTTTCATTCAATTCCATTTTGTGCAAAATGATGCGTTGCGATGCTAAGAATTTCAAATACAAACATCTTTTCAAAAGCTGTTTCATTCCATCATGTTTTACAACAAAATAAAGGTACAAGTTTTACAGGAAATAAATCTGCCTAACAATATGCAAAGTGCTACAAACTACTAGCAAAAAGTAAAATAAAAGCAGGAAATAGCATCAATATCCTCGGGAACGGGAATGAGATGGCCCTCTCATCCTCTTCTGCGGGATAACCTCCGCACCATCATCACCATCCGGGTCAGAGCTATCATCCTCCGGATCCCCCTCAGCCTCATCCCTGCTCCCGGAACCAAGACCAGAGCCTCCCTCCCTGGCAGATGTCTCTGACTCATGGTCTGCGACCTCCTCCTCCTCCTCAATAATGGGTGCCCTGCGTCTGCGAGACGACCCTGCTCCTCGAGCTCCTCGAAAAGGCCTAGATGGCCCAGCTCCCTGAGAAGGCCTGGATGGCCCGGCTCCTCGAAAAGGCCTAGATGGCCCAGTACCTCGAACAGGTCCAATACCTCGATCTCTCTGAGAAGGCCCGGGTGGTCCGACCCGCGGCGGTACATAGATAGGAGGCATCTGAAAGTGAAAAGTTCAAATACATCAGTTCAAATATGAAAAGCAGATGCGAGTACAATATGCGAGTGGGGTGTGTGTCAGATGTGCTCTACACAGCCTATCAATACAGCAGAATGTTCAAAACCAGTATGACATCAGAAATATGCTAAATACGGGGAAGATGAACAGTACCTGCACGCCCATAATGGCCAGCTGTGCCTCCCTCCGTAGGATCATGCCCTCGAATGTGGCCAGCATCCCGAGTATCTCATCCGTGTACTCAACTAGAGGCTACAGATACAAATGCAAAACTATCAGTGAGGGAATGAATGTCCAAATATCTTACTGATAAATCAAAGCTGTAAAACATACCGGAGGTAAATCTGGATCTCTGACATATCTGTGGTCAGGAAGAGGAGGCTCTAGCGAGACCTGGTAAGGAGTCCCGAACCGCCAACTCGTCAACTCGGTCGGCATGTCTGGCTACCCAGGATGATGAAGAGATGGAGGGATCAGAGGAATCGAACTACCTCTACCCCTAGATGCACCAAATGCTAGAGGAGGATATCTGCGGCAAGACGACTCGAAGATGGTACAACAGTAGGCCTCCGTGACGGAGCACGCACTCCCATCAAGGGGGGCATCAGATATATACGACGATAGGTGGCGTAGTCCCCCTCCATGAGATATAACAAAGCATCAGTGCCCTGCATAGCACTAATGACCTCTTGGGCAGAGAGTCTATCGGCAGTCCGCATAGTGGCTGGAGGTATAGCAGGAGGGTCCTGAGAATCGTACCCCCACACCTGGCGCAGAAAGCGTTCCCCCAGGAACCATGCCCTACCAACTGGTCTTTCGAGCAGGAACCTATACTGGGAATTACCCGATTCTCCGGGATATTGATGTCGGAGACCGTCACCTAAGACCGCCCAAGGCTGCCAAGTAATCTGCGGATAGCCAGTGCATAAATCAATCAGAAATCAGGAATATACAGGGCAGATCAAAGATGAAAATGAAAGGAACTGAGAGTCCTGAAATACCTCTGTCGTCCGCACAGTATCAAAATACTGTCGCAGGTAGAAGAGAGTCTCTCGAGGTCTCGGTCGGTGCTCGCCCTCGAATACCAGTGAAAACGGAGTCATGAGGAGTCCTGCCACCTCCATCTCTGGGGCTAATGTGGGAAAATATACGTACACCCATAGCTGAGAAAAGCAGTGCGGAATGTGAATGCAAAGTGCTAAAGGTAGAATACAGAGTGCAAAGTGCGCCATGTGTGCAATGAACAAGTAATGAGGAGCAGAAATGTAAATAAAGAGGACAGAACGTACCTCCCAGGCTCTCCAATAGCCGCCAAGTAAGTCTCCCCGCCCGCGAGAGGCTGCACTCATGTAACAATAGAGGGTAGCCAGGTCAGCGCCACCCCAGTCATACCGACTGACCTGTGATAGGTCCACTAGGGCACTCAGAAGATACAACCCGACGGTGTTCCCCCTATCGGCAAATAGAGTGGTGCCAAAGAGAAACATAAGGAAACCCCGGGTGTACTGCTCAACCTCCTCGGAAAACTCAGGCTCCATCTCCGGCCTCCAGCAGGGAAGAGAACGGTGTCTGGGACTCTCCGGAGCTCTATCTCTGGTGGGCGAGCCCCAATAGATGTGTCCATCGGCCTCCCACTCTCCCATATCCTCGTCATATAAGGTATGGGCCAACCGTCTATGTCTAGGGGTGAGTGCGGCAAAGTCTAAGCGGAGTCATGGTCATATCCGTGGCGAGAAAAAATGGAAAGAATTGGTGGTGTCCCACCATCTCTCCACCAAGGCGACTAACAATGTCCTCTTGGCAGGGACGTGATAACCCCGTACAGAATGCTCCGAACCCTGCTGAGTCAACCAAATCCCGGACAGCCTCTGGAAGCTCAGCATACCACTCTCTCGCGGCGGTGGAGCCATATCCTCGCACGGTGCGAGAGCCAACCTGCATTCAGAATGAATACATGTGTTCAGTACACAATAAAATGCAAGCCGTATGCAAGTAACAAGCTGTGTGCAAATGAAATGAAGTAGCTGTGTGCAAATGAAATGAAGTAGCTGTGTGCAAATGAAATGAAATAGTTGTGTGCAAATAAAAGCGAATCGAAATTTGCATGTTCACTTCAAATAAATTTGCGTGTTCGGTAACAACGTGTTTTGAAATTGCGTGTTCAAATCTCAAATCTGGGCTGCGTGTTCAGTAACTCTGTGTTTTGGGTTGTGTGTTCAATCCTTAATCAGTGGGCTGCGTGTTCACTTCAAATTTGGGTTGCGTGTTCAGTAACTCTGTGTTTTGGGCTGTGTGTTCAATCCTTAATCAGTGGGCTGCGTGTCCACTTCAAATCTGGGCTGCGTGTTGATAAATCATGTTTTGAAATTGCGTGTTCAAATCTTACTCGATTAGGCTGCGGTGAAACGAACTGTTCGCGTGTTGGAAAATTTCGTATTTGAAATTGCGTGTTCAAATTTCGTAAAAATTTGTGGGTCGTATTCACCATCGACTTGGTGTGTGTTCGGAAAATCGTTTGGAATTTGTGTGTTCTACTCTAAATCAGTGTGTGGTGTGCTCACCTTCAAATTTGGGCTGTGTGTTCGACAAATCAGTGCTTGAGCCGTATGTTCAATTCTTAACTAATGTGTACCGTGCGTTCACAATCAATCAGTCAATGAGCCGTGTGTTCAGCAATTCAAGTGTTTAAGTCACATGTTCAGAATGCAAACAAAGTACTATGTCATAAGCTAAAACTGTGTGTTCAAGCATGGCAAAGCTACAAAATGCACGAAAAATCACGAAAATAAAGTAAAATACCTCTCGTGCATCGTGAGAGAGTCTTGCTCGACTCTTGCGAAGTAAATCCGGTGCCGGTCATTGAACCAGTGAAACGACGAAACATGGAAGCACATGCAAATGGGCGTATCTCCCGGGAATAAAAGGGCGGACTCTCGGGGGCAGTGTCATGACATCAAAATCATCCCGGGCACCTGGAGGACTTCCACCATGAGGGTAATCACCCGCCATTTCAAGAAATCTGCAAAAATGAGCCAAAATTGGAAAAAGTCAACAAAAGTCAACTCCCGGGAAATGGAAAAGTCAACAAAAGTCAACTCCCGAGAAAATCTTCCAAATATTGAGACAAACTTACCTCAAGTGGTGAAAATGAGAAAAGAAGCCCCGAAATCAAAATTTAATCGGTTCAAAGTGCTTAAAACTGAAAGATTTCGCGAAAACAACTTGCGTGGAAGGCCGAAAAGCGCGTATAAAGTGCAGATTTGAAGGAAAAAATGGTTTGGGGAGCAAGGGAAGGAGTTTTTGCAGCTGTGGGAGTGATTTCGGAATGAATGGAGGAGGATATATATAGAAATGAGCCAAAATGACAAAATTGCCCCTGCTTTTGGACAGGTGGCCGGCCGGCCACCTTTTCTGGCTGGCCGGCCATTTACTTTTTGTTTCCTGGACGGTGGCCTCCCCTAGGGCAACCACCCAGCCGGTGGTGTTCCTCACACCCCCCTCTAGCTCTCTGCAAATTTTGAGGAAGATCGGAGATCCCGGGACCCGAAAAAGTTCGAGAAAAGTGCACTTTCTGGCGCGAAATTGCTCCCCCGGAACTTCAGCTGCAATTTCTAACATGTGTGTCATCATCACTCATCAAAATCAAGGTGTATCCTTTTCAAACATGTCGTAACCTCTCCGGGAGGTGAATTAGAGGCCGCGATCGAGTCGCCTTCGCCGAAATGCGCGTTTTCTTACTCGTTGTTTCGCAACAAACGGGCACCCTGATTTATGCTCGTTTTGCGTTGTTGTGCATATAACTTGCATTCTCATGAGCATTTTGCATTGTCATGCATGATTTCTTGGTGTACCATACCTCTATGCTTGAGCGTGCGTTGTCACGCGCATTCCTTTCTCGCATTGCGATGCATTCATTCGCCGACACTGCGTGTGTCAAACTTTCGGAACCACAGGAATCACATTGAATATATGTTGTTAGCATATTGTTCTTGTTGAATTTCTCTCTTTTGCAGGCACGATATTGTATGTACGGTTCATTTGAGGCTGGTGCGACTAGACGAATCGCGCAGGTATCGTATCTTCTCCGTGTGAGACGCGACGAGAATTGAATGATTCTCCGCATTCCTAATTGCATGAAATGTAGTTGTTGCTTCGCATTCTTGCTTAAAACTGTTGCATCTATTTGCGAATACTTGCCTCATTACAGCTTGCTGCGTTTGCATGATCACTTAGCTCTGTGCACGTCGCTTTGCATTTTGCCCCCCCACGCCTGCGGGCACATATCCTTGTTCATCTTGTATGATTGTCTAAGTCTTCGGCCTTGTCAAAAATGGGTCGTCTCTAGGCTATGACATTCACTCCCGTCACTTCTTGACTTCCAAGTTCTGTCAAAGAGGGGCAACTGTAGACACCCCATTTTTGAACGACCTTAAGACTCAGACGTCACCGATTGAGCGCTTGGTGATGTTGCATGTTGTGCTCGTTCAGAGGTCTCAGAGTCGCGGCCGTGCGCCCTGCTTCCGGACTTCCGAACTCTCTTCTGTGCCTTGCCTCGGTTTGCGAACTGGACTCAGTTTTCTCTATTTTCTTTTCTGAGGGGAGGGAGAGGTCTCGTAGACCATCTCTCAGTGGCCGTGGGCTGCATTTCGTGGCCGTAGGCCATTTTGCCCATTTTGGAGCCCGATTCCCGGTTTTCGAAGCCGTCAGGCCGTGTGCCTCAGTTCGGGACCACCCAACCATCTCCGATTCCTCTTGTAATGACCCGGAACCGTGTGTCACAATTATCAGTGATTAATTATGCATTTATATGATTTAATTGAAGATTATCTGTATGAATTAGCAAAATATCTGTTGGAATTACGACTTTGGGACTGGAATTGACAACTGTAATGGCTTCAGAAAATGAAATTGAACACGCCTATGTGATACCGGGAATTTTTAGAACCATTTGGGACGATAAATTGAAGACTGAATTTCGTCTGATTCGTAAGGCTTGTTTGGCTCAAGTGTGTTGGTTTAATTGATTTATTTGATATATATATATATGACATAGATAAGGCTTGACCCTTGTTTGACTCAACAAAGGAAAGAAGAAAAAAAAATCTAGAAGATAAAGAGAGAGAGAATCGTGAGAGAGAGAAAACAAGGGAGAAGAGAAGAAGAGAAAGGGGGAATCAAGCTTAAGTCTTCCATTTAGGTGAACAAGGTAAGAATTTCTCCTCCTAATGACTTGAATAAGGTTGAATCATGTGTGATCTCATGTTAAATGAAAGGATTGAAGGGAAATTATGTGTAATTTAAGCATATATGACATGAAATTATGATTATTGGCCAATTTGAGGAGGAATCTCCATAGATGTAGAGATATGAAGCTTGTAGGTATATGTTTGTGGTTTTTCATCTTGGTTCATGATTTTTGATCTTGTTTAAGTTCCATATGAGTTTTGATTGACGATGTAATGGTTTAATTAAGTTGTTAATCAAGTGTTTTGGAACTTGGTATTCATGTATTTGAAATGGATTTTTGCAAAGAAAGGATGAAGTGTAGAAGAAGAACCAGAATTTCAGAATTTCGCAGGGTCCGCTCGAGCGGAGGGAAGCCCGCTCGAGCGGTAAAATCAGTCTCTCAGCAGTTTTGGGGAAAATGTGCAGTCCGCTCGAGCGGACAAAGTAGAGCTCGAGCGGAAGGGCTTATTTTCAGAAAAGTTTGGGAAGTTGTTCTACGTGATTTTAACATGTTAATTGCATCATGTAGCATCTCACGAGCATGAATTAAAGTAAAGAAGCTTAAATTGAGCATGAAATGAATATGAAAGAATATAAAAGAAGGAAGGATAAAGTGCATGACTTATGTGATTTAATGAGAATGTGTTATAATGTTGATCATTGCAGGACAAGACGTGAAGACCGTGTCCTCGGTTTTGGAAACCCACTGTAAGTAACATTTCTGTAAATGGTATGTTCTTATGAAAGTATGTTCAAAGTGATATGTTATGATATGATTATGAATGATAATGTTTTCTGTGAACGAATGTCCTAATTGCGAATCTAGTATGGCATCCATAGTTAGTTCAGTCGTGGGGGCGAGAACATGCAGGCCCATGCGCTTGATCATGGGGGCGGCATGGAAGGACAAACCCATGACGGTTCTGAGATCTCGGTATGTGTTTAATCGGTGTCCGGGACCGGTTACTGTAGTCGTTAGTCGACACATGTTATATTCTATGGAGTATGCCATTATGTATGTTCTTATGAGATGATTATGACTATGTTTATGAATGTTACGTTTTACAGATTTATGAAAGGTTGGAGTTCGTTCACTAACCCCTTTACGTTAATGTTACTTGCTGAGCTTTAGCTCATTGTTTGTATTTATGTATTTATAGGTGAACCCTCAGGGAGTCAAGCCTAGGCGGAGTCTCGAGCCGCCGTTTGAAGCCTAACCTGGAGTGGAGTGCCCCCGAGCTGGGGCCAGGCCTGGAAGGCCATTTTGTGAGCTCTTGTTTTGTTTTTGTTGTATAGTTGTAACTGAATGATACGTGCTGTACTAGATCATGTTATGTAATGAATGTGGGTAATTAACTCATTTTTGGCATGTAATGTACGTTCATATAAATGCACAGCTCTTTGGACTATTAGTTTCTTTATTTCACTTCCGCGAGCCCCGATTATTTATGTTTTGTATGGGAAGGCCTGTGGTAATCAAGGATTACTGGCCGGTTACGATGCCAACCCTTTCGGGGCGGGTTTGGGTCGTGACACCTCTGGTTTTTGGCATGCATCTCATTTACTCCCTTTCGAGGGACACTGGGGTCTTAGATACCCATTTCGTGGCCGAACACCACTTTCGGTGCTTAACAGCCGGTTTTCGGGATCCCGAACTGCGCGTTTTGGCCCCCGAGCATTCGTTTTGCATCAGTTTTTGTTCATTTTTGGCAGGTAGCTCTGTTTTATCACCAGGAAGATCACTGGAGGGTGGGAGGCCAGCAATTGTCTCAACAACCAGTTATGCTCCTCCGACGGCCCCCGGCGCCCGTTTTTTTCACTTCCGGGCTAATGTTGAACACCCTAGGGCCATTTTCTTTGAACCAAAACCACATATTTGTGTTGTACACGCATGGGAGGACCCTAAAAACACTTGGCCGGCCAGTAATTGCATTTGGACCTTTTGAACCCCTTCTAAAAGTGGCATGTTGTCTCTCCTGTTTCAGAGTTGCGAAATTCCAAGCATAGGGTCTTGTTGTACACACTTGGGAGGACACCAACCTTTGGTGGCCGGCCAGAAATTCTCAGTGACCTTTTTGACCCCTAGCTGGCCGGCCATAGGGGGTGGCCGGCCGGCCACCTGCAAGAAAAGTGGGAGGCCGGCCATGACCCTCTCGATCCACTTCTGTTGTATAAATTTGTTTCCCCGAAAAAGATCTGTATCTGGGGGATATTTTGGAGGGGAACACTTGGGTGCATTTCCCTCCACCTTTGCCCTCCTCTTTTGGTCCATATAAGGAACCTCCCAACTCTTAGGCTAGGGTTAGAAAAACTCCCTTAAGAGCTTAGATACATATCTCTCTCCATCTCTCTAAAATTCTCAAGTTTTGGTTCCATTTCTTCATCACCATCAAGCACTACCACCACTACTCTATTTCCAGCAGCTAGGAGAGCTTTCCAGCAGCTAGGAGGCATCCATTCTTCAAGCAAAAGGGCAGCCAAGACTTGTCTACAAGGGTAAGTACTCCACCCCTCTTTTCTAGCTCATTTTGGTTCATTTCTTGGCCCTATTTCTACACTGTTTTGAGCTCCGACCAATACTGAAAGTGGTCCTCTTTTGAGCTCATTTTCATCTTTGTTGAGGGCTCAACCCTGTTTGAGATCCCTAACTTGCACTTGCTTCAATATCATCTTCTATGTCACAATATTGCATGCTATATTTGGCCTATGAGTGATCTGTTTCCGAGCACAATGTAAACTGTAAGTGGGCCTATTTTGAGCCCCTCTTCAACATTGAAGAAGGGCTCAACCCTGTTTGGGCCCCCTATCTTGTACTTGCTTCATAATCTCTCCTATTTACCGTAAATTTGCATGATTTGTTTGGCCTATATTTAAATTGTTTTGGAGCATGTCATGAACTGTGAGTAGGCTTATCTTGTGTCCCTCTACAACATTGTAGAAGGGATCAACCTTGTTGGGGGTCTCCATGTTATACTTGTCATTATATCCCTCTTTGACCCCCATTTTTGCATGCTTTTTTAAGCTTATCTAGCTTCTGTTTTCGGCCATCATCAGAGCTGGAAAGAGTCATATTTTTATCTTCTTGACATATTTAATTAAGAGTCTTTTCTGGTTTGATGAATGTTTGGGGTTCCTCATGTTATAGCCTTATGTATCCTAGTTTTTGCATCACATTTTTAGCATGTTTACATACTGATTTGGGGGATGTCATCTACTGTAAATGTGCATATTTTTAGACCCTCTTCAGTGTTGTAGAAGGGTATTTTTCCATTTGGGCATTGAATATATCACTTACTTCAATACCCCTCTTGGGGAGCCATTTTTGCATTCTTGCTTAATCCTATGTGTGCTTGCTGTTTAGCCCTTTTTATGACGGAAAAATGCTTTTCTTGGGGCTGCCTCGCTACTGTATTTTCATTCCATATCCATATTGTGCATGCATTGCATAGCTATAGGCCATTTCGGGTGCCAAAATTCATGTTTCGGGGCCATTTCATGCATCGGGTGTACTTTCGCCTCATTTCGGGGCTGTTTTCCCCCACATTTCAGTGCCAAAATTCATTTGCATGTTTGCATATCATTTCCATGTCATTTCATGCCTTAGGGCCATCGCCTCGGTTTGCGTGCCCGTGTGCACGCATTTCGAGGCACTTCATTTTCATCTCTCGGCCTCTTATGTGAGTGTGGCTGAGGCACTCTCATGTTAGTATAAGTCCAATTTGCATTTGGAGTGCCATTTCATGCTTTAGTACCATTGCCTCGGTTTGCATGCCCGTGTGCACGCATTTCAAGGCACCTCATTTTTCATCTCTCGGCCTCTTATGTGAGTGCGACTGAGGCTCACCCATGTTAGTGTAAGTCCATTTTTGCATTCTATATGTCATTTTAGTCTCATTGCATCGTGTATGCCATCGCCTCGGTTTGCGTGCTCGTGGGCACGCATTTCGAGACATTTTATTTTAGCATCATCGCATTCCGTATGCCATTTTCTAGGTTTCCTTGCCCGTGGGCACGCATTTCGAGACATCTTATTTTAGCATCATCGCATTTCGTATGCCATTTTCTCGGTTTGCGTGCCCGTGGGCATGCATTTCGAGACATCTCATTTTAGTCTCATTGCATCGTGTATGCCATTGCCTCGGTTTGTGTGCCCGTGTACACGCATTTCGAGACATCTCATTTTAGCATCATTGCATTGTGTATCCCATTGCCTCGGTTTGCATGCCCGTGTGCACGCATTTCGAGGCACTTCACTTTTATCCGACGGCCTCTTATGTGAGTGTGGCTGAGGCTCTCTCACGTTAGTGTAAGTCCAATTGCGTTGCGTATGCCATTCTATGCCTTAGGATCATTTCCTTGGTTTGCGTGCCCATGTGCACGCATTTCGAGACATCTCATTTTCATAGCATTGTGTATGTTAGGATTGTATCTTAGTTGCATTTCATACATATCATGCATATTGCATCGTGTTCGGGATATGAGTTAGCCCGGACACGGGAAACGAGGCACGTTCCGTACTCCGAGTGACGGAACGCGTCTCAATTCTCAAGTCACCGACACTCCGTATTACCCGTGATGGAGTTAGGTTTTGTTATAGCATTCATGCGCATTCATCTCATATTGAGTTGTGCAATTCGGCTCCTCGGCTATCATGCATCGATATGCGTAATTGGTGGCACGAGGATCGAGGCATGCATATATTTTGTGAAATACATTGCTATGCCCCTTTCCTGCTCTCTGTTGCAGCAAAAATGAAGAATCAGTAACTTTTCGGAGTCTGGCACGCATTTCGAGAAACATTGCAAACAGAGGCTAATCGGGGCATCGCCGTGGATTTTCAGCCAGCATCAAACATGCATCATCTCATTATCCGGAGGCGAGTCAAAGGCCGGCTTGCATGCGATTCTGACTTTCTTAGTTAATCTGTTAATTAATTAGGAATCTGTATATTTATTCGAACTGTATTATTCTTTTATTCGGACTGTATTATTCTTTTATTTCGGACTGTATTATTATTTATTCGGACCCTCTGCGCGAGGGCATAATTGTAATAAGTGTAGGTGAGTGTGATGTATGTCTTCCAACCCCACGTCTTTTTTTCCTTTTATTTACCCGCTTATGATGGTCAGATATAGGGCATATTTCAATTAGCATACAGTATGACAGCATGTTTGCATCATTCATCTGTTTTGCACGCACCGGGCTCGGCGTATCATACAAACTGCATTTGTATTTCAATTCCAAGTTGAATACGTGTTAGTTGTAGCATTTCATATGCCATGTTTAGAATAGCCGAGCCTACTATAATTTGCATTTTTGCATATGTTGCATTAGGCAATTCTGTGCATTTAGGATCATGCATGATTTCTAATAAGCTTTTGTTTTGGCTTGGAGTACTCGGTAAGTTTTATGCTTTAGCATCCTTGCATGCGTGTGAGTGTTGCCATGAATAGCATGCTTGCCATGAGGCTATGTACTTAAATGATATAACTGCCTTGAATGCCTGTGGGTGGAGGTTGAGTTATTTAAATTGGGACAATTCATCAAATGTCTGTTTTAAGCCCACTAGATAGTGGCAAAATCATGTTTTCTAAGCCCACCTGAGGGTGGCAAATCCACGTCTTAGCCTACCTGCGGGTAGCACCATCAAACCATTTTCAAACTAACAAACATGAAATGTTTAGTTCCAATTCAGGCGATTCAGTCTATACTTGTATGCTGTGCATATCACATAGTAACCTAGGCTAATAACCGGAATAAGAACTCACAAGGTTTTCAAAACAAGATATCATGGTTAGTAGAGGTCGGTCTTTGGTAGGCGGCGGGGGTGCTCACAGTGACCTTCTAATCGTACCCAAGTTCCCGAGCCGAGGCAACTTTGGTGATGATGGACACGTGGCCTTTTGGCACCGAGTCAGGGTTTCCTAAATTTCCCATTAAAATATTTAGGTGGCGACTCTGTATCTGGCGAAGCAGTCCATGTTTGGCACTTCTTTCAAAAAATCTATTTTCAAAATGATTTGCCGGATTTGAACTCTTCGGTTCAAGATTGAGAACCGTGACATTTGAGTCCTTCGAACTGTAGTGACCCAATATCGAACCAGAACGGGGGGGACTCGCACTCCCTTCCCCCGGGATGCGTTCGGGGACGTCTATAGTCGTCAAGGAAGACAATCACAAAGCTATCTAGGAACTCATGGGAGATCCGATTCGTCAAATTCATAAACAAGGCCAGTGCGTTAGTTAACCCAAAAGGCATCACTAAGAACTCATAATGTTCATACCGCGTACGAAATGCCATTTTTTGGATATTCTCCTCCTTCACTCTCAACTGGTGATAACCCGATCTCAGGTCTATCTTAGAGAAGCAACAAAACCCCTTCAACTGGTCAAACAAATCATCTATACGAAGTAGTGGGTACTTGTTCTTAACATTTACCTAGTTAAACTTCCGGTAATTAATACAAAGTCGCAATGTGCTATCATTCTTCTTGGCAAAGAGAGTTGGTGCTCTCCAAGGTGATGTACTAGGGCAGATAAAGCACTTATCTAAAATTCCTGGAGTTGAATCTTCAACTCACTCAACTCGGCAAGTGCAAACCTATACGGTGCCATAGAAATCAATGTCATGCAAGGCACTAAGTTGATAGAGAAATAAATCTCGTGATGAAGTGGTAAACTATTGAGATCCTTAGGAAAAATGTCCAGGTATTCACAAACTTCCATCGGCAACTCAATTAGAACCGTATCACTCTCAACACCCAAGAATGTTGGAAGTAGGAGACGTAGCTTGTCCCGACCAAGAGGATCATACACTGGCAATAAGGCTCTATCAACTTTATCTCCCAAGAAATAAAAACAATCACCACTCAATGTACATACAGTAACCCTCTGACGGTAACAATCTATAATAGCCCAATAGGATAACAACCAATACATACCCAATATAACATCGAAATTTGATATATCAATCAATGCAAATGCAAAAGAAAGTTAGCGACTGACAACCTCTAATTCACAACCCCGACACCCCTGATACAACACAACCTCATCGCCAACAAGCGACTCTACCCTGAGTGGAGATGCTAACCAAGCCACTTCTACCCCAATGCCGATGCAAATGCAGACGAGATAAAATAATGAGATGCACTCATATCAATCAACACATTGACAATAGAGTTACACAACAAGAAGTTACCTTGTACTACCAAAGGTACTAGCACTATGTCTGACGTGGTAACAGCATACACACGCCCTGTAGGTCTCTGGTCTATCTGCTCACCCCTCAGAGCTAAAGTTTAATGTAGTGACTGAGTCGAAGAAGCTCTCTGATTGGCCCTCGAGGCCTATGCTAACGGTGCATGCTAATGGCTCTGTGTCTGTGTTACACCCCAAACCCGGGTATGACTGGTCGTGGCCCACAGGGCCTTAGCCCAAGGCACACGTAAGCCTAAACACAAATCTATAATCACATTGAACAACTATACAAAAGTCCAGCAATAAATAACCAACTTTAATCCAGTGAAAAGCCACAAGTATAAATGGCAAACCAACCGTAATCAATACCATCCAAACTTATGAGATATAAACAACCCACATATTAAAATAATCCTAATTGAACCTCAAAGAAATATGCACAAACTTGACATAACACTCTAAAATAAATGAATGTCCTAGAGGTCCATGCAATCGAGTCTCAGCTACGCCATGAGTCCACCCTAAGTCCTTCTAACACCTGGAAATGATAACAACTAAGTTAGTTGATAGCTCAGTGAGTAGCAATATGGATAGTAAATACAGTTTTGAAAACACGGCTCAATTCCAAAATAAGATATATATCACAGAAACTAGATTGGCATACAGTTTGGTAAATACAATCTGTTTCAAAAAGAAGGTTCCACAGTTCAACACTTAAAATACTCATGTCTCGCAAGAACATGATAAATGACATTTTTCACTTAAAACAGATTATAACATGAACACAAATAATTTTCTGGGTACCAAGAAAAACAAATAATATGCCACACAGTTCTCAAGGATATAAGCCCTGTTGGATCCAACACCAAACTAAGAGTCATCCTCAGGGTGGCTCCTGGGCCGTTTCTCAAAGACAATCCGATTGAAGGTCACCTAGTTGTTTTTAAAGGTCTTTTCCTTACAATCGTTGAGCACTAGAGTCATCACGGCCCAACCCGGATCTGTTCCCTAGTGGCCAGAGTCACCACACATAGTGAAATAATTTCCCTGGACTAAATACACACATGGTCCCAATAATCAATACACATCAGTTTCGCAAAATATGGTAGTTCATCATTATAAACATGAGACCAAAACAAATAGTTTACAGTATGCCAATTTCACACATGTTTCAGAAATAATTTGATTCAATTGATAATATAATAATTTATCAAAACAGTTTAATCATGAAACAACAATTTAATTTTCCAACAGTTTAGGGTAGGGGAACATTTATAAAAATATGTAGCATGAAACTACTCACCTGAAACGAAATAATATAATCCTTGAATTGAATAGAGTGTAAAAGTCCAACTAGTGCCCTGAACCAATATGAAAACTACACGTCACTACTAATTTAAAAATACTAAAGAATACGAACTAAGTAACCCCAAACTAAAGCGCACTAACACGGCTCAACCCAACTCGCCGTTACTCTTAAATATTACCTAAGTTCATGCTCGTCAAGGTCTAAAATCACCCAAGACATAGGTTCCGATCGAAACTTAACTAAAAGTGAATTTAAGATAAAACAGAGTTTTTCCAATCTATTCACTAACTTTGAAAATTAAAAACCCACTCCACGTTGTTTGAAAAATTCTAAAACCCTCCAGATATCAACTAATATATCCTAAGTTTCAAACCCAATCGGTTTCACTTGATTTGCTTATCAAAATAATTATCTACAATTTATTATATCTAAACAGGTTGTTTTCTGCAGCAGTTTAAAGAAATTGACGGTTCTCTTAATATACACGAGCAATCAATGCAAGGCCAAAAACGTACGAAACTAGACTCGTAACTGGTTCTAATGACACTAATTTGATAATTTTTGGATTTATACCCAAAGAGAACAACACTCCCAAATTTACTGTTTCGGACTGGTTTCCTGGACAGATTTGAATACCTCAATTTATATGGATTTTGACTCCCAAAAATTATGAAAAAATGCAGATATGCAATTCAATATGTAATTGATCTACTGTAAAAATTTCATTTCAAAATTCATCCGTTTGATATGGTTTCTTGATTTTTAAAGTTCGTGATTATGCGCAGAATTTTTTAACTAAGAATAATACTCATTCTTTATACATGAATTTAACTCCTCAAATTTCTTAACAGTATATATATACAAAATATATAAACCTACAACCTCCATGAATGAATAAAATAATAATGGAATAAGGATAAAAACAAAACCAAAAGGAAGAAGAAAGATAAAGACCCACCACACCCAAAAATTCCTCCTTGTTTGCAACCCTTTTTTTTTCTTCTTCTTTTCTCTCAACCTTTCTCTCTCTCCCGTGGTGGCTCCTGCTGTTGTTATGAATAGTATGAGGCAACCTAGGGTTACATATGTATCTACACAAAGAGGCCCTAAAATATTATGTTTATATTACTTTATTTTCTAACACATTAATTAAATAAAATATAACTATTATTATAACAAAATATACTTACGAACTTGCCCTCAATATTTAAAAAAAAAAAAAAAAAAAAATCTTGCCTCTAAATTAAATGCTTTCACCACAAATTTATTTTAAGTTTAAAATTAATTAAAAGATCCTCCAATAATATTCAATTTGCACCTTAGAATTCACCACCAAAATATTTTGAGATTGTAATATTATTATTTAATTATTTACTTAATTTTTATATTCGGGTTCTCACAGTCTGTCTCTGACCAAGCGCCCCAAATGTGCCACCCAACTAAGGAAAAAACCTCCTTATGTGCCCCAACTGCCCACATTGATAACGGTGGTGTGCCCTCTTCCCGACTCGGCTCGAGAACGAGTGGCCAAGCATTGTTGCCCTCATCCCTTCTGCAGGCAAACTAAAGACTTGTGACCCAGCTGGCCACACTTGAAACAAGTGATCCCTCCCTGACCACCTCTCCCTAACCCAGAACTCAATACAGGAGAAGTGGACCTAGACTGTGCCCCCTCGAACTGCTGTGGGTTGGAACCCCTTTACCCCTTACTATCCCGAGTCTCTCCATGAACCTCCTGATTCCTCATGGAGTCCCTCATCCACTTCTCCTCCATCTTAACCAATGGCACCAACTCAACGCAATGCAATCAACCAATGGCACACCACACATTTCGCTGGTTATGATTGTTGAGTAGGTGGGCCAGTGCAAAATTGAACGCTCATCGACAAATTAAAAAAAAAATGATATAATTTTCGTAGTTTGTCCACCCATGATATATTTTAACACTGTTTGGCCTATATTGTTTCTCATGTTAATTTGGTCAATGTAATTTTAATTTCATCAATTTTCTTTTTAAAATTTTAATTTTGTGTCAATTCAATTTAATTGATAATTCTTTTTTAAAAGTTAGATTGAAATTAATATGCAGAATAATTAATCCATTCTCCTCAGGCATAGGCGTTCAATTTGAATTGATTCACTTTGCTTTTCAATGAATCATTTTACTTTCTATTTCTATTCATTTTGGAAATAGATGCTGTCAATTAAGCTGAATTGACACAATTGAAAAATTGGCATTCAAAATTGATACAATTGGACCAATAGAGACCAATTTCATAAAAGGTGCAAATTCATTTTGGAAATAGATGCTGTCAATTAAGCTGAATTGACACAATTGAAAATTTGGCATTCAAAATTGATACAATTGGACCAATAGAGACCAATTTCATAAAAGGTGCAAACTATAGGGATTCCAGCCCCCCCCCCCCCCCTCCCCTCAATTATAGGCGTGTCAAGAAGGAAAAAATGAATTAGGATTCTTTAATTTACCATAGCGAAGCAAATTTGCAAATAAAATCCAACGACTCAAATTTAAAAATAAAATTAAATGACACTGAAACATCGCAATTTTTTTTTTTTTTTTTAATTTGACTCACACACCCTAAAATCAATCTAGTTTTCTTCAACGAATATTATTTAAATCTAAAAATTAGACCCACTTTCTAAATCAAATGATGTAACACTTTATTAAAATATTAAAATCAACTCTCTCTTAATTATTCTCTAATCATCAACTAATTAACTTTTTGACACATCACTGGATCTAAAAATTGAGTCCACAAAATGGACTTATATATCATTTTCAGTCTTCAACTAAGCTTGTTACAGAGAGTGAGAAATGATTTTGATCTTCCAATATTGTTGGCCACTTTGTCTATGTTTGTCTATGTGGCAATCATTCATTGTCCTCAATAAATTGGGGTTAACGAATATTATAACTAAACAGCAATGTTATCTCCCACAATCTGTGTCAAGTTAAAATTTGTGGGTCTTTATCACTTTATTTTATTTGTATGGTCCATGTGTTGAACAAACGTATGGTGGTCTCAAAGTTAACGTTCTCTTTTGTCATATTTTGATCAATATACAATGTCAAATTGACCACAATTAGATATCCTAAAAACAATTTATGTGATATCTCACATTGCACTACGTATATAAGTTGGTAACTCTCCCATTTTATTTAAAAGGTATTAATACTTATATTTTATGAGGCCTTTCATATGAGGTGATACGTAATATGTGACCGAGTATGATGACACATTACTCTATCCTCAATACTTTTCCTATGACCTTATCCTTTCTACTATGTTCTTCCATTTTATCCCAATGTATTATAAAGTTCATCCATAAGCATATTTTATGTTTTATTCATTTACTTATTTATTTTTTTAAATATAATTAAATGATTGTACCAGTTTGACTAAATTTTAAAGTTTTTTTGTTTTCTTCTGTTGATTTATTTTTTTAGCTTCATTTTTTGGTTTAATTAGCTTGGGTGTTTATAATTGGTGAAAATTTAACTAGAATTGATAGACCTCATCTAGATTTTTCACCGAAGACCCCAAATTGCCTAGGACTACCCCTGACAGTACATTTTTAACCTTTGGATCATGTGTTATCTCAAGATACATGATGTGATCCAATGATTTTGATAAAAAAATGAGGACAGAGGAATTCGAGGACTACAGATCCTACACTATAATTTTCCTTCATGTTTTTGTTTTTTCTTTTTAATTTTCTGTTGTTGAATCCAGATCATGCTCATTCCCTGTTAGTGACCCATACAACTTGATTAATCGGCTTGGATCTCTACATTATTATACTCCCTCCGTCCTAAAATAATGATTCTTTTTGGGGACTATAACTTTTTTTTGGTAGTATAATTATTATACTTTTAAAAAATAATTTTCTAAAATTACCCTTGATAGTACATTTTTTGCGGAATATCAATGCCATAGTTGTATTTCTTATTTGTTAATGAATTTAAAAAAAGGATAAAATAAAAAATTTATATTATTTTTGTACTTGATTTTTGAAAAGGAACTAATATTTTCTTTTACCATGTTTCACACATGAATGGACACTTAAAGCAGAATCGCAAATCCTTTATATGCCTGTGTTGTTCTTTTGCTTTTACCTTTCTCAATTCCTACTTTTGCCATAAATTTTCTGTTATGGAATGAATACTTTTGAAGGCAGAAAAAAGAAATGTTCTAATTTAGATAATAGTTCAGTAAACAAGGAAAATAAGTATTCATATATTCATACTGAACAACAATACACACAAAAAGGTGCAGCAGAAACAAAACGAAAGGAATATAAAACAAAGTCTCACACTCATCAAGACAACAAATGTATAAAGACCATCTCAAACTTCCAGAAGTTCATAGGAACCTTATTAGCTACTCTGTGTAAAAGAAAGATGAAAAGAATGGTAGTATTTTGGGGTACCTAGTTTGATGGGGGTGGTGAGAAGAAAGGAATAGTTGGCATTGTAGTTGGGATGGTGGGCAGTGAAGTTGCGGGCAGAGGCGGCAGAGTCAGCTGAGGAACACTGGGCATGGTTGGCAATGTTGGGTTTGGCAAAGATGATGGAATTTGGGTGCTTGGCAGTGGTGGCAATGTGGGCATTGTTGGCAAGGTTGGGATTGTTGGCATTGTCGGCAATGTGGGCATTGTGGGCAATGGAGGCAATGTGACCTTTGGCAGTGATGGAATTGCAGGCACTGTTTGGAGAAGGTTGCGAGCTGCCAAGCTCATCTGGATGCTGGAAAGTGAAAGCACCATGAACACAGATAGAACTAAACTACATTGAAAAGTAGCCATTGTTTGATAGGACTTGGGAGTAGTACTCTGAATATTGGTTGATGTTGTACTTTGAGGATTTTTTCTTGGTCGAAGAAAACAATATTTGATGGTGGGTATTTATAGAGAATGGATGTTTAGAGAAATTAAATGGTTTGAAATAACAATAATAAGTTTGATGAATATGGTTGAGCGAAATGCTAATAAACTCTAGTTTGTTCACCTCCCAAACTTTGACACATTGCAAATTCAAATGTCAAGCTATCTACTGCCAACACAAACTTCGCTGGTTGTGACTTATTGAGGTTATGATTCTTTAATAGATCAGTGGATAATTTAATAAATTTGAGGCCAAGACCCAACACCCCAAAAAAAACAAAAAAAAAAAAACGCAAAAAACAAAAATCAAATTAAAAAAAAAAAGGAAAAAAAAAAAAGAAAAAAGAAAGGTAAGAGAGAAGAGTTTGTTGCCCATGTAGATGGCAGGATATCAAGTGGAACAATTTAAATCATTGAAAGCTTACACCAAAAACTTATTATGATACAGTTTGAGATACGAAAATGTGTAATTACTCGGTAGTTTTGGACATTCAGGTATTAACAAATTTTATGGTGAAATATTGTGACTCATATTTATTAGGTAGTTGAGAGACGAGTCTCATAGTATCACATGACATTACTTACATAGTGTCCCAAATCAATCATATAGCAAAAAATTTTATGGGTAAGACCTGCTGACTCAATTTTATTAGGTTGTTAGGAGACAATGGAAAGTTCATTTACTATGTGTTGCAATTTCTCATTGATCAAGAATATCATAGACACGTGATATTCCGAGAGTATCCCATAATTTTTTGGGAAAACGTTGTGATGACCGAGTATGCCTCTAGCTTCGCTCTCCCTCGTTTAACCTTGAATTTACTTTGATAGAGTGTCGGATTATTTTGGAGCCTTGTTGAGTGTTTGGGGTTTGTGTTGTCCGGAGGGTTTACCTCAATGTAATTTCTATTCATGTTTCTATTCGGTGTTGAAGTTTCTTTCTTCCGAGAAGTGTGGGGTCAGGTCCGGAGTGCCTGGGAGTGAAGAGGAAATTTTATGGGCTGCTGGGCCAGGGCCACACGTGCGGGGTGGGGGCCGCACGTGCGGTGAAGGTTGAGCAGCAGGGGTTTGTACACTGTCTAAAAAGCTTGTGCGGAGTGAGGTCCGAAAGGGGGCACTGCACGTGCGGGGGAGTCACACCACACGTGCGGGGAAGGGCGCCGCACGTGCGGCCAATTGGGCAGCCCGAAACTCTGTTTTTCTTCCTCTTTTTGGCCGAACTTAAAGCACATTTTGGGCTTTTCTATCTCACTCAAGACTCCATTTTTCTTCTCATTCTCTCTAGAAAACCTCCTCAAACACCAAAAAAACTTTGATTCTTGCTATCCATTGGGTTTAGATCATCATCCTCACTCTCTAATCTTGAAGATCAAGCTAGGGCTCTTCTTGGTGTGGTGGAAATCAAGACTCCTTCTCATCCTTGAAGCTAGGGTTTCCATCTCTTTCATCATCAAACATTGAGGTAGGGATTTCTTGAGTCATATATACATGTTTTGCTATATCAATGTGGATTTTAAGGTTTCTATGAGGTTGCTGTGTTGATTTTAATGTTGCACTAAATGGAGAGAGAGAGAGAGAGAGAGAGAGAGAGAGAGAGAGAGGAGTTTTGAGAGATGGGTTTAAACTTCAACTTTTTAACCATGAGGATGTTCTTTCTATAAAACTCAAGATGGATGATTTTGGTAGGATTCATTAAGAAAATGGGAAAAGGTTTTGTCTTGGGTGAAGAACCCTAAAATTTGGGGGTTTTGGGAAAACATGAAGATACACATGAACTTCTTTCATTTCTTGCATCCAGAAAATAGAAAGAGTAAATTTCATCAAATGTTTAGCAAAGATGGCAATTATTTGATATATGAGAAATGAGATGTTATTTTACATTGTTGTTAAACCCTTGAAAATGTATTGTTGTGAATTGGCAAATGGTTGTGCATCTTGGATAATGAAAATTGTAAACATTGTGGTTATGTATGAAAAACATCATATGTGGCCTTGAAGAGTCTAGCTTATTATGATTTGGGCATGATGAGAGTTGTTATTGCTATATATTGATGGCATGGTTATTTTGTGAAATAACACTGAGAAGAAGAAATGAGAAACACGGTAAGTTGATATTGTTGTAGAGATAGTTGGGATTGGAGTAATACTATGAGGTATGGGAAAGATCATTGCATTGCATACACATTTCAAATTAATTATTATTATACATTGTGAGTTTAGATTGAAAAATACTTACTTCAAGAAAGAAAGAGGTGTTGTAATGTGAACTAAGGAAATGTGGTATGGGGTAAATACATGATAAATCCAGATAGGGGGTGTAGTTGAACTTAATAAGTTGGCCTGAGTGTTCATGGTGAAAGACCAGAAAACCGTGCGAATAGGTGTCAAGCCTTCCGGTTAATACTGGTAAAAATGACAATATGGTAGTACTTGTAGGGCATGTTTGATTGGGTGGATTAGAGCATAGGATTGGGATTATTAATCCATGGGCCCAATTATCATATGTTTGTTTTAACATTTTGGTTTAGGATTATTAATCCAATGGATAATTAATCCAACAAATTTGTAGGATTATTAGTAATGGGGTAGGGGTGGGATTATTAATCCAATGGATATTAATCCAATTGGATAGTGAATACTACACTAATTTAATGGGATTATTAATACTTCACTATTAATCTTGTGAATCAAACATGACCGTAGAGTCTACTTGCAGACATCAGCCTAGGGATTATCAGTGTCGTATTTACCGCCCCTATTGATTTAAATTGGAAGTTTTGAAATGTGTTGAGATTGCAAACTCTGATTTGAAAGGTGGAAATTTTTAAGTAGAACATGAAAGGTAATCTCTTTAAGGGACATGGCATGCATTGACATTTTGCATTTTATTGTGGATTTTGCATAACTATATATACTTGTAGACGCGCCCGTGGGCCTCATGCTACAGTTTGGACTCAAATAGTCACGGTTTTGAATCTAGTCTGGCAAAATGCAATGCCAGACCCATAAATCACCAAAGAGTCCAAATCCAGCAAATTGTTTTGGAAAACAGATTTTTTTTGAAAGAAGTGCCAAACATGGACTGCTTTGCCAGATACAGAGTCGCCACCTAAATATTTTTTATGGAGGGATTTAGGAAACCCTGACTCGTTTGCCTAAAGCCACGTGTCTGTCATCACCAAAGTTGTCTCGGCTCGGGAACTTGGGTACGATTGGGGAAGGTCAGCTATGAGTACCCCCGCTCGCCCGATCAAAGATCGGCCTCTACTAAGCATGATATCTAGTTTTGAAAACATTATGCATTCTTATTCCGATTAATTAGCTAATCTTACTATGTGATACGCACAACAAAAAAGTATAGACTAGATCGCCTAATTTGGAACAAAGCATCGCATATCCGTTTATTTGGAAAATGGTTTGAAATTTGCTACTCGCGAGTAGGCTAAAACATGGATTTCAATGAGTCGTTCCACCTCAAACAATCCAACCTTCACCCACAGACATTCAGGCAGTTTACATCACATAAGCATATAGCCACATGGTAAGCATGCTGTCATGTTAACATTCACACTCATGCAAGATGTTAAAGCATAAAAAGCTTACTGAATACTTCGAGCCAAAACAAAGAACTTGTTAGCAATCAATGTATGATCCAAGTCCATGTTAAGTGGCTAATGCATCGCATACAAAATGCAACTAGAATAGGCTCGGCTAATCCTAGAGATGGCATGTGAAATGCAACAGATAACATGTATTCAAGTTAGATTTGAAATACTATGCAATTAGTATGATGCACCGAGCCCGATGCATGCAATACAAATGAATGGATGCATGTATGCATAGCATAAGGATGCTAAATTAAATATGCCCTAATACTAACCATCAAAAGCAGGTAAGTAAAAGGGAGAAAGAAGTAGGGATTGGAAGACATGCATCGCACGCACGCACGCACACTTATTACAAATTCGCCCTCGCTCGGAGGGACCAAAAGAATAACACAATTTAATCAGCTAACAAGCTAATTAAATAATTACAGACCAATTAACTAGTTAAGCAAATTAACTAAGCTAATAAAGCGATAAAACAACCTCAAGAAGAGGGCCCAATGCACGCATGCTCGGCTCCGCTCGGAAACCTACCACCATGCACAAGCTGCCTTTGTTTGCACTGTTTTATGCCTCTGAAAATTGCACAAGTTCCAAGGAACACTCTTTGAACACTGTGGGGTGCCACCGGCCATGAGGAATGGTCACCAGCCAAAGGGAAGTGGTCATCAACCATCTATTGAGCTCTCGGCCACCAATTCATGGCCAGTCGGCACTAAATGTGGTCGGTCGGCCATGTATGCCTGCAGAATCCTGTTTTGACAGCAGCAGAGGGCAAACATGGCATGGCAATGCATTTCACATCAATGTGGGCACCACCACACCCCTTATCATGTTCATGACTCAAAGGAGGATGGTCCTTGATTCTTGGACCACCAATCGCGCATTTCAATGCGTGATGACCCAAGAAACCAAGTGTGCAATTTCAATATCAAATGAAATGCAAACCAAATAAACACATAAGGGCCAACCTCTATCATTGTGATTTCAAGAGGCAAGGCATGCATGCTTAATGCAATGCAACCTAGGCATGCAAGCTAAGTATGCAACATGACAATGCAAACAAGCACACAAGGCATGTAACATGTTAGGCAACCAAACAAAAATGGAATGCATGCCAAATGCAATGTGATTCAAGCATGCAACACATGCGATAGGCCAAGTATGCAACAACGCGCAAGGCGAGTATGCAACAACATGCGAATGATGGACTTAAGCTAATTTAGGCAGCTCTCAAAGAAGCCCAAAACAGTGGCCAAATGCTATGGAAATGAGGTACAAATGCACATGCAAACATGCATACAAATGGACCAACACTCAAGCATAAAGAGGGGACTTTTAAGCACACTTAAAAGAGGACAAATAGCATACATGATAAGCTTTGAAAATATGTAGAAGATGATGCCAAATCAATCTACCAATGCAAGCAAAACATGCAACCAAGCCCAAGGACTTAAACTACGGTCATGCGACACATGAAGCAAATGACCAAAGCGGACCAAAACAGTCCCAAATCATGCCAAAGTGAGCCCCAAAAACCACTTAGATGGCATCTAAATGACCTAATCTTAGAGGCATGCACAATGGTAGAAACATGGAGCATGAAACACCAACCTTTTAAAGCATTAAAGGAGCGTCAAATGCAAGCATACAAGCATACCATATGGACTGAAATGATGCTATAAATGGTGCCAAACCACTGAAACAAGCCAAGTAATGCATGCTCAACACTCACACACCCAAGGCTAACAAGCCAAAATGCAAGGTGGCTATACGAAGCATGTCATGGGTGGCCCAAATGACCAAAATCAGACCTCAAGCACATCAAAATATGCATAAAAGTTTCACAAAGCTAGGCCAAAACAAGCAAGCATAGTGGTCTAGATGCTAAGTACATGTTAAGGCAAATTCATGGCATTACAAGACAAGTATGCAAAGCAAGCATGGTGTGTCTAAACCAACTAAAAAAAGTGCTATATTATGACAAAATAAAGCCTAATATGCACTAAGATGAAGCTAAAGCAAGCTAGGCATACAAGCTACAACACAAGCCACTTGTGTGAGCATCAAAGATAACATGGAGAAGGGATGACCCTCTCCCATTTAGGACATCAAAACCACCTCTCCACCACTGAAAATCCTTTGGATTTCAGTGGTAGAGAGGTCATGCAAAGACCACAACAATGGCCAAAATAGATGGCCTTAAACAAGGCCTTGGAGGGAGGAGATAACCTCAAACCTCAAAGAGACCTTAAACAAAGTTCTAAAACTAACAAAATTAGAACTTTTATATGTTATACACTAAGCTCAAAAATAGATACAAGATAGGTTAAAAGCTAGTGCAAGAATGGGGAATAAAGGAGATAGGCTCTTACCCTTGAAGAACACTTCAAGAACACCGACCTCAGACCTCCCTTTGGATCAAAATTAGCTCAAAAACCTTGAAACCAGTCCCTCAACACCCCCACAACCGGAGTATGGTGTAATACTAGGTGCCTTAGTGCAAAACTAAGAACAAAAACACCCTTTTGGAACACCAAACACACACAACTGTATATAGATATATATATATATATATATGCCCTAATCTCAGAGTTGTTCAACCTCTGGAAAGGGAGGGGAGGCCTTTCTCTTATAGGCAAGGCCAATCCAAGCTTCCAAGGGAAGCTAAGTTAAGGAAGCAACGTGTATGGAGGGGGTGTAAAGTGGGTGCCAGCTATCACAGCTGGCACAAAATATCTGCCAAAAGCAGATGCATAGTGGTCGGTCAGCCAAAAGTGACAAATTGGCCAAAACAAAGGTTGGTTGACCACAAAGAGTGCCGGCCGGCCAAACATTTGGCCGATGGCAACAAAACAATGGCCGGTGGCGTCAAGCCATGGCCAGTGAGGTATGGGGATGGCCAACAAGCCATTTCCTGCCCCTCAAAAGCAAACCACAAGTGTTTGGTGCAAAACCAAACACAAAACAATCGAGTCGAGAGGTCTTGAGGCAAGGCGCGTGGCCAAGACCTCCGGGAACTCAAGATGAACACGAACAGGGATGATTATCGAGTATGAAAACGATGACGTCCAAGTCTTGAGGACGGTCAAAAATGGGGTGTCTACAATACTTTGTAAGAATTCTCTGCTGGGCTTTATGCTCACCCCTACGGGACTTTGGTGCAGGTAAGGATGTGGTGATCTCGCCGAGCTAAGGACGTGAATATGTTTTGGTGAAGGGTAGTTTTACTCTTATTTTTGTTGTGATATTTTGTAAGCCAAGGGCTAATGTGTATAGGTCCGAGAGACCATTTTGTATAACCAGGCTATTGCCTTGGAAGATGTAAGCCCTTAAGGGCATTTTATTGTTTTGAGACTAGATGCTTTACATACTATAGATTCATGTGTTCTTTTATCTTTGAATGTATATCTGCATGTGAAACTTTTGTATAAATTCATCTATTAACTATGTAAAGATGGAAGGATTATTGTCATTGTTTTAGTGAATGTTAATTAATGTGGGTAGTTCACGTTGGATTATTTCGGGGTGTTACTACTTGGTATCAGAGCTACTGGGTTTGAATGCTTTTGGCTTGCAGGAAGTGGTTGTTATACCACAATGGGTTCATTTCGCATGATTATGAAATGTTTAGCTTTTCCAATTATATGATAGCATGCTTATGTGACTATGTGGGTATGAGATTGGACTTTTGGGATGTTATTTGCGCCTATTACATTCCTTGAGGTCTTACTAGAAGGGTACTTGATCAATACTCATTCTACTAAGAATTCTTGGTTTCTCATGGGACGAATCTCATCACTAAAGGATAATTCGTATGTGTTTACGTGACTACGTGCTTATGTGGAGTGAATTGAATTGTTTGTGTGTTAGAATGTATATAATTGTTATAGTTTAACGTGTGAGGCAAGTTGCGAGCACATTTGGAATTATGTGCTAAATTATCTATCTTGTTCCTTAATTAGGATGTCAGGAAAGGTTCAAAGTCGTGGTGGTAGAGGCGGAAGACGTGGTAGAGGCCGCGGGGGTGTGTATGGGGTGCCAGTCCATGAGGTACCAGTGCAAGAAAAGGGTTTGGGCCATGCTAACATTGCTGAACAAGTGGGGCAAGCGGAGGTACCAGGGCAAGCGGGTCAAGCCGCAATAGGGGCCCTAGCCCGGGAAATGGTGAGGGCATTGAGGGAGTCCATGAACATTTTGAGGGCGGAGACTCAAGCTAGGGAGAATGCTGTGGAGATAAGGGCGAGTTTCCTCACGAGCGAGTTTTTGCGGGCCAAATTGGATGAATTCCATGGTGGCCCTGAGCCAAAGAAAGCAGATGAATGGCTCAAATAGACAGTGAAGATATTCGAGATACTTCACATAGAGGACAGTGAGCTTAAAGTGACTCTTGCGAGTTACTATCTCAAAGGGGATGCAGGCCAATGGTGGAAGTACGCCAAGGGCCGAATTGAACCAACATGGGAGGCATTCGTAGTGGCCTTCCAAGACAAGTATCTTCATCCCACGGCTAGGGAGAGGTTGGGGCAGGAGTTCCAAGACCTTAAGCAGCTTAATATGTCTGTGGCCGAGTTCGAAGCGGCCTTTTCTAGTTTGTCCCGGTTTGCACCGGAGTTGGTAGCAACGGAGGAACGCCGTTGCATTGAGTTTGAGAAGAAACTTAGAACCAAGATCTTGTTCAAGGTTTCCGGGAACATGATTCAAAATTATGACCGTCTTATGGAGGCGGCCGCACATGTGGAGATTACCATAGAGGTCGAGGAGGAGAGACTTCGAAATTCGAGGTCTAGGGGCCAAGGGTCACAAGGAGACTATAGGCCCAACAAGAAGAGTAGAAGCAGCTTTTCATCCCAGTCCCAGCCGCAACAATCTAGATCTACTTTCCCCTTGCCTAGTGCGGGCTCGGGAAAGAGTGCCTCGAGTTGGTTTTCTTGCTTTAAGTGTGGCCAACTTTCCCCTTGCCTTTGCATGTCCACAAAAGAGAGGAGGATAGCAGATGTTGCCACCACCACCTAACCGATCTCAGAGTCAGTCTCAGAGTAGGAGTCAGGGGCCTACTTGCTACTAGTGCGGTCAGTCAGGGCACATGAAAAGGGCTTGCCCGCAGTTGGGAGGCACATTTGGCGCATCGGGGTCGAGGCAGACTCAGAGCCACCAGCAGGCTCACTCCGCTCAGACTTCACGAGTTCATCAGGGAGCCGCTTCAGCTTAGTCTGTAAAGCAGGCCTATGCTCCAAGGGATGAACAGGTGGATCAGAGGCCATAGGGGCGCGTGTACGCTGTTAGCGCGCCAAAACAGCTGCCAGGACCCTCAGTAGTGAGAGGTATTTTTATTGTGTGTAATTCTTTGGCCAGTGTGTTGATAGATATAGGTGCATCTCACTCATTCATATCTGCTGCATTCACATCTGCATTGGGGCTAAAGGTGGCACAATTAATATCTCCGCTCAGAGTAGAGTCTCCAGTTGGGGGTACAGTTGACTTAGATCGGGGTTGTCGGGGTTGTGAGATAGAGGTTGCCAGGCGTAGACTCCCGTTTGCTTTGGTGTTGCTAGACATGTCGAGTTTTGACGTCATTCTAGGCATGGATTTGTTGTCTTCTTATCGGGCAGTGACTGATTGTTTTCATCAGAGGGTCACAGTGTGCACCTCGAGTGGAGATTGTTTTTACTTTCTAGGAGACATGGTTGATCGGGTCTTGTCGCCAGTATTTGATCCTCGTAGTAGGAACGAGCTTAGTGGCCTTATTGCTACTCTTTTGGATGATGAGAATGGCGGGACTCGAGTTGAGTTGCCAAGGGTAGTGTATGAATACTCGGACGTGTTTCCCAAGGACCTTACTAGTTTGCCACCTCACCAGGAGATTGAGTTCACCATCAACTTAGTGCCTGGAACGACACCAATTTCTATGGCGCCGTATAGATTTGCACCTGCGGAGTTGCATGAGTTAAAGATTCAACTCCAAGAGCATCTAGACAAGGGCTTCATCCGCTCTAGTACGTCACCTTGGGGAGCGCCGACTCTCTTTGCAAAGAAAAAAGATGGGTCATTGCGGTTGTGTATTGACTACCGTAAATTGAATCGAGTTACTATCAAGAACAAATACCCTTTACCTAGAATAGATGACTTGTTTGATCAACTTAAAGGGTCTTGTTGCTTTTCAAAGATAGACTTGAGGTCGGGGTACCATCAGTTGAGAGTCTGGGAGGAGGATGTCCAGAAAACGGCCTTTCGTACGCGTTATGACCACTATGAGTTCCTTGTAATGCCATTCGGGTTTACTAACGCATCGGCTTCTTTTATGGATTTGATGAATCGAATTTTTAGGGAGTACTTGGACCATTTTGTGGTCATCTTTGTAGATGATATCCTAATCTATTTGACTTCCGAGGAAGAACATGAGGCTCACTTGAGGGTAGTGCTTGATTTGCTTAGAAAACACCAGTTATATGCGAAATTTGAGAAGTGTGAGTTTTGGCTCACCGAGGTGAAGTTTTTGGGCCATGTAGTATCAAGTGAAGGGTAACTGTAGATTCTTCGAAGATAGATTCGGTACAAGATTGGGAGCAACCTAAGAATGTCTTTGAGATCCAAAGTTTTTTGGGGTTGGCAGGGTATTACCGGCGTGTTGTAAGGGATTTGTCTAGACTAGACGCACCTTTGACTAGGTTGACTAGAAAGGGGGTTAAGTTTGTGTGGAGTGAGATTTGTGAAAAGTCTTTTCAAGAACTCAAAACCAAGTTGACTACGGCACCGGCATTGATCATTCCGGAGAGAGGTTTGGGTTACACCGTCTTTTGTGATGCGTCGTGGGATGGGCTTGGGTGCGTTTTGATGCAAGGGGGAAAGGTCGTAGCCTACGATTCACGGCAATTGAAAACCCATGAGAAGAATTACCCTACCTAAGACTTAGAGTTAGCCGCAGTGGTATTTGCCTTGAAAATTTGGAGGCATTACTTGTATGGTGAGAAGTTTGAGGTCTTCTCCGACCATAAGAGCTTGAAGTATTTGTTTTCCCAGAAATATCTGAATTTACGTCAACGGAGGTGGATGGAGTTTTTAGAAGACTATGATTTCGAGTTACACTATCACCTGGGGAAAGCCAATGTAGTGGCCGACACCTTAAGTCGAAAAACCGTGAGTAGTTTGGCAAGTATGGCCATCCGGGAATGGATTATGTTGGGCGAAGTCGGAACATTTGAGTTGTATTTGGGTGAGTCCAAAGAGGGTGCAACATTGTTTACCTTGAGTGCTTAACCTACCTTGATTAGCAGAGTTGTAGAGGCACAACGAGGAGACCACGAAGTAGAGTTAATTCGTGATAGAATCTCCAATGAGAAGGAAGAGAAGGGTCTGAACATTCACTTGGATAAGAGTGTACGTTACCTAGATCATCTATTTGTGCCTGAATCTTGTAGAGAGGAAATGCTTCGAGAATTCCATCATTCACGCCTTGCCGTACATCCGGGAGGTACCAAAATGTATCGTGACCTTAGTCATCAGTTTTGGTGGAGGGGTATGAAGCGGGATGTCGCATCCTTTGTGTCGAAGTGTCTTACTTGTCAGCAAGTCAAGGCCTAACATCAAAGACCAGCAGGTTTGTTACAACCCTTACCAATAATCGAGTGGAAATGGGAGCCCGTTACCATGGACTTCGTAGTTGGGCTTCCTAGAACATAGCGGGACAATGATGCCATTTAGGTAATTGTTGATAAGTTGACAAAGTCCACACATTTCATTCCAATTCGTACTAGCGACTCAGTTGAGCACTTGGCGGAGTTATATGTTAGGGAGATAGTTCGGCTGCATGGGGTTCCGGTAACCATCGTGTCGGATAGGGATCCTCGTTTTAGCGCCCGGTTGTGGCAAAACCTTTAAGAGGCATTGGGAACCAAGTTGGCCTTTAGCATAGCTTATCACCCTCAAACTGATGGGCAGTCAGAACGCACCATTCAAATTTTGGAGGACATGCTTAGAGCTTGTGTCCTAGATTCCAAGGGGTCTTGGGAGAGGCATTTACCATTGATCGAGTTTGCCTACAACAATAGTTATCAAGCTAGCATCGAGATGGCATCGTTTGAGGCCTTGTATAGCCGACCTTGTAGGTCACCAGTCTGTTGGGCTGAGGTGGGGGACGCATCGTTGTTGGGTCCGGAGATTATTAGGGAGACAACTAGGAAAGTTGCTCTCATTTGGAAGAGGTTAGTTACGGCCCAAAGCCGATAGAAAAGTTACGCCGATAAGAGGAGACGACCCTTATCTTTCGAAGTGGGTGATCATGTGTTTCTTAAGATCTCACCTAGGGGAGGTTTAATGAGGTTTGGTAAGAGTGGTAAGTTGTCTTTGAGGTTCATCAGGCCTTTCGAGATATTGGAGAGAATCGGGGAAGTTGCATATCGGTTAGCTTTACCATCACAACTTTTGGGGGTCCATAACGTGTTTCATGTGTTAATGCTTGGGAAGTATGAACCCGACGCTTCTCATGTGTTAGATTGGGTTGATTTGGAGGTAAGCGAGGACGCCTCTTACGAAGAGAGACTAGTTCAAATACTAGATACCCAAGAGCAAGTGTTAAGAGGCAAAACTATACCATTAGTGAAGGTGTTGTGGAGACACCATGGGATCGATGAGGCAACATGGGAAAGGGAGGCGGAAGTCCGCTCCAAGTACCCGGATTTATTTAAGCATGCTTAGTTGTTTTGTTTTAATTGTAATGTTCCGTAGTGATGGAAGGAAGAATGTTAAATTGTTGATCACATGTTGTTGTATGTGTTGATAAATTGAGCATGAGCTTATGGAAGGATAATGTTTTGTTGTAGATGTTTTATCTCATATATATAGTGTGAGAAATTGTTGTTTTAATGGAGTGATGGTGAAAAGAAAGATAAATGTTGGTTGACATAAATGTTGCAATTTGATAATGTTGTTACAAATGATTATAGTTGTTAGAACACTCTTGTTTGGTGAGTTTATTTAATTTTGAGGAGTTTGTTCAAATTTCGAGGATGAAATTTCCTATGGTGGGGAGGTTGTGATGACTGAGTATGCCTCTAGTTTCGCTCTCTTTCGTTTAACCTTGAATTTACTTTGATATAGTGTCGGATTATTTTGGAGCCTTGTTAAGTGTTTGAGGTTTCTGTTGTCTGGAGGGTTTACCACAATGTAATTTCTATTTGTGTTTCTATTCGGTGTTGAAGTTTCTTTCTTCCGAGAAGTGCGGGGTCAGGTCCGGAGTGCCCGGGAGTGAAGAGGAAATTTTATGGGTTGTTGGGCCAGGGCTGCAGATGCGGGGCCCTAGGCTGCACGTGCGGTGAAGGTTGAGCAGCAGGGGTGTGCACACTATCTAAAAAGCTCGTGCGGAGTGAGGTGCGGAAGGGGGCACCGCATGTGCGGGGGTGTAGGCCGCATATGCGGGGGAGGCACACCCCACGTGCGGGGAAGGGCGCCGCACGTGCGGCCAACTGGGCAGCCCGAAACTCTCTTTTTCTTCCTCTTTTTGGCCGAACTTAAAGCACATTTTGGGCTTTTCTATCTCACTCAAGACTCTATTTTTCTCCTCATTCTCTCTAGAAAACCTCCTTAAACACCAAAAACACTTTGATTCTTGCTATCCATTGGGTTTAGATCATCATCCTCACTCTCTAATCTTGAAGATCAAGCTAGGGCTCTTCTTGGTGTGGTGGAAATCAAGACTCCTTCTCATCCTTGAAGCTAGGGTTTCCATCTCTTTCATCATCAAACATTGAGGTAGGGATTTCTTGAGTCATATATACATGTTTTGCTATATCAAGGTGGATTTTAAGGTTTCCATGAGGTTGTTGTGTTGATTTTAATGTTGCACTAAATGAAGAGAGAGAGAGAGAGAGAGAGAGAGAGAGAGGGGAGTTTTGAAAGATGGGTTTTGTAGACACCCCATTTTTGACCGTCCTCAAGACTTGGACGTCATCATTTGAACACTCGATGATCATCCATGCCTGTGTTCGTTTTGAGTTCCCAGAGGCCTCGGTCGCACGCCTTGCCTCAAGATCTCTCAACTTGTCTGTCTTGTGCTTGGTTGTGGACCAAACACTTGTGTTTTTGCTTCTGAGGGAAGAGGGTGGCTTGTTGGCCATCCCCTTAACCCATCGGCCAAGGCATGAAGCCATCGGCCTTGTTTTCTTGCCATCGGCCAAAAGTGTTGGCCGATCGGCACTCTTTTTAGTCGATCGGCACTTATGTTGGTCAATCGGCTATATTTTCTGGCCGAGACCTGTTCATCTGCTTTTTGCAGATATTTTATGCCAGCTGTCACAGCTGGCATGCAAAATTCACACCCTCCATACATGTGTATGGAGGGATCTGCACCTTGTTTTAGCTTGCTTAGGAAGCTTTGGAATTAGAATTCCATAAGAAGGGAGCTCCTCTTCCCTTCTCAGAGGTTCTGGAAAATAGGGTTAGAGAAGTTGTATCTATCTATCTCTATATTTCCCTCTCTTTACATCTTTGTGTGTGTTTTTGTGCTCTAAAGGGTTTTTTGTTCACACTATTGCACACAAACACCTAGCAATACACCATCCTTGGTTGCTGAGGTACTAGGGAGTTGGTTTTAGAGTTCTTGGGCTGGTTTTGATCAGAGAAAGTTGCTGGAGTGGTGTTCTTGAGTGTGTTCTTCAAAGGTGAGCAAACTTGCTTTTAAATCCCCATTATTGCTTAAGCTTTTAGACCTACTTGTTTATTGTTTTAAGCCTAGCTCTTAACTGATAAAAGTTCTATTTTTTTGTTCTTTAAATCTTTCATTAAGGTCTCTTTTTGGTTTGGGGTTGTTTACCCCCTCCAAGGCCTTGTTAGGCCTTGTTTTAGGCCATCCCTTTTGGCCCTTGTTCTTGGCTTTGCATGACCTTTCTACCACTGAAATTCAGAGGATTTTCAGCGGTGAAAAAGTAGTTTTGAGGTCTTAAATAGGAGAGGGTCATCCCCTCTCCTTGTTGTTTTGTATGCTAGTATAAATGGCTTATATTGGTAGCATGTTTGCTTAGCTTGTTTTAGCTTCATTTCAGTATGTATTAGGCTTTTTTTTTGCCATGATACAACACTATTTTTGCTTGGTTTTGTCACTCCATGCATGCCTAATACGCTTGTAGTGTAAATCACACAAACTAGTCTTATATGCTTCATGTTTGAGCATGTCTTTCTCTAGCTTATGTTGACTCCATTTTATTGGGTTTTTGGTATTGTTGTAGCATGCCATAACTCTATTTTGGATGGGTTTAGTTGGCTCTTACATGCTTCATGTACTTGTCTTGCAATCCTCTCATTTGCCTTAACATGCATCATGCCTTAACATGTCATTCTAGCATGTTTTTGGCTTAAATTCAAGAAGCTTTTGTCCATGTTTTAGCATGCTCTAGCTCTGATCTGTGTTTTTTTAGTCATGCATGCCATACTTTGTATAACTACCATGCAACCTAGCTTGTTAGCTTTGTGCATCAAGTCCACTAGCATGCTTTACTTGGCTCATTTCAATGATTTGGCATCATTTGTAATGTTATTTCAGTCCATGTTTCATGCTCATGCACTTGCATTTGTCATTCATTCAATGCGTTGGAGGGTTGGCCCCTTTATGCCTTAACATGAATCATTGCGTATGCCTTCATGCCTTAGCTTACGAACCATTATTTCAATATGTTTTTGGGGTTATTTTGCCATGATATAACTCTGATTTTTATTGGTTTAATTCATGCCATGTTTGCTTTTGATAGGTGTAGTATAACTCCCCTTTTGTAGTCTTGCATGCCTCATGCTTTTGGACTTTTGTTCTAGCTTGTGTTGGCTAGTTTCAAGCTTGTTTTTGGTCTTGTCTTGACCTGCCTTGGGACTGTTTTGAGTGCCCTTGGCCCTTTGGGGATTGCCTTGTATGGCCATGGTTTGAGTCCCATGGCTAGCTTCAAGTTTTGGGCCTTCTTGCATGATTTCCTTGCTTTATTTGGTTGGTTTGGCACCTTTCCTAACATAATTTCAGAGCTTACCATGTTTGTCATATGCCCATATTTATCTCCTTTTAAGTGTTCTTAAAAGTTTCCCTTTTATGCCTAGGTGATAGGCCATTACATGTGCATGTTTGTATGTGCTTTTATCCATTATTTCTTAGCATTTTGGCCACTGATTTGGGCATGGCCGAGGTCCTCTCATTTTGGTTTAAGTCCATCTTCGCATGTTGTTGCATGTTTGCCTTGTATGTTGTCGTATGCTTGTTGCATACTAGTTCCATTGCATGTTGTTGCATGCTAGTCCTATCACATCATGCTTACACACTCGTTGCATGCTTGTCAAATTGCATGTTGTCACATGCTTGCTAATTAACATGTTGTTACATACTTGCCCCTTTGCATATTGTTATATGCTAGTCGCATTACATGGCATTGTTGTTAACATGCTCATGTTGCATTAGGTTTGCTTGCATACTCAGGTTGCATCGCATTGTGTGTGCATTCCCTTGCCTCTTGATCACACATGATAGAGGTTAAGGTCCCTTATGTGTTTTGTGCATTTCATTTCATATTGAATTTCACACTTGGCTCCTTTGGCCATCATGCATTGGAATGCGTGATTGGTGGCCCGAGGGTCGAGAGCTACACACCTTTGAGTCTCAAACATGATGAGGGGTGTAGCTGTAAACATTATCTTTTAAATGTATTGCCATGCTCTGTTTGTCCTCTACTGTAGCAAAATAGTATTTTACAGGAAAAGATAGCCGATCAGCTATCTTCAGTGTCGATCGGCTACAAATGTTTGGCCGATGGCTTCATATGTGGTCGATGACCCCTATTTCTTGGCCGATGACCATGATTTTTGGCCGATGGCCTCCCGCAGTGCCCATGGGGTGAATCAGAAGTCTGTTGGGAATTTTCACACTTTGTAGAGATACAGAGAAGTGCAAATAGAGGCAACATGAGGCATGGCAACGGATTTCCGAGCGAAGCCGACCAAGCATGCATATGTCCCTCTTGTCGAGGCCGCTTTAACTGTTTTGTATCTTAATTAATTTGCTTAATTAGTTAAGAGTTTTGTAATAATTAATTAGCTAGGATAGTTGATTAATTAGTTGATTTGTATTATTTATTTGGACCCTCCGTCGAGAGGGCGAATTTTGTAATAAGTGTGCGTGAGTGTGTGAATGTCTTCCAACCCCACTTCTTTCTCCATTTTACTTAACCGCTTACGATGGTTAGTTCTAGGGCATGTTTCGATTAGCATCCTTATGCTCACATGTTTGCATTCATTCATCAGTATATCATGCACCAGGCTCGGCGCATCATACTAACTGCATTGTATTTCAATTCCTACTTGAATACATGTATCGAATTGTCGCATCTCATATGCCATCTTAGAATTGCCGAGCCTATTCTAGTTGCATTTTGCCTGTGTTGCATTACCCATCTTGACATGAACTAGGATCATGCATTGATTACTAACTAGTTCTTTATTTTGGCTCGGAGTACACTGTGAGTGTTTATGCTTTAGCATCTTGCATGTGTGTGAGTGTTAACATGACAGCATGCTTGCCATGAGGCTAATTGCTTATGTGATATAACTGCTTGAATGCCTGTGGGTGAAGGTTGGATTACTTGAATTGGAACGATTCATTGAAATCCGTGTTTTAGCCTACTTACGAGTAGTAAACTTCAAACCATTTCCAAACAAACGGATATGCGATGCTTTGTTCCAAATTAGGCAATCTAGTCTATACTTGTGTGTTGTGCGCATCACATAGTAATTCTAGCTAATTAACCGGAATAAGAACGCATGTGTTTTCAAAAACAAGATATCATGCTTAGTACAGACCGATCTTTGATCGGGCGAGCGGGGGTGCTCATAGATGACCTTCCCCAATCGTACCCAAGTTCCCGAGCTGCGGCAACTTTGGTGATGACGGACACGTGGCCTTAGGCACGAGTTAGGGTTTCCTAAATTCTCCCAAAATAAAATATTTAGGTGGCGACTCTGTATCTGGCAAAACAGTCCATGTTTGGCACTTTTTTACAAAAATCAGTTTTCCAAAACGATTTGCCGGATTTGGACTCTTTGGTGATTTATCGGTCTTGCATCGCACTTGGTGAGACTAGATTCAGAACCCTGACATTTGAGTCTGAACTGTAGTAGGTAGAGAACAAAACGAGATCTTCTCAGGAGTTCTCTGGGGCGCGTCTACAGGTTTAAACTTCAACTTTTTAACCATGAGGATGTTCTTTTTATAAAACTCAAGATGGATGATTTTGGTAGGATTCATTAAGAAAATGGGAAAATATTTTGCCTTGGGTGAAGAACCCTAAAAATTGGGGGTTTTGGGAAAACATGAAGATACACATGAACTTCTTTCATTTCTTGCATCAAGAAAATGAAAAAGTGCAAATTTCATCAAATGTTTAGCAAAGATGGCAATTATTTGATATATGAGAAATGAGATGTTATTTTACATTATTGTTAAACCCTTGAAAATGTATTGTAGTGAATTGGCAAATGGTTGTGCATCTTGGATAATGGAATTGTAAAAATTGTGGTTAATGTATGAAAAACAATATATGTGGCCTTGAAGAGGCTAGCTTATTATGATTTGGGCATGATGAGAGTTGTTATTGCTATATATTGATGGCATGGTTATTTTGTGAAATAATATTGAGAAGAAGAAATGAGAAACACGGTAAATTGATATTGTTGTAGTGATAGTTGGGATTGGAGTAATACTATGAGGTATGGGAAAGATCATTGCATTACAAACACATGTCAAATTAATTATTATTATACATTGCGAGTTTAAATTGAAAAATACTTACTTCATGAAAGAAAGAGGTATGTAATATGAACTATGGCAATGTGGTATGGGGTAAATACGTGGTAAATCCAAATAGGGGGTGTAGTTGAACTTAATAAGTTGGCCTGAGTGTCCATGGTGAAAGACTAGAAAATCGCGCGGATATTGAGCCTTCCGGTTAATATCGGTAAAAATGACAATTTGGTAGTACTTGTGGAGTCTACTTGCAGACAACAGCCTATGGATTACCAGTGTCATATTTACCACCCCTATTGATTTAAATTGGAAGTTTTGAAATGTGTTGAGATTGCAAACTCTGATTTGAAAGGTGGAAATTTTTAAGTAGAACATGAAAGGGAATCTCTTTAAGGGACATGGCATGCATTGACATTTTGCATTTTATTGTGGATTTTGCATAACTGTATATACTTTGTATGAATTTTCTATTGGGCTTTATGCTCGCTCCTATGGGACTTTGGTGCAGGTAAGGATGTGGTGATCCCGCCGAGCTAAGGGCGTGGATATGTTTTGGTGAAAGGTAGTTTTACTCTTATTTCTGTTGTGATATTTTGTAAGCCAATGGCTAATGTGTATGGGTCCGAGAGACCATTTTGTGTAACCGGGCTATTGTCTTGGAAGATGTAAGCCCTTAAGGGCATTTTATTGTTTTGAAACTAGATGCTTCACATGCTATAGATTCATGTGTTTTTTTTTTATCTTTGAATGTATATCCGCATGTGAAACTTTTGTATAAATTCATCTATTAACTATGTAAAGATGGAAGGATTATTGTCATTGTTTTAGTGAATGTTTAATGTGGGTCGTTCACGTTGGATTATTTCGGGGCGTTACACTTCTCCTCAATGAAATCTTTAAAAATTAATTACTAATTGATGGTAAAGTGTATAACTTCATACTTTAATATTTGTAAAGTTCATCATTAATTTGTAATAATTTTTAAAATATACACTGCCATGTGAATTGCCCTAATTGTTTTGACGGACCAAGAATGATGAGCTAGATTGAAGATTTTTAAAAATATGATTTAACAATTTTCTTTTAAGTAAATTATATTGACCTCCCTCTAAAATTTGGAAAATATATATAACAAGTCATACAATTTTGATATAACGGCACTAATTTCTCTTTTAATAAGGTTAAAGAGACCAAAACTAATGCAAATAGTTTGAAGACACAAGATAAATAAGATAAAAATATCCATTTCAGTATAACAAATATGACAATATCATTTTCCATTCATATAATTAACGAATTTCTAATGAACATAAGTTAAGTGTTATGTGAATTAAAAATTTTAAAAAATTCAATATAATTGTGTCAAACTTGTAAATTTTATTGTATTTTCTCTAAATTCTATGAGTTGTTAATATAATTTATATGTTGTTGTGTATGTTAGCAAAAATTTGGTTTAAGCCCAATTGATAATGATTTAGTTCTATACCTTAAACAGATTAAGGACTTCCCTAGAAGTAATTAAATAAAGAAGAAACATAAAAGAATTGAATATGTATTATTCAAATAAATTGTCACTTGTTACAAGTTGCATGAACTTAAACAATAACAAAAAACACTAAAAAATACAACAATCGATAGAAGAAAAGAAATGGGAGTTGGAAAAACTATTGATCTACTCCAAATGTTGCTAATTCAACTACTCCTAACTAGAACTAATATTACAAATTGTGAGTGTTTTTTGAGATGGTTCATTTTCTTTGGGCGTCGCTTAGCCTATTTTTAGGCTTAGCCACATGAGAGAAAAAGAGATAATTTAATCCCATGATTTTCTTAAAAGATCGTAATTTCCTAAACATCATCCATATCTCATGTTCATAGTAACCACTTTGCAAATTTGGTGCTTAACTTGCTCTTGACTGCTTGATCTCAGTGACTAACTTTCAAATGACTGTATTGGCTAACTTTGTAGCCCTCCATTTAACATGTTATCATGCCACGTCATACCACGTTATTAACATATCTGTTATGCCATGTCAACATCCCTGTCGACAGAAATAATAATAATAACAAATGTGGCCAAGGTTATTTTTTTTTAAAATAGTCTATGATTTCAATTGACAGACCATAATCGAATTTGGCCATAATAGGCCACAATCGATAGAAAAATAAAATGTGGTGCCAATAATACACTCCTCATTTAAATGGATTGAAGAATCAAATTCAATTAAATGATTTATAAGGTAGTTTACCACAATCTACAAAAATATTTTATGGTGCAAACAATTTGAATTCTTGAAGAGTTATATTACACATATAATTTTTAATCTATTGTTGCCGATTGGTGAACACTCTATCTTTGGCTCTACCAAGTGACATAGCAGAGAGCCACATTCCTTATTTTTAAAATAAAATAATTCTTTGTTAGCCACAATTTGATTAATTAAAGAGAATTCACTACATATACATTCTTTAACCATTATTGTTTTGCAAACAATGTCATGAAAATTATTTTTTGGTGTGATCCACAAACCCAAAGTGGATGTTGAATTCCAAAGCTCTCATAATTAAATGTCATAAAAAATTCATAAATTTTGATACTTTGAAAAATATAAAAAAATCACACCCAACAAATGTGGGTTGCTCATAATTTTTAGTCATTTTTTGCTTAAAATCATGCCCCTCAAGTTCATAATTTTCAGCTACATTTGACTTAAAATCACGCCCCCAAGTAAATTTTCACCATCATTTTGTAATGAATTTTTAACATTTTTTTAGAGAAAGGGTTGTTCCTCTTTTTAGCCATTAATGACTTGTCACTTTTTGCCATGTTTGGCAAAACATCATGTCCCTTATGTTCATAAACTTCAGCTATCTTTGTCTTGAAATCATGCCCCCAAGTGAACCTTTATCATCAAAATTCTCAATATTTTTTGAGAGAAGGTGTTGTTTTTTCAATTTTAGCCATTAATGGCCTATGAAAATTCTACAAAGTCATATTATCTTTATGACTTGGTGTGCTAACCCTTCGAGCCACATGCATTGGCTCTTCATGAATGATTGACTCTTCAAAAATATGTGTATTAACCCTATGAGCCACATTATTTTCATATCTTAATTTTTTATTGGCCATTATGCCTTCTACTTTTTGCTTCCAATATCGAATTTCTTCAACAAGTAGAAAAATTTAGCCTTTAAGTCGATGAATTTTTCCACAGTAATTTAAATCTCTTTGCATCAAATAACACAGAGATGATGAAATTGTTTGAAACCTTTTCCTATAAAGAGAATTAATTTCTTCTTTTAGGGCCAAAATTTCACTCCCGCATCAATAAATTTCATCATCACAACGCCAAATCATTCTTTTCACATCATTTGTCATGCCATTATGTTGGCAATAAGTGGTAGAACCACCACCATAATGCTGACAATTTTTAGAATATGAGGCATTCCACTAATAATTTGTATCCATGGGAACACTACCACTCCATTGGTGGTTTGCATCCATATGGGTTCACAAGATGTAAACATGCCACTTGAAGGCATGATTTCATATGTATTAGTGTGCTTCTTCATTGCCATTACTCCAAGTTATAATGGTCTCACTAGGCATGCCAATCTATGTTAGTAACAATTTGGTTTAAGCCCATTCGATAGTGATAATCAATAGACTTAAAATAAATTTTCGCATAAACACAAAAAAGATCAGATGTGTGGTTGAGTTATATGCCTAAAATAGATTAATGACTTCCTTGGAAGTAATTAAATAAAGAAAAAAAAAGAACATAACATAATATGTATTATTCACAAAAATTGTCACTTGTTACAAGTTGTATGAACTTAAACAAGAACAAAAAACTAAAAAATACACCAATCGACAGAAGAAAAGAAATGAGGGTTGGAAAAACTAACACTGATCTACTTCTAAAGTTGCTAATTCAACTACTCCGAACTAGAAGCTAACATTAGGAATTGTGAGTGGTTTTTGAGATGGTTCCTTTTCTTTGTATTGGCCTATATTTATAGGCTCAAATACATAAGAGAGAGAGATAATCAAATCACATGATTTCCTCAATAGATCATGATTTTCTAAACATCATCCATATCTCATGCTCATAGTAACCACTTTGCAAATTTGGTGCTTGACTTGGTTTTGACTTCTTGATCTCAATAACTAACTTTCAAATGACTGCAATGGCTAACTTTTTAGCCCTCCATTTAACATGTCATCATGCCACGTCAGCATGCCTGTCGACATAAATAATAATAATAACAAATGCGGCCAAAGTTAGTATTTAAAAATAGTCTATGATTTCAATCAACAAATCATAATTGAATTTGACCATAATTACTAGGTCACAATTGATAGAAAAATAAAATGTGGTGCCAACAGTGTAACATGAAGCTAGATTGTATATTTGAGAACTATTATCAATTCTTGTACAAAATAGGCTTTTTCTTGTATTGTTAGGAGCCAGTAATGATTCTAATATTAGGGAACCAAAAGGAAATAAGATGGATTAAATAATGATTAAAATATTAATTAGGATAAATTTCATTTTATCTTTTTGTGGCTTGGTGTATATTATTTAGAAACAACCTTCTAATTTCATTGTGGTTTGTCAAGTGAAATGCACTGTCAGACATTTTGCCTACATTAAAAATAATTGTGAAATACGAGTTAAAACATAAAAGTTCAATATGCTAATTTTCAAATATTAGGGATAAATTGCACATAGAGTAAAGCATGAATGTGCTTATGTAGAAGATATTTTAGTTTTTTTCCTAAATAGTTAACGAGTTTAATGGGGAGCACGGGGTACCTGCTGTGAGCACAGCAGGACCTGTTGTCCTACAAAACGGTGTCACATTATGTGCTTGCAATCTTACGCCCACAAACCCACTGTCTGCCTACGGGACCAAACCATTTTATTTTTATTTTATTTTTGTATTGATTTAGTTAAAACCATATAGTTGTATCATTTTAAGTTCGTGTAAAAAATATTTTGACACTAACTTACTTTATTTGATTATTTTGTATTATCGTATTGTGTCATTTTAGATTTATGTAAGAATTATTTGACACTAACTCAATGTGTTTACTATTTCATAATATCGTATTGTGTCATTCACTATAAAAAATTTTTAGAGACCAAAATTTAAGAAAAAAATTATTTTTTAGGGGCCAAATATTTTTGTTGCAAAGAATGTTGTTAACGTCTATGGTTTGGTACTCTTTGAATTTTGACCTTTGTGCTATTTTGATTCATGTCATTTCAATTAATTTGATTATGACCCTTAATTTTAAACTTTGTGTTAATTTGAGATAATTGATAACGTTAATTAGATTTTTTAAGAAAAATAGTTACTGAGTTAATTGAGATTAACTCATTAAGAGCTCGTTTGGGAAGAAAAAGCCCCAAGCTTTTTGGCTAAAATAGTCACAAAAAAAAAAAAAAGTCTTTTTAGTCCAATAAGACAAAATATCACATCCAATCCATAATCATTATATTTTTTCTCTCATAAAAGTCAAAAAAGCCAAAAAAATCCATCTCAAACGAGGCTTTTTAGTTCCAGGTTAAAATAGCTAAAAAGTCAACCCACATCGAAACGAATCCTAAGTTGAACAAATTTGTAATTTTCCCTATGAAAATATAACACATGCCACTTATGTGCACGTTTAAATTCATTCATTGATTGAAAAAAATAAAATTAAATAAAATTAAAAAAAAAACCACCTAACAATAAAGAGATGAGTGTGGAGACAGGGTGAAAACAAGTAATGTAATGTTGTTTAAAATGACAACAATAGAAAATACATTCTAAGGTGTACAACAAATTAATAATACAAAATCACTCTCAAAAAAAGAAAAGAAAAAAATCTAACTCCTCAAATCCACACATGTATGAGGAACTTTATTACACACGACATATTTATAAGAGAAAGATGAATGGAATGGTATCACTTGGCGGCATGGGGTCTTAGTTTGATGGAGGAGGTGAGAAGAATGGAATACTAGGCATTGTTGTTGGGATGGATGGGATTGAAGGAATCGTCGTGGGAATGGTAGGCAGTGAAGTAGCTGGCAATGGTGGCAGAGTCAACTTAGGAACAGTGGGCATGGTTGGCAGTGTTGGATTGGGCAAAGTGGATGGAATTTGGGTGGTTGGAAGCGGTGGCAATGTAGGCATTGGAAATCTTGGGATTGTTGGCATTGTGGGCAAAGGCGTACTTGGCAATGGTGGCAATGTGGCTTGGGGCATGGTCGGCATTGCAGGCAGTGGAGGGAGTGTGGCCTTGGGCATAGATGGAATTGTGGGCACTATTTGCAGGGTTGCGGTTGCTAGGCATATGTGGATGCTTGATATTGACAGCATCACAGCCAGAGATAGAACAATACTACAATGATAAGAAGCCATTGTTTTTCAGGTTTGGAAGGTTTATGGGTTGGGTTCTTTGAATATGAGTGATATTGTGCTTAAAGTAGTGCTTTTTTGGATTGAAGAGAACAACATGCTGATCTTGCTTCACGCACCCACTCTTGCTCGTTAAAGGAAGACTAGGCTCTATCTCTCTCTTGCCATTGCTCAAGGCTGAGAAGCTTTTGTTCATGATTGTTGGCTGTTGCGCCCCACCCAGATTGTTTAGGTTGAAGCTTCCATATAGAGAGGTAGCTGTACACATCTTCTCCAAGCTCCCATTTGGCATGAACTGATACACTAAAGCTTTGAAAAATCGATTCTTTGCTGTCTTGCCTTCAACCTGTTCGACAAAATGCCTAAGTGAACTTCTGTCACTGAGAAGTCACAAGATGATTAAGGAGAAAGAGAGAGAGAGAGAGACAGAGGGACAAAGAGAGAGACAAAGAGGGCAGCAAGCTATCAATGAAAAAGGGCAAACTAGCTAAGAGCAAATTAGCCAAGAGTAGATCAAAATGTAAATCTGCTAAGTGCAAATCAACCAAGGTCTCCTTGAAGGAGTTTGATAATCATGTGGATGCTCAAATATCTACCGATGAGATGTCTAATGTACTCCCCCGCAAGTCTACATGTATCCGAGTAGCCCCCAAATCTCTCATATCTGGAGATTTTGTGAGACCATGGCAAAGGCTCTCGAATAAAAACAAAAGGGGATTAAGGGATGTGGAATCGGAGGATAGCTCAATCGAGTGTGATTGTGTCGGTCTATGTTTGTGTGGAAATCTTGGTACACCACGGTTGCAAATGAATGTGGAAATGTAAGCCTCAACTGAGCAATCATCAAAGTAGCACCAAATACCTAATGCATGGAACACACCAACTAGAGTGCTAACTGATCTTGAGCAGTGGCCAAAATTGGCCATTATTTCCCCACTGGCGGCAAATGAAATGATAATGTCAAAGAAACTTGGCTCACCCAATGCTGACCAAAGGAGAGAAGTAATTGATACCAAGCAATGGAAGAGTGTTGAAAATGTGCGAGCTTGTAGTAATGAAGATTTAACTGAACTACACATGGAAGACACACAATATGGCAAGGATGAATGTCTTGATGGTGATACAACTGCTATATTAGGTAAGCCTCTACAAGCTTGGAGCTCTTTACTTAAAGAAGAGATTAACAAGGTGTCAAAAATGAAGTATAAAATAGGTGCCCATAAGATTGAGAACCTAGTAGATGGCATGTACAATGTCCCTATAGAGATCTCAAAAAAAGGCTTTTCTCATTGGGAAAATGCCTTGGTTGGATACTTCATTGATAAAAGATTCTCTTTCCATTATGTGAAAACTTGGGCGGAGAAATTTGCTTGAGGATGTTGTCTCCATTGATAATGGATTTTTTATTTTTAAAGTAAAAAGTGAAGAGGCTATAGACAAAATTTTGGAAGATGGCCCCTATTACGTTGGGGCTAGATTGATTGTTGTTAAAAAATGGCAACCTGGACTGAAACTAACAAAGTGTGAATTTTCGAGTGTGCCATTGTCGGTGAAGTTGTATAATGTTCCTTTGGAGCTTTGGACTGAAGAAGGTTTGGGTTACATTGCTAGCATCATGGGAACTCCTCTTTATTTGGATGAGCCTATGTTCAAGAGAAGCAGACTTACGTTTGCGAGAATATGTATTGAAGTGCCAGCAAATAAAGAGATCCCTAAGTCTTTCAAAATAAATCTTGGTTATGGTGACCCATATAAGATTCAAGTTGAGGTTCCATGGAAGCCTTAAAGGTGTGATGGTTGTAAGACTTTTGGTCATACCACTAATTTGTGTCCTCAGAAGCCAAAGACCTTGAACCCTCCATCTTCCAAACAAGAGTGGAGAGTCAAGGAGACTAACATACAAGTTCCAACCAAATGGGAAGTGGTGAAGAAAAAAGGGAGAGATGGTGGGTAAGGTTCAACGACAGTGATAAACAAAGAGGCAGCGACGCAGTGTTTCACCCCATCAATATCTAATGCTTTTGATGTCCTTGAATCATGTGATATGGGAGAGTTGGGAAATGGAGAATTAAATCAAGAGTTGTTGTGTCAAACAAAGAGCCTACAAAGTAGAGGGGGTCTATCTCCAAGTGATCCCATTAATGAGGAGACTACAAAGGAGGATAATAGAAGAAAACTCAAAGTGAAACTTCATTACTTGAAGAGTGCTAGAGGGAAATTTTGAATCCTTTGTTGTGTTTGGTGTTTTTGTCGTCTATAGGCTTAGTTTGTTTCTTTTGAGGGAGTAGTTTATTTCTTTATTTATGTTTGTTCTCCCTACAAAGGATGTGTATTGAACTTCATTGTATATTTATCTTTTTTGGTTATAATATGACTTACTTATCTAAAAAAAAAAAAATTGAGAACAACATGAATTAGTGGGTATTTATAGAAGATCAGTCAAACATGTATGGAAAGCACAATGTGAGTTTGATGAGATGTGGTTGGCCCAAGTGTTGTGAAACACCAGTTTGTTCACCTACAACAAATGCAATTGCCAAGTAACCCAAAAACATAGCTAACACGCAAGCAAACTTAGGTAGTTATTATGACTTATAGATCTCATTTGCACATATGCCCATTTGAACGGGGTGCCACTGGTTGAGTCAGAATTTTATCCTCATAGGGCCAATCAATTAGGTCTTATTAAATTTTATTTAATGGGTTGTTCAACTAGTTGTTTTAAAAATTTTAATTATACAAAATGGGTGAAAAATTAACTTTCAAACCATTGAAATAACAAGTAGAATAAAATTAGATCAATTTTCAACACATTCATTAAATAATTTACCTGAAAGGTCCTTCACAAATCTATGAACTAAGTGTGATCAATTTTCAACACGCTCATCGAATAACTCACCTAATTTTCCCCCACCAATCTATGAATTTAGTGTGACAGATTAATACAATTGAACTAACTCAATACAAAATAGTAATTGCGAGAACAAGTACGTCTATACAGACACAATGAAGGAGTTCTAGAAAACATATTTTATTTTTTTGCTCATGTAAGGTCTTTATTGAACTTCTTTTTTATTTTTCTTTTCACAATTGGAGTATTGTACTATTTTATCCTTTATTTTACTTTTTATTTTTATTTTGCTATACATTACATATTGGTTGTTTGTTGCAACTCTAGGCAAGGTAAAGTGTAAATAATCTAAATCAAAATCTAAAAATATTCCTCAACTTTCCAATAATTAATTAGTTTCTTTATTATTATTATTATTATTATTATTATTATTATTATTATTATTATTATTATGTCAATAAATAATAAACATTACATCAAACACTCTAGCATGTACTTAAAACCTTAAAAAAAAAAAATTTAAAAAAATAAAAAATTAAAGAAAAACAACAAATCCATAAGCACTCTCGTAAACTCGAGGCCATTCTTTTTCTTTTTCTTTTTCTTCATTTGTTTATTTTTTTTGTTGAGCCATTTGATTTTACTAATGATTGAATCTTTTATTAGAAATTTCTACGGGCCAATTGTTAGAGATTTAAGACAACTCACCTGAACTACCAGAAATCAAACACACAATAATGAACACAAGATTTACATGGTTTGGCCTCAATGCCTACGTCCACGGAGAGAACCAGAAAACTTTTTTCCACTAAAACAAATAGAGATTACACGAAGGAGGAGACTCTTTTACTCAACTCACACACTCTCCACTACCTTACACTCTCTGGTTTTTTCCTCTCACTCTCACATAGATATACACTTCGATATACACTCCCTTGTATATCACTTATTCTTCCTTTCTTGTATTTCTCTCTACTCACTAAACTCTCCCCTTAGCCTCTCCATTTATACACTGAAGAGAATGGTGGTGAGCTTGGCTGGCCTTGCACATGGCCAATTGTTCCTTCATTTTCGGTGGCTGGCTTGTCGGTTGGCAGCCTCCATTCTTCACATGGCCAACTCATTTTGACATAGTGGAAATGATCACCCCTCGCATGGGGTGATGTCCAACAAATCACCTCCTCAACTTATGTGAGGTGATCCACAACAACACCCACTGCCTGGAGTGCCCTGCACCCCCTCATTGGGATGCCATGCAAAGCTTACTTTGCAACTCTTTGTGATTGCATCTTTCCCTTCCATGCAGTCTTGGAGAGATCGCAATATGTATCTAATTCAAGAGAAAAAGAAACTCTTTTCCTCCATGGGACGTGCTTTGCCGTCTTGGTCTCTTTGCTACGAGCTTTTTTCAAAATTGGCTGCAATGGCTCTGTTTTGTGCACCTTTGAACTGCCTCCATGCGTTCATGTACACTTTGGTTGCCATGTTTGCTGAGCCCTATGTATTTTTGGTGCGTGTCTTGTACTTCTTTCCCGGTAAGTGATAGTAGCTCTTTCTATCACAACCTCTTTAACAAGTCTGTACAGATTCCTCGCCAGTTCTCCATGCAGCATCACCGTATCTCCATGTATAACTTTGAGATTTCCTTTACTAGATGAGAAGCTGTAACTCTTCAAGTCTAGCATACTTAAGGAAATTAGATTCTTCTTCAGTCTCGACACGTGTCAGACTCTAGCCAACGTGAAATTTTTTTCATCTTCCATTCGAAGTCGTACTGTTCCCATGCCAACAATCTTACTCACAGTGTTGTTAGCCACACGAACAATACCTTCGTCCTTCGCTTGGTAGGTGGAAATTTTTTTTCTGTCCATGCATATATGGTATGTACTTCCGGAATCTAAAATCCAATCAAGTTTCAACATACTTGACGAAATTCTGAATGCATACTCATCCTCTGCATTTACTACATCAATGACATTTGATGAGCTCACCTGTTCCTTGTTTGCCTTGTCCTTCTTGAGCTTTATATAGTCTTTGATGAGGTGATCCTCCCGATCACAGTAATAGCACTTTCTCCTATAACTTGTCCTTGATTGCGAACATCCTCTTGATTTATATCTACCCTATCTATCATTGGACCTGCCTTTGCCATGATCATTTTCTGATGCAACCATGGCATTTCCTTCTAGGTGCTTGCTACTTTCATTTTTTTTCATCACCTCATGAGAAATAAGCATAGCAGCCACATCATCCAGTCAAAGAGTATCCTTCCCATACAAGAGAGTAGTCTTGAGATGCTCATATGACGAAGGTAAGGAGACCAGCAAGATAATAGTCTTATCTTCCTCCTCGGTTTTTACCCCAATAGTATCTAACTCCATTGTGAGCCTGTTGAACTCGTCCAGATGTTCTATAAGGTTCGTTGCTTCTGGCATTTGAAGTGTGTGTAGTTGCTTCTTCAAAGATAACCGATTTGTCAAAGACTTTGGCTTATACCTCATTTCTAACTTTGCCTATAGCTTTGCCAGATCTTCTTCATTGATGCTTTCTCGAAGTGTGTTGTTCCCGAGATATAACTGGATCGTTCTGTTTGCCAATTCTCTCAACTCCTTCCACTTGTCATCTCCTATGTCTTTCGGTTTGTTGGAATTTTTATTGAGAGCTTCCACCAAGCCCTCCCGCATTAAAATATTTTTTACTCTTTGTCGCCATAGAGTAAAGTCATTATTATCATTAAAAGGCTCTATCATGAAACTTGCACCTTTTCCTATCATTTTGATCTTCTTTCTTTTTACAGAAACTCTGATTCAAAAAATGTGACCATATTAATGTGTCTGGAATACTCCAAATAGTTCGAAACCACTATTGGATCGTCAGAAACGGACTCAGAATGGCTCCGATCAAGCCAAAATAATTTGGACGCCTCAGATCTGTGGCTGTACCTTCACCACGTAGCACTGGATAACTCCCGTGTGTTGACGTGGTAGTTGATGTATTGTTGGTTGACACGTGGTGGCGGCGTGGCCACTGATCCTCGCCTTCTTCCTTCGGCGGCAGGTGGCGATGTCGGCCGACGACCTTCGCTGGCATGGATAATGGCGCGTGAGGCGCGTGGCAGAGAGTAGGCCTCACTCGCTGTCTTTAAGAGGCACGTGAGGGTGCGTTGGACCTCTTCTGGGCCTTTGTTTTGCAGTTCTGGACTCCTCTCAGCATGACCTTGCTCCTGGTATGCTCAAAATCTGATTTCAAGCAACTTGATTTTTGGGCAGTTCTAAAAAACACACCTCGTTTTTTCAAAAAACGATCGACGAGGCTCTGATACTAATTGTTAGAGATTTAAGGCAATCCACTTGAACTACCAGAAATCAAACGCACAATAATGAACACAAAATTTACATTGTTCGGCCTCAATGCCTACGTCCATGGAGAGAACCAGAAAACTTTTTTCCACTAAAACAAATATAGATTACACAGAGGAGGAGACTCTCTCACTCAACTGACACACTCTCTACTGCCTTACACTCTTTGGTTTTTTCCTTTCACTCTCATAGAGATATACACTCTGATATACACTTTCTTATATCATTTATTCTTCATTTCTTGTATTGCTCTCTACTCACTAAACTCTCCCCTTAGCCTTTCCATTTATACACTGAAGAGAATGGTGGTGAGCTTGGTTGGCCTTGCACATGGCCAGCTTTTTTTCACATCGAGGAAATGATCACCTCTCACATGGGGTGATATCCAACACCAATGCATTACACATATTTGAACATTTCAATAAATGTCAAGTGTTCATTGAAAACGTAGGTGGACCATGACCACTTCAGGCCGTAATGTGGCTTTGTCGTTGAATGCGGCCCAAATCTAGCAATTCGTGTCTGATTTGCAAAAATTAAATGGGATTTTTGGTGAAACCCATTTTTGGGGTGTTTTTTTAGAATAAAGGACAACTCAATGATTTTTTTTTTTCAAAAAGCCTCTAAGTAGGAGGTGTGTGAGTCAATAAGGACATTGTATAATTTGTCTTTTCTTTTGGGACCATATTGCCCTCATATATGTGTGTGTGTGTGTGTGTGTGTGTGTGTGTGTGTGTGCGCGTCATATATTTGAAAATCTGAGCTTATGTATATATGGATCTTGTATTTTTAAACAATGGGGATGATCTGCGAAATCAGTGAAGATGATCTATGAAATCCATGAAGATCTTGCCGCCGAAGATTTCGCCCTTGGTCAGCAATACACGATCTCACCATCGACGATCGACACTCTCAATTAAACGAGAGATTACGCTTCAAATCTGTATAAATCTGTATCAGATTTAGAGATTTTCGTCGAGATTTGTGAGTGTTGATTGAGTTTTAGAGGTTTTGTTTCAATCACGTGTTTGATTATTGTTTGAGTTCAATCAGATATGTTGATTTGTTGATTAGTTTTTAGTTTTTAGTTTTTAGTTTTTTTTTTTTTTGATTTATTTTTATTGTCTATGATCTAATTTTGTTTGACAGAATGAGAGTAAAATTTTACTCTAGTATGTGCTATGTTTTTGTTTGACAGAATGAGAGTACAATTTTACTCTGGTACGTGCTCGGTTTTTGTTTGAGAGTACAATTTTACTCTGGTATGTGCTCTGTTTTTGTTTGATAGAATGAGAGTAAAATTTTACTCTAGTATGCGCTCTGTTTTAGTTTGATAAAATGAGAGCAAAATTTTACTCTGGTGCTATCTGTTTTATTTTTTATTTTTTGTTACAATGTGTAACAACGCCCGCGGGGGACCTCGCTATAGTTCGGACTCGATTTTGTCGCGGTTCCAAATCTTGAACCAAAGAGTCCAAATCCGGCAAATCGTTTTGAAGAAAAAATAGATTTTTTGAAAGAAGTGCCAAACATGGACTGCTTTGCCAGATAACAGAGTCACCACATAAATATTTTAAAATGGGAAATTTAGGAAACCCTGACTCGGTGCCAAAAGGCCACGTGTCCGTCATCACCAAAGCTGGCTCGGGAACTTGGGTACGATTGGGGAAGGTCACATCGTGAGCACCCCCGCTCGCCCGGTCAAAGACCGGCCTCTACTAACCATGATATCTGTTTTTGAAAACATTGTGAGTTCTTATTCCGGTTATTAGCCTAGATTACTATGTGATGCTCGCAGCAAACAAGTATAGACTGGGCCGTCTGAATTGGAACAAAACATTTTATGTTTATTTTTTGAAAATGGTGTGATGGTGCTACCCGCAGGTAGGCTAAAATGCGGATTTGCCACCCTCGGGTGGGCTTAGAAAACATGATTTTGCCACTATCTAGTGGGCTTAAAACAAATAGTCAATGCATTGTCCCAATTCAGATAACTCAACCTCCACCCACAGGCATTCAAGGCAGTTATATCACATAAGCAGTTAGCCTCATGGCAAGCATGCTATCATGGCAACACTCACACGCATGCAAGAATGCTAAAGCATAAAACTTACCGAGTACTCCCAGCCAAAACAAAAAAACTGATTAGAAATCATGCATGATCCTAAATATGCTGAAATGCCTAATGCAACACATGCAAAATGCAACTATAGCAGGCTCGGCTATTCTAAGTATGGCATATGAGATGCAACAGCTATCAAGTACTCAACTTGGATTTGAAATCTGAGATCACGGTTTGTATGATCGCCGAGCAGTGCGTGCAAAAGCAGATGAATGATGCAAACATCTTTGTCATCTTGTATGCTAATTGAAATATGCCCTATATCTAACCATCAAAGCGGGTAAATAAAAGGAGAAAAGACGTGGGGTTGGAAGACATACATCACACTCACGCACACTTATTACAGGTCATGCCCTCGCGAGGTCCGAATAAATATCTGAGACCCAAATTTAAAGAATATTACGATCGAAATAACACAGATTAACAAATTAAGCTAGGAAGCGATAAAGCATCATGCAAGCCGGGGCTGCCTTATACGATGTATGTTGTATGTTGGGCGCTGGCGGAAATCAGGATGCCCCAATTAGCCTCTGTTTGCGATATTTCTCGGAATGCACGGACTCGAAAAGTTGTTGGTCCTCGGTTTTCTTGTATGAGAGGCGGGGAAGAGGGCATAGCAATGTATTTTCACAAATATATGCATGCCTCGATCCTCGTGCCATCAATCACGCATACCGATGCATGATGGCGAAAGCGGATTGCACAACTCAATATGGGATGAATGCGGATGAATGCTACAACAAAACCTAACTCCATCATGGGTAATCCGGTGTCGGTGACTTGGGAATTGAGACCCGTTTAGTCACTCGGTCTGAAAGCGTGCCTCGTTTCCGTGCGGGGCTAATACCTATCGAACACGATGCAATATGCATGATATGCATGAAATGCAATCGACATACACACTATTATGAAAATGAGATGCCTCGAAATCGTGCACAGGCACGCCGTCGAAAAATGTATGAATGTCAAATCGGATAAAACCGAAGTGCCTCGAAGTATGTGCCTGTGCACGCATAAGCGAGCAATGATAAAATAATCGGATAAGACCGAAGTGCCTCGAAGTGCGTGCCCACAGGCACGCGAACCGAGGCGATGATGAAATGAGAAATCGGATAAAATCAAAGTGCCTCGAGGTGCGTGCCCACAGGCACGCAAACCGAGGCAATGATGAAATGAGAAATCGGATAAAACCGAAGTGCCTCGAAGTGCGTGCCCACAGGCACGCAAACTGAGGCGATGATGAGATGAGAAATCGGATAAAACTGAAGTGCCTCGAAGTGCGTGCCCACAGGCACGCAAATCGAGGCGATGATGAAATGTAACGAAATGACATACGGAATGACACGATGGACTTACACCCACATGGGAGAGCCTCAGCTCACTCACGTAGAAGGCCATTGGGTAAAAACAAAGCTGCCTCGAAACGCGTGCCCGCGGACACGCAAATCAAGGAATGCATAAAATGGCATACGGAATGCAGATTGGGCTTATGCCAACATGAGAGGACCTCAGCCGCACTCACATAAGCTGCCAGCGGATAAAACGGAGGTGCCTCGAAATGCGTGCCACGAACGCATAAGCCGAAACAATGCATTGAGGCATAAAATGACATGGGAAATGATATGCAAGCATGCAAACCAAATTTCAGCCACTAAATGAAAGGGAAAACAGCCCCGAAATGATACGAAATGACAATCAATGCATGAAATCATCCCGAAATGCAATTCTAAGTGCCCGAAATGGCCTACGGCTATGCTAAACATGCAAAATTGGCACATGACAGAAAAAACAGTAGAAAGGCAGCCCCAAAAATAGCATTTTTTTAGTACAAAACATGGCCAAATTATGATCACAAGTATGGCAACATTAGTATGCAAAACTAGTGGCCAAAAGAGAAGTATTGAGAGAGGTAGTGTATAGAAAATTCAAATGGAAAAACTTTCTTCTACAATACTGAAGAGGGCCCAAAAATAAGCATATATTCAGTTTATGGATGCCCCAAAATCAATATGCAAATATGCTAACAATTCCATGCAAAATGGAGCTCAAAAGAGGTTATAACAAGAGACACGCAAAGCATACACCGAATAACAAAACTTTTTTCATGAAACATGTAGAGGGGGTCAAAATAAGACCCCTTTCAGTTCTGACCAAGAGCTAAAACCAAAAGCATAAAAGGCTACAAATCATGCAAGAATTAGGGCCTAGAGTGGATTTCAAAGGGAGGTGGTATATAGAATGGCCAAACAAGGTTGAGCCCTTCTACAATGTTGTAGAGGGGCTCAAAATAAGCACAAAACCAGTGGGGGTCGGAGCCCCAAAAACAAATGAAAATAGGCTAAACATAGCATGCAAGATTGTGACATACAAGCTAGATATTGAAGCAAGTGTATCATGGAGATATCAAATGAAGTTGAGCCCTTCTACAAAGTTGTAGAGGGGCTCAAAATAAGCCTAAAACCAGTAGGGGTAAAGGCCCAAAAACTGAAAGGAAATAGGGTAGAAATAGGAAGCAAAATTATGCTACAAAAAGAGATTTGGAGACTTACCCTTGAAGATCCGATTGTTGCTACCTCTTGGCCTGAATTTGGTGCTTCTTAGCCTTTGGAGAACACTTCCTTGCTGCGGAATGGTAGTGGGGATGGTGGAGCTAAGGGTTGATGAAGGAATTGCCTAGGAACTTGGAAGTTTTTGAGGTTTTTGGCTATGGAAATCAAGGATTTTGAATAAAGGCTCTTGAGACAAATTTTTCTAACCGAGCAAAGGGCTGTCCAGCCCTTTTGTAAGCAATAAAAGGTGTAAAGGGAGGAAATGGAGGCAATCTTTCTCTCCCAAAATATCCCGGAAGGGTGATATTTTAGCAAAAATATCTGAACATTTGGAATGAAATTTGGAAAGCAAGGCTGGCCGGCAGTGGTTTCTGCAAGGTGGCCGGCCACCCCACTGGTCGGCCGACCACCCACCATGGCCGGCCACCCCCAAAAATGAAGTAAAGATTCTTTGGCCGACCACCATGCAAAGGTGTCCTCCCAAGTGTGTAGAATAAGGCCCGGGGTGAATCAGCAACTCTGAGCGGGAGCCACAACATAGAGCTTGAAGGAGGCTCAAAATGAGCTGCACAATTCTTTGGCCGACCACCAACTTTTAGGGTCCTCGGATGTGTGCAACAAGGTTCCAAGGTCGGAAATTGGCAACAGGCGGGAGCCACAACATAGAGCTTGAAGGAGGCCCAAAAATGAACTCCACAATTGCTGGCCGACCAGTAGTTTTTAGGGTCCTCCCATGTCCCCTGATCACATATATGTAGCTTTGGTTGGAAGAAAATACCCCCAGGGTGTTCAACATTAGCCCGGAAGTGAGAAAAACGGGCTCCGGAGGAATGGCGGTTATCTGGGATAATTGCTGGCCTCCACCCCAGTGATCTTCTGGTGTTGAAAGCAGAGGTACTGCCAAATTTGAACAAAAACTAATGAGAAATGAGCGCTCGGGGCCAAAAGGGCAATTCGGGATCAAAATGAAATGGCTGCAGTGCGGAAATGGTATTGGCCGAAGTGGGCATCCACGACCCAGTGTCCCTCGGAATGACAAAAGCAGAGGTTCTGCCAAAATCGGAGAAAAGCGATGCAAAGTGAATGCTCGGGGCCCAAACCGCGCGGTTGGGGTCCAGCAAAACCGACTATAAGCACGAAAGCTCTGACACGAAGTGGGCATCGAAGGCCCAGTGTTCCTCGAAATGATAAAATAGAGGCACTTGCAAAAACCGGAGAATCGGAGATGGTTGGGCGGTCTGAACGAGGCACGGCTGACGGCTCAGCAAGAGGAAGGCTCCGAAATGGGCAAAATGGCCTCTGACCACAAAAAGTAGCTCACGGCCACCGGGAGATAGTCTCTGGGACCCTCCTTCCCTCGGGAAAAGCAGAGAAGCGAGTGCGGTTATGGCAAACCGAGACAAGGTAGAAGAGGTTCGGAGTCGGGAGGCGGGCGCCACGACTCTGAGACTTGAACGAGCCTGATGCAACATCACCGGCGCTCAAGCGGTGGCGTCTGAGTCTTAAGGTCGGTCAAAAATGGGGTGTCTCTGATTTGCCCTCTTTGTGAGAACTTCGGAAGTCAAGTGGCGAGTGAATGTCAAAGCCGAAGGCGACCCATTTTGACAAGTAGAAGACTTAGACAATCATACAAGATGAGCAGAGAATGTGTGCCCTTGAGCATGCCCTTTCGTAAAGGGGGCAAAATGCAAATGATAGGCCGCGGGTGATTATGCAAGTGCAACAAGGCGTAATGAAGCAAGTATTGACAAATAGATGCTTGATTTTAAGCAGGGATGCAAAGCAACAACTATATTTCATGCAGTAAGGAATGCGGAGAATCATTCAATTCTCGTCGCGTCTCACACGGAGAAGATACGATACCTGCATGATTCGTCTGGTCACACCAGCCTCAAATGAACCGTACATACAATATCGTGCCTGCAAAAGAGAGAAATCCAACAAGAACAATATGCTAACAACAAATATTCAAAGCGATTCCTATGATTCGAAGAGTTTGACACACGATTAATCGGTGAAAGGATGCATCACAGCGAGAAAAGATAGCAGCGACACTGCAAGCTCAAACGTAGAAGTATGGTACATCAAGAAAACACGCATGACAATGCAAAACATTCATGAGAATGCAAATTATGAGCCAAATAATGACAAATGAGCACAAATCAGGATGCCTGTTTGTTGCGCAACAACGAGCTAAAAAACGCGCATTCCGGCGACGGCAACTCGATCGCGGTCTCTGATTTACCTCCCGGAGAGGTCCCAACATGTTTAAAAAGGATACACTCCGATTTTGATGAATAATGATGAGACACATGTCAATAATTGCAATTAAATTTCCGGTGGAACAATTCGGCGCCAGAAAGTGCACTTTTCTTCAACTTTTGGTCAGGAGCTCCGATTTTCCTCAAAATTTGCAGAGAGGTAGGGGAGGGGGGGGAACATGGTCGGCCAGGCCTCTACCCTAGGAGAAGCCATCGGCCAGGGGGAAAAAGGAGGTGGCCGGCCAGCCAGGTTAGGTGGCCGGCCGACCACTTGCCCAAAGTAGGGGCATTTTGGTCATTTTTCACATTTCTATATATATGCTTGCCCATTGCCCCCGAAATCACACCCCCAAGTGTGAAATTCTCTCCTCTTGCTCTCTAGGCCATTTTCTCTTTCAGATCTGCATTTTATACGCGTCCCTCGGCCTCCCACGCAAGTTGTTTTCGCGAAATCTTTGATTTAGGCACTTTAGGCGACTAGATTTTGACTTGGGGCTTCTCTTCTCATTTTCACCACTTGAGGTAATTTTGTCTCATTATTTGGAAAATTTTCCCGGGAGTTGACTTTTGGTTGACTTTTCACTTCCCGAGAGTTGACTTTTGTTGACTTTTTCCAATTTTGGCTCGTTTTGCTCATTTTTGCTCCTCTTTGCAGATTTCTCGACATGGCGGGCCATTTCCCTCATGATGAGGTTTTCTAGGTCTTAGGAGACGATTACGACATTATGACATTGCCCCCGAGGGTTCGCCCTTTCATTCCCGAGCGGTATGCCCTGGCGGTACATAGGCTTCCACGAGCCACTTTTCGTCATTTCACCGATTTCAACGATCGGGTACCGGGGGATCTCCTTCTGCGAGGCAGGCGACACCTCTCCTCGATGCAGAGGTATTTTACTTTATTTCTGTGTCTTCGTGCATTTTGTACCTTTGCCATGCTTAGACACCTGATTTAGCTTATGACATGATACTTTACTTGCATTAGAGCATGTGACTTAGCCACTTGAATTTCACGAACACCCAATACATCGCTGATTGTGAATGTATAGTATTCATTAGTAGAACTTGAACACCAGCTTAAACATTGATTCACGAACACACGGCCGAAGTTGAAAATGAGCACCACACATCTTGACTAAGAGTAGAACACACGATCCCAAACTTCGGATGTCTTGAACAGCGGCCCGACTTTGAAGCGAACACATGACCTTGATTAGAAGTAGAACACCACTCCCAAACTTGAAGCGAACACACACCTTTGTTTGAAAGTAGAACACCACGATCCCAAACTTGAAGCGAACATACGATCCTTGATTAGAAGTAGAACACTGACCCACTTATTGAGAGTAGAACACACACCTTGATTTGAAGCGAACACATTACTTGATTGGAAGCAGAACACCTGATCCCAAACTTGAAGCGAACGCACAGTCCACTGATTAGAAATAGAACACACAGTCCCAAACTTGAAGCGAACACGCAGCCCACTGATTAGAAAATAGAACACACAGTCCCAAACTTGAAGCGAACACACGACCTTTGTTTGAAAGTAGAACACACAGTCCCAAACTTGAAGCGAACACACAGCCCACTGATTAGAAGTAGAACACACAGTCCCAAACTTGATGTACTGAACACACAGCCCAGATTTGAAACGAACACACAGCCCACTGATTTTCTGAAACTTTGAACACACAACCCAAATACCAAATTCACTGAACACGCAACCCATTTTCACTCCATTTGCACGGAGCTCATTTTCACTTCATTTGCTGATCTATGCATTTATTCGAAATGCAGGTTCACTCTCGCACAGTGTGAGGATATGGCTCCGTCGCCGCGAGGGAGTGGTATTTTGAGCTTCCGGAAGCTGTCCGGGGATTGGTTGACTTTGCAGGATTCGGGCCATTCTGCAGAGGGTTATCTCATTGCCTCATCAGTAGGACTTTATTTGCTGCTTTGGCGGAGAGATGGTGGGACACCACCAATTCTTTCCATTTTACGCCCAGGGATATGACCATGACCCATTTGGACTTTCTTTGTACTCACCGGCCTAGGCGTGGCGGTGGGCCCATTCTGACGAGGATATGGGTCGGTGGGAGGCTGCTGGATGCACCTATTGGGGCACATCCGCTTTGTAAACGAGAGGTTGGGAGGTCAGATACTCTGGTTTGCTTCCCATTTCGTGACCCTGAGATGGAACTGAGACTCTGAGGCGGAGGCGGTATGCATGGTTTCCTTATGTATCTCTTGGCACCACCTTGTTTCTTGATAGAGGAACATGGTAGGATTACATCTCTGGCGCTCTGGTAGACCTCTCACAGGTCGGCCAGTATGATTAGGCGTGGCCTTTGGCTACCTGTCTTGTTACATGGTTGATCTCGCTACGAGGGACTTACTCGGCTGACTCTTGGAGAGCACAGGAGGTACATTCTGTCCTCTTGATTTACATTTTTGCTCCTTATTACTTGTTCACTGCACGCACGGCGCACTTTGCATTCTGTATTCACATTCTGCACTGCTTTTCTCAGCTATGGGTGTATGTGTATTTTCCTACATTGGCTCCGGAGATGGAGGTGGCAGGGCCTCCGACGACTCCGTATTCATTGATGTTTGAGGTGAGCATCTCGAGGCCTCGAGAGACTCTCTTCTCTCTGCTGACGATGCTTTGACCTTTGTTAAGGCGGCAGTATTTGAACTCTCGGCTCCTTTCATTTTCATCTTTGATGCATTATATATTACGATTTGATTGATTTATACCTTTGGTTGTCATGAATCCTTGGCGATACAGGCGATCTTTGGCGATGATCTCGACAATCGGTTCTCGGGAGATCGACTAGTTCGATCTGAGTTCTTGCTTTCGAGGACGGTCGGCGAGCTTAGTTCTGAGGAGCGTTTTGTTGTCGAATATGGGGGCAATTCTCGGGACCCTCTGCTTGTGCCTCCAGACACCATGCGAATTGCCGATAGATTATCCCTGAGGAGGTCGATAGTGCTATGCGAGCGATGATGCTTTATTACATCTTCTTGAGGAACTCATACCTATCGCCGCATATACTGATGCCCCACGGCGGAATGCGGGCTCCACCGGAGGTCCTTGGCGCACCATCTTGAGTCGCGCCCGCTTCTGAATATCCCTTCTTCTAGCGGCGGTACATCTAGAGGTAAGCGATTCGATTCCTCCGATCCTCCGACTCTTGATCACCTGGATGGCGAGAGATGCGGCGAGTTGACGAGTTGGCAGTATGGGGCTACCTCCCCGATTCCGATCCCTATGGAGCCTCCGATGCCTGGCCACAGATATGTCAGTGATCTTGACTCACCACCGGTATGTTCCACCATTTTTCATTCATCACACAGTCATTTTGGCAATCGCTTATTTATTGATGAGTTGAGCTTGTGTTTGCAGCCACCTCGGGATTACATAGACCAGATGCTCGGGGTAGTGGCTTCACTTGAGGGGATGGTCCTGCGTAGAGAGGTACAGATGTCCATCATGGGCTTCCAGGTACCCTTCATCTCTCTTGCATTTACCATGTTTGTGATAACGCTCTGGTTTTAAGCATTCTGCTGTATTGATAGGTTGTGTAGAACACATCATACGCACCCACTTATATCTTGTACTTGCACTGCTTTTATATGCGGTGATGTATTGCACTTTTCATTTTCGGATGCCTCCGTGTATGCCGACACGAGGTGGGCCACCGGGCCTTCTCGGAGAGGTCGAGTGTTAGACCTACTCGAGTCTGAGAGACTCAAGGCTGGGCCATCCGGGCCTTCGAGGAGCTCGAGGCGAGGGTCGTCTCATGAGCCTTGAGGCACCCATTGTCGAGGATGGCGAGGAGGAGGTCATGATCATGTGTCGAGAGGCATCTCTGGGGAGGAGGTTCGGTCTTGGTTCGGGGCGGAGATGAGCTGAGGAGATCCGGAGGATGGCGACTCCGATCCGGATGGTGATGGTGATCGAGAGATTATCATGAAGAGGATGAGAGGGCCTCCCATTCCGTTCGAGGACCTTGATGTTATTTCCTGCTTTATTCTACTTTTAGCTAGTAGTTTGTAGCACTTTGCACATTGTTAGGCAGTTTTAATGTTTTGTAAAACTTGTACCTTTAATTGTTGTAAAATATGATGGAATGAAACAGCTTTTGAAAAGATGTTGTATTTGAAATTTTTAGCATCGCATCGCATTATTTTGCACAAAAATGGAATGGAATGAAAATGCGCCTCGTGTATTTATCGGGTCAGGTAGTGAACCGACGCAACAAATAAAAAACAAATCGACTTACTAAGAGATAACAGAATCTTAGCAAGTTTACAACTCGATAAACAAAGTACAACAATGTTAACGACTCAATAAACAAAACTTAACAAAATTGTGTAACCACAAAGGGTAACAACTCAAAACACAAAATGCGATAGCTCGACAAAACGTACAACTCGATAAGCAAAACAACAACTCGATAAGCAAAACAAAACATACTTCGGACGGACGATGCGGATAATGGAACGCATGCAAATCGAGAGAAATGGAGGCCTTGACATTCGATGCATGCAAATGCTTCAAACTTTCTTCGGCGGGCAAAATGGGACCCAATCACGGTAGAAAGTATTTCGCATTTGAAGGCGAAAAGGTGGCGGCCTACTAGGATAGGTGGCGGCCGGCCACCCTCCCAACCACGAAATGTTGACAAGTGTCCCTTGAATAGTGTTTTGCCCTCTATAAAAGCTCTACTCTTGGAACTTATTCATTTCATCACCTTTCCTCACAAAAATGGAAGCATTTCTTCCGAAAATCTCACATCTTGGATTTCTTCTTTAGATGGCTCGGAGAAGTTGAATTTCGGGGTTTGGCTTGAATGCACTATTCACGTTGAGGCGGACTCCACTGCGCCTTTCTTTCCTCCATGCCGCGGCAAGGTTTTGGAATCCGGTGACGCATGTCTTCAGCTTTGGAGGGCAAGAGGTGTGTCCTACCTTTGAAGATTTTCAAGCTTTGGTGGAGTCGAGCGCTCGAAGAGGTCTTGCCTCGATCTCGTTTGGCCATGCCCAAGCTTTAGGGCAGATGTGCGGTCTCAGCGCGCATGATGCTCGATCTCTGATTGGTAATGGGATGTTAGATATCCCGAGCCTGATTACCGATTCTCGATCTTTGGTGACATGGCGACCACTATTGGCGAGGTTTCCGGCAGCATGCCCTCTGCTTGTGCCTGCTATCCCATTTTCTGTTTGTTTCGGGCTCCGGAGGAGCTAACATCCGCTTGATTGAAGTCGCTCAAGGCTTGAGGGAAGGAAAGAGTTGTATTGCCATGACTTTGGCCGAGACACTGATGGGTCTAGATGCCTTTTACCGCCAAGAGACAACCAGGTTTGCAGGGAGTCTACTACTACTACAGGTAATGTTTCCCACCCAAGCTCACATGTATTTGCTTACATCACTCGGCCCTCGGGCTCGATTTTTCTCACAAAACCTTTATTTCCCTTTTCTCTCATCGCACATCTCTCTATTCTTTATTTTCTCATTTTTCATCCCTCCCCAGATATGGTTGATGGATAAGTTGCAAGTTGTGGACTCTTGCCCTGCTTATTCAGCCCGCGGCTACTTCTTTCGGCAACACCTAGTTAATGCTCTGACGAGGCTGGTGGTTTGAATGGATGTGCAACTTATCGGCGAACCGCATTGCTTGGCGTTGTCCTTGGCTCAATCTCCGGCGATGAGCTCTGGCATGTTCGAGATCTGGGATCCGGTCGATCGGCTTGACTCCTTGTGTATTCTATTTCCCATTCCGTATTCTGCGCCAGTTCGGCCATGATCAGACTTGCCCTCTGGAGGGGATAGAATATCCGGCTACATTTCGATCAGGTGCACATCTTGCCCGACATATTACGACTTGGAGGACGAAGAGCCCTTGTCTCCGCATTTTGATTGCACTTTGTCGATGAGTCTTTGGGATTGGCTCAACGAGGAGGCACAGGTTGGGCCTAAGTTGGCATCAGAAGCTTCAACTAGCTCTGGAAGGGGGCGCGGGGACATCTGACTTGACTATGCCCCAGATTTATTGCTTTATTAGTACTTTCAAGTTTTCGTTATGAATGTAATAAAAAGCAACTTCAATTGTATGCAAGAGCAAAAGAACTCTGTTTTGAAATCAATGAAATTGAAAGTTGTGGTACTGAAAATTCTCCGCTTTTGGTCCAAAATGGTCTTGGTTGTGAAAAGATTAATTTGAACAAAGTCAACTTTTTATTAAAACTTTTCAAAACTATTTTCGATATGGATCAGAACTGGACACGCCTGAGATCTGTCACTGAGATGCACAACCCCGAATCCTAGCAACTGGAAAGTTGCCCCTAGTCTGAACAAGTGCCTCGGCAAAGTGTGGCAACGGAAAGTTGCCCCTAGTCTGGAAGATGCCGCAACACTTCATGGCAACGGAAAGTTGCCCCTAGTTTGAATAGCACTGTACCGGAGATCACGATAGATGCTGATGAATAGAGATGACTGAGATGATCAGAATGGACAAAGTTGATCGGGGAAAAGATTATGACTGAACTTCAGGATGAAGCTGCCTACGTATCCCAAAGATGGGAATCAAGTCTTACGTAGTTCAAGCTTAGGTTCGCTCGGGTATTTTCACTCTCCTTTTGCGCTCTAACTTTTGCCAAGGCCGCCCTTTGCGGGTTTTCAACCTTGCGAGCTCAGTTTTTATAATTTCAAATTTTCTATGCTCTGAGTTTTGCCTAGGTCGCCCTTTCGGGTTTTCGGCCTAGCGAGCCTCTCAAGGGTAATATTTCTTCAACTTGTCCATGTTGATCGGTTGGGAAAACTCCAAGCCATCTAGATCCATCAGAACCACAGCTCCACCTGACCAGATTGACTTGATGATGTAAGGACCAGTCCAATTAGGTCTGAACTTGCCCCTTGGGTCGTGGATGGGAGCTCGGTTGTCTTTGAGTACCAAATCTCCTTCTTTCAAGTTCCTGGACTTAACCTTCTTGTTAAAAGCCCGAGCAATTCTACGTTGATAACCTTGGACGTGGTACAGTGCTTTCAACCTTCTTTCATCGAAAAGCATGAGTTCCTCAAATCTGTTTTGCTGCCAATCTGCTTGACTATCGGCACTTTCGGCCAATACTCGTAATAGCGGGACCTCAATCTCAATTGGTGAAACGGCCTCCATCCATAGACCAATGAGTGCGGAGTCGCCGATAGAAGTTACGATCGAAGTCTGTAGCCCCACGAGCAAGCGGCGGCTTATGCGGCCGATCCGATAGGTTTCCACCATCTTACGTAATATCGCTTGATATTCTTGTTGGCGGCCTCAAGCTGCTCCGTTGGTTTCTTGCGGTAAGTAGATGACTTATGAAAAGCCACATTGTATTTCTCCATCAAATCAATCACATCCTGCTTGAAGTGGGAACCGTTATGCGAAACTATTTCATTTGGGACTCGTGGCGACGAGATAATGTTGTTTCGATGAATTTTGCAGCGTGTGAAGCTTTCAACCTTGCATAAGATTGGGCCTCAACCCACTTTGTGAAATAATCTATCGCTACAAGGATGAACTCTTGCCCATTCGACCCTTTCGGCGTGCCGGCTCCAATCACATCAATTCCCCAGACTGTAAATGGCCATGGGGAAGACATGTTGTACAGCTTCGACGGCGGGATATTCATGCGGTTTGCATGGATTTGACATTTGTGGCATCGCCCGAACAAAACCGATACAATCCTCCTCCATGGTGGACCAATAATAACCTGTCTAAGGATCTTAGAGCCAACATCACCCCATTCATATGTGCACCACATTCACCCCGTGGATGGCTTCCATCGACGCTTGGACTCTTGACATCAACACACGGTTTATGCATTCCCGGATGACCCCTTCTATCTGATTTACCCGAGATGATGGTGAGCGACCAATCTTCTTATTGCCCTCTTGTCTTTGGCATTCACCTGGCGGGTATGTTTACATTTCCAAGAAATTCGGATGTCGATAATACCGGGGTGTTAAGTCACGAACTTCATCTATGGGCGCAATCGACTCATAGGCGGTGCAAATTTACGGTCAATAATATTTGGGCGCATTCGGACTCCGCGGGATGTCTATCATGGATGATAGAGTTGCTAAAGCGTCTGCGAACTTGTTGTTCTCTCTTAGTAGATGAGTAAAGCAACTTTTCAAACCGAGGAATCGGCAAATCAAGGTTTGATGATACATCATCATGTTTTCCTCTTTTACTTTCCGGTCTCCTTTGGCTTGAGACACAACAAGGTTCGAATCCCCAATGGCGTCGGTAGTCTTGCCCTAATTCTAGAATTTGCTTCCAAACCCGACAATGCCGCTTCATACGCTTCATTATTTGAGACTTTGAGCAGGAGTTTGAAGGCTAGAGGATCTGAGGAATTGTCGGGTGCTATCGGCAACACTCCTATCCCATACCCATGTTGATTTGGCGCTCCGTCAAAGTACATTATCCAAGTTTCCTCGTCGATATCTTGAAATTGCTTCATCTGGGAATAGGTACTCAAGCTGCTTCATCCCCTCAACGGATGGTCGGCAAGGAACTCTGCTCTTGCTCTTCCTTTTCTTGACTTGGCGTCACGTATGTGAGATCAAATTCGAGAAACATGACAACCAGCGAGCTAGCCTACCGTGGCTTGGTTTCTCGAAAAAGATATTTGATGGGATCAAGTCGTGAAACCAACATTACTGAGTGAGCTAACGGTAGTGCATGACTTCTGGTAGCCCATACGAGCTAAGCAAGCCTTTTCGATGGCGTATCTAGGGTCTCATATTCTAGCATCTTCTTGCTCAAATAGTAGATGGCTCTTTCCACCTTATCTTCTGATTCTTACGCAAGCATGCAGCCCATCGTGGTCTCCGTCACTGACAGATACAAAATCAACGGTTTCCCTGGTTCTGCTGGTGACAAAACGAGTGGGTTCTGTAGATATTCTTTAATCTGTTCAAACGCAGCTTGACATCGGCCGTCCCACTGGAACTTCTTGCCTTTCTTCAGAAGAGCAAAAAGTGGTTCACAAGTCAAGGTTAGTTTTGAAATAAACCGTTTGCACTTTACCCAGAAAGCCTCGCACCTTCTTTTCAGTCCTCGGTGGTGGCATTTCTAAGATGGCCTTGATTTTGGAAGGGTCGACCTCGATGCCTTTGTGTGTCGAAACTGACATTTTCCCATTGTAACACCAAGCGTACATTTACGAGGGTTTAGCATGGCAACGAAATTCCACGATCCTTTGGAAAAACTTGTGCAAAGTGATTGTAGTGGCCCTCTCTTTCTTTGGACTTGACAATCATGTAGATCACGTACACCTCAACCTCTTTGTGGATCATATCATGTAGTATTGTGGTGGCGGCCGTTGATAAGTAGTGACATTCTTCAACCCGAATGGCATGACCGGTAGCGATATGTTCCCCAGGGGTGGTGAATCTGATCTTTTCTCTGTCTTCGGCGCCATCACTATCTGATTGTACCGAGAAGCCATCCATGAATGAGAGCAATGCATGCCTATTTGTGAAGTCCACTAGCTCATCAATGTGTGGCAAGGGAAAGTCGTCGCCGGACTAGCTCTGTTCAAATCACGAAGTCTACACACCCGGATCCTGCCATCTTTCTTCGGCACCGGAACAATGTTGGCCAACCAAGTCGGATATTCTGATACTAGCAGGAAGCCTGCGTCAATTTGCTTGGTGACCTCTTCCTTAATCTTGAGAGCCCAATCCGGGCGGATCCTTCTGAGCTTCTGTTTGACAGGTCGGGCCTCGGGGTCAAGGGGGATCCGATGCTGTACAATCTCAGGATCGATTCCAGGCATGTCTTCGTAGGACCACGCGAAAACATCTTTGAAATCTTTTAATAAAGCGACTAAGCGCTCGCGTTCCTCCGAAGACAACGTGGACCCGATCTGGACCAGCCGCGGGTCCTCCTCAGTACCAATGTTCACAAAAATGATTTCATCCATTAATGGCTTAACAAACCTCTCTTGCTCTTGCTCAATTAGACGTTGTAAAACCGGAGGGACTTCGTCCTCGTCGTTTTGATCAAAATTTTGAAAGTCTGAATTAATGCAATAAATTAGGGGCACAGAAAAGTACTCGGAAACCACATTCACCTCATTCTCATTAAGTTCATCCAAATCGTCCAATTCATCGGTTACAACAGACTCAAATGAAAAGGAAAAAACTGACACAGGAGGGCTGTGGCATCGGGTTGACACCCCGAGTACAGACTTCGAGACTTCGGTCGGTGGAATCGATTCGACTCACAAGACTTCGGTGGAATCGATTCGGCTCACCTGACCGGAAGCTTGCTGGATAAGAATCCTCCTCGTCTTGCCAAATGAGAGAGGCGCGATGGATCATCAAGATAGGCTATTTGGTTGGCTCATGCCGTTTCATCCCCAATCATGGAGACCATGAAGTTATTCCCCAAGCAATCTTGGTCGTCGGAGGATCGAGAGAGGAGACATGCGATGCTACCCCATTTCCAATTCCGTGCCCTCGGCATCCTCTGCCTTAATACCTTTCGGCCTCGGTTGTTGGAGTGCATGCGCTCTGTGGCAACGTCATCCCGGATAGTTGCGGTCGAAAAAGATTTGAAGCTTTGATGCGCTTCCTCTGCGTTGAACCATGGCTCTGGGAAGCGCGAGAATGGAAAATCTTCCCCTCCGGACCAAGCGTCCGTTCGAGTACCAGATGGGCCTATGCATTAGATCAAAAGGCTTCCCGGCTGCTCACAGCCTGCCGGCCATTTCCTTTCCTTTCCTCACCCGATCTTCTTTGGTGGGCGGATAACCCAATCAAGGTATGTGGATTATGTGGCACTTGACCAGCGTTGCGACTCCTTTCTGCCGCTTCTTCCCAATCCCATCCGGGATATGATGTAGCTTGTTCATGAGGTAGGCGGCTTGGCGCTGACATACACATCCTCATTCACGACCATAATGTTTTGTACCACGGGCCTCGGCCAAAGTAAATCGATATAAACATATCCTCCATGCGTGTTCGATCTCCGGGTGGCGTAGATACCTCCGGAGGAGGATGGATTGATAATTCCCAAAAACAATGGCTACTCCTTTCCATAGGGTATTTCACCATTTGATGTAAAGTAGATGAGGCGGCCTTCACTGATGCAACGAGTCGCCCCAAAAGCATATTAAAGGATGCGGGGACCTCTAAGACATGAAAATCTACCTCGTGTTGTCCAGGCCCGATCTTGGTTTGGATTTTTACTGTCCCCAAGACATCCCTGCTTGTATTGTCATATGCTCTGATTACTTGAGTAGTGGGTGTGAAGTCTGCAGGCTTTAACCCAATTGCATACGCCGTTCTGGCCGGACAAACATTGATAGCGGATCCGGTGTCAACAAGCACCACCGGAATCCATTTGTCCTTGCATTCTCTGAGAGATGTAGAAGTGCATTATGATCCACGCCCTCGGTGGCAATTCCTTGTCCGAAAAAGTCAATGGGGAACCTCCTCCGGAAAGACCAACCCAACTAATTGTTGGCGTAGTTTCGATGGAAGTTTGGCTTTGTCCATAGCGAGAGGGCGACTGTCTGTGTACCACGGAAGCCATAAGCGGTCCCAAATGGAGATGTGCCTTGTATTTTCTTTATTGCTTGATCTGACCTCCTCTTCAACTTGCTTCTCATACGCCTCTCAGCTTCTTTATCTTTCCACGATGCCTCGGGTTGATCAAGGTGTGGGGGCTTGAAATACCGCCCACTTCTAGTCATATGGTCTACCTCCTCGAGGTGCAGTCTTTGTCTGGTTGGCCACACCTTGATCTTAAATGCGTGTGGGCGAGATATAAGTCGTCATCCTCCCACCACATTCCATTAGCATCTAAAAGGCACCTGTCTGGTTCTGGTTTGTTTGTGCTCTCGGCATTTTCCTCCCTCATGCTCACAACATGTTCAGTTTTCGTGCCCACAGCACTCTCAATTTCCTCATGGTTCTTCGCTTTTCGGGCTCTCTCAGAAACCCATCTCTTTTCTTGTTCCTCCAGCGTCAGTTGTTTGGCTTTCAACATGTCTTGGTCCCGAGCGGAATTCTTCGTACCGGCGCTCTCCGGCAATTCGCTCTGACCTTCGGCCCTTCCGGCCACAAATGGTACAATGTCAGGCTGATCATCTAACCACCCGACGACTTCGGTGACTCCTCGTGTCGAACCGGTTAATTGATGCATCACCCGATTCTGATCGTTGAAAAAATTGAAGGTTGGCGAAGCCTTCTTCCGCCTTGATCAAATCATCCCCGTGATTCAAGTTTATCCCCGGATCATACACAACTTCGGCCTTCTCTGGCAACCCCATACTCGGCTTAGGTTGGCTCATTGACAAGATATATCCACTTTCGGATCATAAGCTCTGCCGGCTAAATTCTCAGTTGCTCCACGGACTCAATAGTTTTGCTCTCCTCGGGCCTTTGCCCGTTCCATTCTCGGTGGTCACCACCTTTGGCTCGAGTTGGGTTGTGGAGGTGTCCACCATGCACAAATCCGTGCTATCGGGGAGGATCACCTCGGCTTGGGTAGGTGGGAGGAGTAATGTAGATACTAGGGTCGTGAATCGTCCCGGTTTGGATGAAATTGATTCTTTTGGGTGGGTCTTGGTTATGTACTGGGAGTGGGTTGGTTGTAACATTGGGTCGCTCGGGAGGTAGAATGATGTTTTTGTCAATGAGATCTTGAACCTCATGGCCTTGACTGTAACTTCTTGGTCGATGTCGTGACCATCTTCTTTAGTGGTATTTGCAATATTTGGGTTTGGGTTATGGGAAGGGAGTGGATTTGGTGGGGCCTCGGTTCCAAGGGTTTGAGATGCCCTTTTCGACTAGAACCAGGGACTTTGGATAAAGGCATATGTAGTGGAGAGAAGGTTCGTTGACCCACAGGTTGGTACCTTGAAGCTTAGTTCTTTGCTCGGAGGCATCGAGAAAAAGGTGTGGCCGCTGCGGACCTTGGTGGGGGAGGGCCATTGGTGGTGACCATTCCGACCTCTGAAGTTCTTTTATTGGCAGAGCCACTCGGGCCTGCATTGGTATTCCGATTAAATGTTCTTGAAGTGATCCGGTCTTGGTCAAGCAGACCTTGCTTCATCGCATCCTCTATTTGCATTTCCATATCATGTAGATCTGCGAAAGTGGGGAAAGGGACTACGATCATCTTCTTCATTAGAAATTTGGAGATTGCGCACAATCATCAGGATCGATCTCTGTCTGTTGGCCTTAAGGTCATCATCGATGCCTTCGCCCTCCTTAGGGTTACAAAGTCGAGAAAAAAGATTCTTTGGGCTCTGCCTCGTTGTCTCGAGATCACGAGTGGTAATCTCGTCTGTGTGTTATATGAATATTATTAGCTTGAAGGCCTCGGCCATCTCATCGGTTGTCTTCACATCATCCTCTACTTTGCATACCAAGTGGATGCCACACGATAAAGTTCGACCGAACAAGGAAAGCTTTTCTTGGTCGGGTTAGGCCCATTGGTCTTAAGATGTCGAAAATAGCGGAGGTGGACCATGGGGTCCTCGGATCCATCAAAGCGATCGTCTGGGGCATCTTAAATCTATCCGAAGCAATGTCACGGCCACATCGGTATAGCCGTCTTCAATATGCAGGATGGCCTTCACCCCTGTGATTTCTTGAAGAGTTTTCCAACTTGCTCAATTTGGTATGCGGTCTACCTCGAACTCAAATGGAAGTCGGGTGATTAGGTGTAGTATTTTTGGGCGATTCTTGGTGAAGCGGGGGCGAACCCGGCCAGATTGGAAGACCGTGTCCTCTTGGGTGTTTTGGAAGTTTGGCGAGCGTTACGTGGGTTTGGGAGGGTGTGTTGGGTGTTACAGGGGATTTGGAGGAGCATTACGACCGATGAATGTCGGCTCGGTAATGGAGCCGGGTGGAGGAGAACTGATGTGCCCCTAATGGAGGAGGGACTGGTGTGAAGCGGTCTGGCGTTCTGTTGTTGTAATCTGGTGATCAACTTTCGGTTTGTTGGGCCATAATGACTTCTTTGTTTGGAAAATTCCGCCTGGCGGATAGCATCATCTTGCATTTGTTTCATGCTTTCACTCATCTGGCGCATCATCGCCTCCATTGCTGTATTCTGTTGTTCCATCTGAGTATCCGGCAAGTGTACCTCTATAACAGAAACGGGAATCTCAACCCGACTGTCTGACACTAGAGTAAACTGCCGTTCCGGTGACCCGTGCTCTGACACACTATGCCTTCTCGGCCTTCTTCTAGTATTTGGGGGTAAAGCGGAACCGGATGTCCGTCAACTAGATCCTCGGATCGGTTGAGTCGGCGACCTCGTGTCCAAATTGCTTGGGGAGTATCGACTGGCTCGGAAGCAATCGTGCGACAAACTGCCCTAGCAAAAAGATAAATAAAGCGAAAAAAGAAATAAATAACCAGAAATAAAACGGGTAGCATAACGGCTTCAATTGAATACACCACACACAGTCGGGTATACAACAACACACGGTTGGTAAGCTGGCTATACACTGTCCTCAAATACTGGTCAATATCCTGTATCCTTTGTTCCCCAAAAGCTGAATCGATATCCATGAGACAAGCGATTCTCAAATAAGCGTGATGCCCTTGGCATAACGTGCCAACTCAAAAGCGATGCCCATGAACTGATCCAAACTCATCTTGATACATGCATTCCTGTGAGACACACTCTAGCAAGCACATAGCGAGATAAGTGAGAGCCAAAACACCCCTATTTTGGGGTAGGGTTTCCCTGTCCTATTTTGTCGGGAACTAGGGTTTCACTACATGGCTGACTTCAAACAACCTATAAGCGGGTAAGCAACTTTGTCCTAGTTTGGAATGGTCACTATGGATCGAATATGCACTAGGTCGAATGGTCAAAAGGGTGCCGGTAAAACCGGGGTTTGTGTTCCCATCTTGGCGAGCCGTAACCGTTAGCCTTATGGACATGTCTTGACAAGACAAGCCTCCGACAAACCGCTCGAGAATAGCGGATGGCAAACCACGGTGTCCTAGGCACCAATGCAAATGCAATGCAAAGAAACACACAAGTGTAGTCAAAACCGAGATATCATGAGTTGAGTCAAGTTCTCTAAATCCCAGGTAGTCGCGAAGCTGTAACAACGCCCATGAGGACCTCGCTTCTGATTCGGACTCGATTTTGTCGCGGTTCCAAATCTTGAACCAAAGAGTCCAAATCCAAACCGTCGTTTTGAAGAAAAAGCAGTTTTTGAAAGAAGTGCCAAACATGGTGCTTTGCGGATAACAGAGTCGCCACCTAAATATTTTAAAATGGGAAATTTAGGAAACCCTGACTCGGTGCCAAAAGGCCACGTGTCCGTCATCACCAAAGCTGGCTCGGGAACTTGGGTACGATTGGGGAAGGTCACATCGTGAGCACCCCCTCTCGCCCGGTCAAAGACCGGCCTCTACTAACCATGATATTTGTTTTTGAAAACATTGTGAGTTCTTATTCCGGTTATTAACCTAGATTACTATGTGATGCTCGCAGCAAACAAGTATAGACTGGGCCGTCTAAATTGGAACAAAACATTTTATGTTTATTTTTTGAAAATGGTGTGATGGTGCTACCCGCAGGTAGGTTAAAATGCGGATTTGCCACCCTCGGGTGGGCTTAGAAAACATGATTTTGCCACTATCTAGTGGGCTTAAAACAAATTGTCAATGCATTGTCCCAATTCAGATAACTCAACCTCCACCCACAGGCATTCAAGGCAGTTATATCACATAAGCAGTTAGCCTCATGGCAAGCATGCTATCATGGCAACACTCACACGCATGCAAGAATGCTAAAGCATAAAACTTACAGTACTCGGCCAAAACAAAAAAGCGATTAGAAATCATGCATGATCCTAAATATCTTTGAAATGCCTAATGCAACACATGCAAAATGCAACTATAGCGAGCTCGGCTATTCTAAGTATGGCATATGAGATGCAATGACTATCAAGTACTCAACTTGGATTTGAAATCTGAATGCGGTTTGTATGATCTTGAGCAGATGCGTGCAAAAGCAGATGAATGATGCAAACATCTTTGTCATCTTGTATGCTAATTGAAATATGCCCTATATCTAACCATCAAAGCGGGTAAATAAAAGGAGAAAGAAATGGGGTTGGAAGACATACATCACACTCACGCACACTTATTACAACATACCCTCGCGAGGGGTCGAATAAATATCTGAGACCCAAATTAAAAGAATATTACAGTCCGAAATAACACAGATTAACAAATTATGCTAGGAAAGCGACAAAGCTGGCATGCAAGCCAGGGACTGCCTTGCTTCTGATGTATGTTGTATGTTGGCCCCAAGAAAAATCCACCGATGCCCCAATTAGCCTCTGTTTGCGATATTTCTCGGAATCGTGCGGACTCGAAAAGTTGTTGGTCCTCGGTTTTCTTTATGAGAGAGCGGGAAGAGGGCATAGCAATGTATTTTCACAAATATATGCATGCCTCGATCCTCGTGCCATCAATCACATACCGATGCATGATGGCGAAAGCGGATTGCACAACTCAATATGGGATGAATACAGATGAATGCTACAACAAAACCTAACTCCATCATGGGTAATCCGGAGTGTCGGTGACTTGGGAATTGAGACCCGTTCCGTCACTCGGAGTACGAAACGTGCCTCGTTTCCCGTGCCCGGGCTAATACCTATCCCGAACACGATGCAATATGCATGATATGCATGAAATGCAATCCCGACATACACACTATTATGAAAATGAGATGCCTCGAAATACGTGCACAGCACGCCGTCGAAAATGTATGAATGTCAAATCGGATAAAACCGAAGTGCCTCGAAATGCGTGCCTACGAACGCAAAGCGAACAATGATAAAATGAAATCGAATAAGCCGAAGTGCCTCGAAGTGCGTGCCCGCGAACGCGAAGCCAGCGATGATGAAATGAGAAATCGGATAAAACCGAAGTGCCTCGAGGTGCGTGCCCACAGGCACGCAAATCGAGGCGGTGATGAAATGAGAAATCGGATAAAACTAAAGTGCCTCGAGGTGCGTGCCCACAGGCACGCAAACCGAGGCAATGATGAAATGAGAAATCGGATAAAACCGAAGTGCCTCGAAGTGCGTGCCTGTGCCGAGGCGATGATGAGATGAGAAATCAGATAAAACCGAAGTGCCTCGAAGTGCGTGCCCACAGGCACGCAAACCGAGGCGATGATGAAATGTAATGAAATGGAATACGGAATGACACGATGGACTTACACCCACATGGGAGAGCCTCAGCTCACTCACGTAGGAGGCCATTGGGTAAAAACAAAGCTGCCTCGAAACGCGTGCCCGCGGACACACAAATCAAGGAATGCATAAAATGGCATACGGAATGCAGATTGGGCTTATGCCAGCATGAGAGGACCTCAGCCGCACTCACATAAGCTGCCATCGGATAAAACGGAGGTGCCTCGAAATGCGTGCCTGAACGCATAAACCGAGGCAATGCATTGAGGCATAAAATGACATGGGAAATGATATGCAAGCATGCAAACCAAATTTCAGCCACTAAATGAAAGGGAAAACAGCCCCGAAATGATACGAAATGACAATCAATGCATGAAATCATCCCGAAATGCAATTCTAAGTGCCCGAAATGGCCTACGGCTATGCTAAACATGCAAAATTGGCACATGACAGAAAAAACAGTAGAAAGGCAGCCCCAAAAATAGCATTTTTTCAGTACAAAACATGGCCAAATTATGATCACAAGTATGGCAACATTAGTATGCAAAACTAGTGGCCAAGAGAAGTATTGAGAGAGAGGTAGTGTATAGAAAATTCAAATGGAAAAACTTTCTTCTACAATACTGAAGAGGGCCCAAAAATAAGCATATATTCAGTTTATGGATGCCCCAAAATCAATATGAAAATATGCTAACAATTCCATGCAAAATGGAGCTCAAAAGAGGTTATAACAAGAGACACGCAAAGCATACACCGAATAACAAAACTTTCTTCATGAAACATGTAGAGGGGGTCAAAATAAGACCCCTTTCAGTTCTGACCAAGAGCTAAAACCAAAAGCATAAAAGGCTACAAATCATGCAAGAATTAGGGCCTAGAGTGGATTTCAAAGGGAGGTGGTATATAGAATGGCCAAACAAGGTTGAGCCCTTCTACAATGTTGTAGAGGGGCTCAAAATAAGCACAAAACCAGTGGGGGTCGGAGCCCCAAAAACAAATGAAAATAGGCTAAAAATAGCATGCAAGATTGTGACATACAAGCTAGATATTGAAGCAAGTGTATCATGGAGACATCAAATGAAGTTGAGCCCTTCTAAAAAGTTGTAGAGGGACTCAAAATAAGCCTAAAACCAGTAGGGGTCAAGGCCTAAAAACTGAAAGGAAATAGGGTAGAAATAGGAAGCAAAATTATGCTACAAAAAGAGATTTGGAGACTTACCCTTGAAGATCCGATTGTTGCTACCTCTTGGCCTGAATTTGGTGCTTCTTAGCCACTGGAGAACACTTCCTTGCTGCCGGAATGGTAGTGGGGATGGTGGAGCTAAGGGTTGATGAAGGAATTGCCTAGGAACTTGGAAGTTTTTGAGGTTTTTGGCTATGGAAATCAAGGATTTTGAATAAAGGCTCTTGAGACAAATTTTTCTAACCCAGGCAAAGGGGCTGTCCAGCCCTTTTTGTAAGCAATAAAAGGTGTAAAGGGAGGAAATGGGCAATCTTTCCCTCCCAAAATATCCCCCGGAAGGGGTGATATTTTGGCAAAAATATCTGGACAGCTGGAATGAGCTGGAAAGCAAGAAGCTGGCCGGCCAGGTGGTTTTCTGCAAGGTGGCCGGCCAGCCACCCACCATGGCCGGCCAGCCACCCCCAAAAAATGAAGTAAAGATTTGCTGGCCGACCACCATGCAAAGGTGTCCTGGGTCGGAATCTGGCAACTCTGAAGCAGGAGCCACAACATAGAGCTTGAAGGAGAGGCTCAAAAATGAACTGCACAATTGCTGGCCGACCACCAACTTTTAGGGTCCTCCCAGATGTGTGCAACAAGGTTCCAAGGTCGGAAATTGGCAACACCGAAGCAGGAGCCACAACATAGAGCTTGAAGGAGAGGCCCAAAAATGAACTCCACAATTGCTGGCCGACCAGTAGTTTTTAGGGTCCTCCCATGTCCCCTGATCACAGATATGTAGCTTTGGTTGGAAGAAAATACCCCCAGGGTGTTCAACATTGGCCCGGAAGTGAGAAAAACGGGCTCCGGAGGAGATAAGCTGGTTATCTGGGATAATTGCTGGCCTCCCACCCCGGTGATCTTCTGGTGTTGAAAGCAGAGGTACACCAAATTTGAACAAAAACTAATGAGAAATGAGCGCTCGGGGCCAAAAGCAAGACAGTCGGGATCGAAAAATGGGCTGCAGGTGCCGGAAATGGTATTCAGCAGCGAAGTGGGCATCCACGACCCCAGTGTCCCTCGGAATGACAAAACAGAGGTTCCTGCCAAAAACCGGAGAAAACTGATGCAAAGTGAATGCTCGGGGCCCAAACCGCGCGGTTCGGGGTCCCGAAAACCGACTGTAAGCACCGAAAGCGGCATCTGACCTGAAGTGGGCATCAGAGGCCCTAGTGTTCCTCGAAATGATAAAACAGAGGCACTTGCCAAAAACCGGAGAAATCGGAGATGGTTGGGCGGTCCTGAACCGAGGCACACGGCCTGACGGCTCCGAAAACCGGGAACCGGGCTCCGAAATGGGCAAAATGGCCTACGGCCACAAAAAGTAGCTCACGGCCACCAGGAGATAGTCTACGGGACCACTCCTTCCCCTCAGGGAAGAAAATAGAGAAAACCGAGTCTGGTTCGCAAACCGAGACAAGGTAGAGAAGAGGGTTCGGAAGTCCGGAGGCGGTATGCCACGACTCACGAGACTTCGGAACGAGCACAGTATGCAACATCACCGAGCGCTCAAACGGTGACGTCTGAGTCTTAAGGTCGGTCAAAAATGGGGTGTCTACACAATGACAGTAAAATTTTACTCTGTTATTGTTTACATCTGTTATTTGCTTTTGGACTCATAGTGACAGTAAAATTTTACTTTGATTGACAGTAAATTTTTACTGTCAATTGATTGCAAATTTGAAAAATAGTTCCACCTCTTATGTTGTTACGCAAGTATGGTGATCGTACCATTGTGTTCAAGGTTGTGTCCAACTACATGTTGAAGGATTTAATTGATTTCTTAAGTTGTAAATTGAGGAAGTTTGACAACAGTGGTTGCATAATGTTATCATACTGTTTACATGGACATTCACAATGCATGATTGATGATGATTCTAATTTTCAGAATATGTTGTCGATTGTTTATCCCCTTATTGTTGATCAAGTTGATGTGACTATGTAACACCCTGAAAAAAAAAAAAAAAAAAAAAACCATCCACCATATTCATTAAATAAAAACACATGAATAAGTAATTATCTTCCATTAGTTCCAATTGATTGCACAAAAGAGTAACATATACAGATACACATTCACAATCACAAGCCTAACCCTAAATCTATAGCATATGTTACATAATAAAGAGATAGAATGAAAGTTAAACAAATAAGAAATACCCTAAAGGCTTACATCTTTCCAAGATAGTGCTTGGTTACAACAAAATGGATTTAAATCTAATACAGTTAAAGTCTTAGGCTTGTATAAAATAAATACAACAAAATAAACAAAATGAAGGTCTTGCTTCCAAGTCCTCCACTACTACAAATACAGATAAAAATCACACTTTTTTTGTGTGATGTATGTTTTTTAATTACACCTTTTATTAAAGTGTGGTCTTTGGGAGTGTGATTAAAAGGGGTCATTTTTAATCACACTTTTTAAGTGTCATTAAAAAATGCTTTCATCACATCTTTTAAGTGTGATTAATAATATTTAAATCACACTTTTTAAGTGTGATTAAAAACATTTAGATCACACATTTTAAGTGTGATTAAAAAAATTTAGATCACATCTTTTAAGTGTGATTGAAAACATTTAGATCACATCTTTGAAGTGTGATTAATAACTAATAAAACCTGTGATAAAGAAAAGAATTCGATATATTTGAAGAATAATCAATATTATTTTTGTATGTGCATTTGAAGAATGTAATACACACTATATACTATATTTTGAATCATAACCATATATTTAATGGAATAACGTCATATATTTCATAAATGAAAGTTAAATGTTCAAAAGTATATACAAAGGAATTAATAAAAAAGTTTTTAACTGTGATTACATATATTAAAAAATGAAAAAAAAAAATTGAAAAAAAGCTAAGTTCTTGAATTCTTTGACCATATTTTGCATCTCTCCAGGAAATTTCTGACCTGAAAAATAAAAACACAAATTAATTCAGAAACCGCTAGAAGCATATGAATAGACTTACTATGTTTGTAGAGACTGTTCTTGTCTTACAAAAGATAAAATCGGACAATTTCTCATCACACTGACTCTTCATCCCCTGCATCAATAGAAAAGGAATAACAACTTTGATTGTTACTAGTATAAAACATTTGTATTACCATATACAAATATGACATATACATAGAATCAATAAATCCAAAACGAAAATCTTCAATGTATGGCAAGATATTTTGAAGTCATAAAAGCAAATATATATAGAACCAACAAATCCAAAATTATAAACCAAACATAAAAAAGAGTCCCCCCCCCTCTCTCTCTCTCTCTCTCTCTCTCTCTCTCTCTCTTCATTTCTCACCAAATCACTCTAAACACAGTGTAATTTTCTGAATTCAGCTTCTAGCAAACAAGAACTCAACTTAACTCAACTCAATTGATTCATAATCCAATTAATTTGAAATTAAAAATAAATAAATAAATAAAAGAAAAAGAAAACTGCATAATTGGTTCACTGTCCAATTATGAAATAACAAAAGAGAGCAAGTTACTGGATTTGGATTTATCTATATTATCATCACTCTTTATATGAAGATTGGTTTTCTTGTAGCCTATGGAGCATGACTGAACAGTATATATAAACACATATTAGTAAATCATAGCCTTGAAAAGATTTTATCAAAAAATTATTATGGCAACACATCAATAGAGAGAGTAAACTAAACTAAATCCCAACAAAAATTAAAAATCAGATCAAGGTAGAGAAAGAAAAACAGTTAATATACGAAGTCAGGCTGGGTAAACTCCAAAAGAACAAACAAATGAACAATCCCCACAGTTCCAGTATTTGAGTGTGGAGCAATTCCACCAAGATTTACATAATCCTAACTTGTTTGATAGAGGAGTATGCTCCACCCTTGTTGAGTATTATTATATGCAAAAGTTGGCAAGAGTTTTTTTAGTATTACAAAACCATCAATTGAAAATGTAAAAACATAAGGATTGAATAGAAAATCATAACTATAGACTTCAAAAATATAATCAAAAGAAGTTAAAATAAACATATATATTTTTTTCTTTTTCTGGATAAATAAATTAAGCTAAGTATTAACTAAAGACACCAAGAGGCCGCCATCCTAGTACACTAGATATCTAGCACTCCATAGAAAGTCAAACTAAAAACCACTTGGCAAAACTAAGCTCTCATATTAAATCAATCAAAGAAAAGGATGACTCGCAGAACTATTGCAAATATGCTGGAAAATGTTCCAACAAATATAAAAAATTAAGAAACAAAACACATAAATTTCAATTGAAAATTTATGGTCTCTGACTTCGTGTGTGTAGAGAAGGCTTATAAGATTGAAGCAACACCCGATCAGTTGCATTTGTATCCACTCCACACTGCAAATAGGCAACAACTATTATATCAAAATGGCATGCTAATTTAGCAACTATCATTCAAGAGATTAACTAGTCCCCATATCGTATTAAACACATAGCAGTAACTGTTCCAATTTGCACATGGCAATCTGCTTTTAGAAAAGCTTACACCACTTGAGGAAAAAAACACAGAATCTGTCTGAATAATTCAACCATTCAACTTTAGCAAATTGACAAGTAGCTAAATGTTTGTCTAGAGAAATTTAGTGAAAAGCATCTCGTTTCTACCACTTCAATTTACAAGAGAGCCCACATGGTAAGCATATTCTCTGCATTACGGAGAAGAGAAGCTGCAACTATTGTATTTAACTCAAATGACATGACTGACGGGAAAGAAAGCAATACTCAGAAGCACCATGGTGAAGCTAATGGAAACCAAAGACAACCTAATGATTGAAATGACTATAATGTTTGTCTCTTATAAATTAGTTGATGTGATTGGATGATAAACCTAATGTAATAGTAGTCATTGGTTGTTTTGCTACAATGTTTTTAGTATGTAAATTTTATGAAAATTGCTACTGGACAGCCCATTTGAGTCAGTGAATATAATTTTTTTTACCTTAATGAGAGCATCTACCACATCCATAAACCCTCTGCAGCATGCAGTGACAAGAGAATGCACTGCAATATGAGGACAAATCAGGTCAGATCCCATGAGTAACTCCACATACCTTGCACGACCATGATAACTTGCCTCTAACAATGCCTCCTCACAAGCTGGCTTAGAAGCACCAGCTTTAACTAAGATCTCAAAAATCTCAAGGTGGCCCTCCCTCATTGCTACTGTTGTCGTGAAGCCCCTGAATAGTTTTTGGTTCACATCGGCTCCAATGCTCTATCATTTTGAGAAATGCCAACCCTTAGGACATTGCAAAAATAAAGAAAAAACTCAACAAGGATACATTCGTCATTTTGGCTCAAAATCTTCAAGCTGGTTAAGAAGAAACAAATTAAGCTAGCAGCATTGTAAGCATTTTGGATTCTTCATCAAGTACAGGTAGCCATGGCCACTCCCAAACAAAAATGGGCAACATGACTGAAGTGACACATAATGGGACATGGGACTTCAACTAAGCAGCTAGTAGGTGGTCATTAATATGAAGAAAAAGGAGAGTGTATCATGTACGTGTGACACATAATGGGACATGGGACTTGACCTAAGCAGCTAGTAGAAGGTCATTAATATAAAGAAAATGAGGGATGTATCATGTACGTATGCCACTGTGCATACCCGATTCCGCACTAGATGAAAGTGGATCGGGGCTCCGCTCTCAGCTGGACTATCCAGGGACTAGGGCTCCTGCAACAAGAAGAACCGTTAGAGCTACCCGGCCGGGGTTGGCCGGATAACCCCTCCGGTGTGGGAATCAGCAATCGGTGAAGAGTTGAGTTTTTGTATGTAAGAGTGGTTTATATTGGAATAGTTCAGTTGCCTTCAATGTGAAGTTCATGTTGTATATATAGTGTTCGTTACTTGCTTCTCAAGGTGAGTTCATGGAGTGTGGATGCTGCCAGGTGTCCTTTCAGCATTACTCCAGGCGGGGGACCACTTGGTAGTTGTCATTGATTGCATATTCTCATGGTAAGCATGCTGATAACTAACCACATTCCTTTGGTTTAACAACTTCCGTGATTCTAGGCGTGGGGGACCAGCTGAGGTGGCAACCTGCACATGCTTGCACTCACAGATCCCACGTTTCCTTGTGAGGTTTCTCCAGCTCGGTACTCATGTACTTCAGTTCGGTTCCGACGTGCCTCGGCTCGGCCTTGTCCAGGCTTTGTTCATGGAGATAGGCTGGGCTATTATCTGTTCGGCCCACAAATTCCGTTCCGCAGCTCGGCCCAGACCAGCGCTACGGCTGGGCTGGCCTTTCCGCTGCGGGTTGGGCCCAAGTGCTGGAGGACTTGGGCAGGCTATTGATCATGAAGTTGGGCTGAACTTATCTGCGCATATACTCATCTGACCCACTTGGGTTTGGGCTCTGTCAGATTGGGCCGGCCCAAGGCTTAGACTTGACCCATTTCGCATTTAGCCCCTTCATTTGCCCCCTAGCTCGTACTAAGGTTCCCTTGGGGGGGAGCTATTGTTCTGCCTTCCAAGCGTCGCGTCGTTTTGGCTCCTTCCCAGTTCGGCCTTGGTGACGGTTCAATCTTGACACACGGTTCCTGCATGCGTCCTTTCGTGTGACACGTGGCGATGTGTGATAGGCGTGCAGAGATTATGCGTCGATTCCATACCGAAGGTCGTGATTTGTACGCCTGCGCGCCGACTGATGTAATAAATGCTCAGGCTATCAATTCAAACCCCTCGATTTGATCTTCTCATTCATCTAGGGAGTTCCAAAGAAAGAGAAAGAGAGAGAGAGCCTCTTCTCATTCCTCTGGAACGAACTCGCTGGTGCTCTGCTTGGGTTTCTTCACCACTGATCTTGCTTTGCTGTCGCCGCTGTGATTTTTGTAAGTTTTCTTATGATTCTCTCTCTTTCTGTTTTAATCATCTGGTCTGGTGTGTTTGCCGTCTGTGTCTCATATTCTGCTATGTGAATCCCATTTCTGTCCCACTAGTTTAATCAAATGGGGAAGTTCTGTTCCTTAGTTGATACCCCAGAAGCCATGGCCATGTTCCGTCTAGATTACAACATTCCTCATAATGTTACCTTGTCACTGGCGAAGGTAGATGCCAAACGCATGGGTACGAGGAACACCGTTGCCTTTCCCGTCGCTGCGATTGTCGAGGGAGGGGTTCAGTTTCCTCTTGACCTGTTAGTGCGCCGTTTTCTACATTAGGTCCAGGTGACTCCAATGCAGGTGTCTGTGAATCTTTTCTGTGTTGTCTGTGGCGTATCTGCCCTCAATAGACATCTAGGTTTGAACCTTGATATATGGGATATTTTGGGATGTTACACCCTTTCTCACAACAAAGACCATAGTACGTACTACCTGCGTGTTCGTTCCGCTGATTGTCACTTAGTCACTGGACTGCCTGACTCGGATAAACATAATGACGATTTCTTGCAAGTTGGTAGAAATTGGGAGTTTCTTGCTAGAACCGAGTTTCAGTCTGAGAGGATGCCACAGAAAGACGGCTACCCAGGTCTGGGCCTCCCCTTTTAATGCCTTCCGCATTTCTTACTTCATTCTGAATATTGTTCTAATGGGTTGCTTTCTTTTTGCAGAACCTTCCCGTTTCCAGCGAAGGTTGAATCGGGAGAATGCTGAAGCCATCAAGACTGCCTTGAGGTATAAGAAAAGATCTGCACTTGAGTTGTTGGACTATCAGTCAAGTTATCATTCTGTTATTCCGAAGAAGGCAAGACTCCCTGCTGCCCTTCGGGACTCTAATACCGAGACCAAGACGTCTCTCACCTCGCTGGTTCCGAGACGCCGCACTGGTCAAGATGCACCTGACAGAGCGCCCTCTCCTGCCCCCAGTTTCGCAGGGAGCGGGTCAGTGCCAAAGAGGAGAGTGCTGGTGGACTTAGAGGCCAAGGCCTTCGGAGCCTCTAGCACTTTGCAATTCCCCCTGGAGAAGACCGAGGCGAAGAGCCTTATGGAGGTGAAGATGGAGGTTGGGGCTTCTGGGACCCTCAGAATCGCCGCCGAGCCTCCGCTTGGCCGCCCGAGCAAAAAAGAGGAGAAGGGAAACTGGCAAAGCCGTGGTGGGGGAAGCTTCTCGGGATCCCGCTGAGGATGACACTTTTGAGAGATGGGAGCCGCCGATATCGCATGAGGGCAGGCCCATCTCTATCTCTGATTCAGTTGTTGCTTCACAGGATTTTGCCTTTAGTTTGACCAAGTTTTTGTTGATGCCGGTTGATATGGCTGGCCATAATGGGCCTCGTGACATTCCTATCTTGAAGGGGACCCTTCAAATGTTGACTGCTGTAGGTTTTTTCTTCGCTTTTCTTAACTTCACTATTGCGTTGTTATCTTCATTTTTTCTAAGTTCTTTGTCGTCCTTTGCAGTGTATCCAGAGAATGCACCTGTCCATTACCCGTGCTGAGGAGCTGGAAAGGGCCGTGCTAGAGGCTGCAATGAATGCAGAAAGACTGACAGTAAGCTTGGAGTCGGAGAAGGAAGGACGCCGAACCGCTAAGAGGGAAGCCTTCCGTTTGAACAAAATTGTCGCTTCTACTGAGCAATCGAAGGAGGCTGCCATTGAGACCCAGGCTCAACTTGAGGAAGAAGTACGAAGCCGAGGCCGTTATTGCCGTGGATGGCCGCCGAGCGCATCTGGCCGGAGGCCAAGCACCGCAACAGGCTGGATGAAGCTTGAGCCTCATACAAGGAGGAGGTTCTGGTGCTGTGAGACAAGCTCTTTGTAAAGGGTTGGACGAGTGCCTTAGCTGCTGCGATAGTTCCTGAAGGCTCCTCTCTGTATCGTGATGTCCTTGTTCCTTCGAAATCCTCAGGTTTAAAGACTACTCCTATCCCTGCTGTTCTGCCAGACAATGTTTCCCCTGAAGATGATCCTGTAAATGAGACCAAGAGCATGAATGTTGCCACTGAAACGATGGACATTGAAGGGGTTGAAACCCTGGAGAGCGAAGCCACAGAGGATGCGGTTAAGGTGGCTCCTACTTCTCAGGAAGTTGGAGCTTCCTCTACTGCTCCTCCCGCTGATGGCCTTGACAAAATTGCTGATGCTGCTCCTGAATTGCCCACTGTTGATGAAAGTTGATTGTTGAAATGATGAAAGTTGAAAGTTGAACTTTTCACTTTTTTGTTCTGATGAAGACAAATTTTTTTTTTCTTTTCTTCTTTTTTTTTTTTTTGCTGGTTGTGGGGCCTTCTGTGCCCTTTGCTTGGATGATATGATTTTCTCTTTGAACTCTGCAATTTGATGTTGTTTAGCTTCTATGTTTGAACATTTCCTATACTGTATGCCCCCGGCCGAGCATTGTTGGGACCTCGGGGCCGAATAGATGCTCGATCTGGTTCTGTACTGCCTTTTAATGGATGTTCTATTCGATTTCAGGTTGCTTGCCCGGCCGAAATGTTGGGACCTCGCCGAATCGATGCTTGTGTGGCATTGCACTTATTTGCCCACGAAAGAATCGTTGTTGGGACCTCGAGGCCGAACTAGTGATCGGTGTGGTCAACGGATATGTGGTATGGCTGTACTTTGAGTTCGTAAGTAGGTCTTGCTTAGGTCCAAGTTGGTTTTGAAAGAAAACAATTGTTTGCCCCCATCTGGAACTAAGTAAGATCGACATTGAAGAGTTGTCCCTTGTATAGAACTGCTTGAGTCTGTTTCAACTTTGATAGTATAAGCGCATTTGAATGAGAGAAATGCAAAGAGAGATGTCTTACTCAGGTCTAGGTAGGCTTTTGAAAAAAAACAATTGTTTGCCCCCAGCTGGAGCTGAGTAAGGCTGATGCTAGAAGTTTGCCCTTGACGTAGCTCAGTTGAGTTTGTTCCAACTCTACTGGTTTGAATCAATACTGAAGTGTTGTTGCATTGATACTTAAGAAGTTCTGTGGGTGCACAGATGTGTGCTTATAATATATTAGTGTAATTTCCACTAAGCAGTGCTACTTGGCTAAATAGAGGTGTTTACTTAAGATACATTGATGCGGTTTCCACCAAGCAATTCCACTTGGCTAAGTAGAGATGTTTACTCAAGATACATTAGTGCGGTTTCCACCAAGCAATTCCACTTGGCTAAGTTCCAATTCAGTTGCCAAACATTTTCCACCAAGCTATACCATTTAGCATGTTTGAGTGCTAACCAAATTTAAATTCCGTTCAGTCGTTATGAAACTGGGCCATTTGGGTTAAAACCAAAGTTAATTCCGTTTGATAAACCTCAAAGCTAATTCTGTTTGGTAAGAACCAAAGCTAAATCCATTTGGTAAGAACCAAAGCTAAATCCGTTTGGTAAGAACCAAAGCTAATTCTGTTTGATAAACATCAAAACTAATTACAAGAATTGGATAAATCTGAGACGAGTGGGAAAACATTTGTATTGGTCAACAAATAAGTGCCTTTACATCCTGATAAAGAGGTTGGGGAATAACTCTACTGGTAGTATTTCTTGAGGTTTGCTATGTTCCAGGGCCGAGGTATTGCTTTGCCATTAAGATCTTCTAAGTAGTAAGCTCCATTCCCAACTACGGCTATGATCTTGTAGGGACCCTCCCAGTTCGACCCAAGTTTGCCCTCACCAGGCACCCGTTTGTGATCCATGAATTTCCTCAAAACCAATTCTCCTGGTATAAATTGTCTTGGGAAAGCTTTTTGGTTGAAGCTTCTGATGAGTTACTGCTGATATGCTTCGAGCTTGATCAGTGCTGCCTCTCTTTGGCCCTCTGCCATATCCAGTGCTTGCGCGATGGCTTTCTCATTACTTGAGCTTTCAAATAATTCAGACCGAAGGGTTGGGAGACCAACTTCGAGTGGGATGATGGCTCCATTCCATAGGTTAGAGAGTAGGGCGTTTCTCCTGTGGGGCGACGTGCTGTAGTTCGGTAGGCCCATAATACATGTGGTAACTCTTCAACCCATTTCCCTTTGGCATGCTCAAGCCGCTTTTTCACTCCGTTGATGATGGTCTTGTTCGACGCTTCTACCTGACCGTTGCTCTGTGGGTACCCTGGAGAAGAGTTTCTATACTCGATTCTGAGGTCGGCACAAAATTTCCTGAAGATCTTACCATCGAATTGTGTTGCGTTGTTCGCAATTAGTACCCGCGGAATGCCGAAACGGACTACCACATTCCTCAAAACAAACCGCTTTGTGTCAGCCTCTTTCATGTTTGCCAGCGCCTCAACCTCAACCCACTTGGTGAAATAGTCGGTTGCAGCAATGAAGAATTGCCTATTCCCAGTGCCTCGCACCAATGGTCCAACAATATCCAAGCCCCATTGCGCAAAGGGCCATGGGCTGGTGAGTGGAGTTAGAGTTTTGGCTGGCTGATGAATGAATGGAGCAAACCTCTGACATTTGTCGCACCTTTGCACGTACTGCTGTGCATCTTGCTGCATTCGTGGCCACCAGTACCCGTGGGTTAGGGCTCTGTGCGCCAGTGACCTCCCGCCAACGTGGCTTCCACAAATCCCATCGTGAATTTCGTAGAGAACATTCTCGACGAGATTCGGGTGCACACATAGGAGGTAGGGGCCAAGGTAGGAACGTCTGTAAAGCTTCCCAGATGGTGAGATCCAAAATCGAGCTGACTTATGCCTGATCTTGTTGGCTTCCTTTCTCTCTTCGGGGAGTTTACCAGATTTTAAAAAGACCAATATTGGATCCATCCAGCTCGGCTCCAAGTTGTTGCAGAGGACCGGAGATGCAATACTTGGTTCTGGTATGAACTCTACCCAAACTCTTCTGGCATCCTTTGTGTCCACTGATAAGCCTAGGCATGCCAGAGCATCTGCGTGGCTGTTTTTGTCCCGACTGATTCACTCCACTCGTATGGATTGAAATTTTATGAGTAGGTCTCTGGCCTTGCCTGCGTACATAGTCATTCTTTCATCTCGAGTTTCATAGACCCCGGAAAGCTGGTTTACCACTAGTTGTGAGTCGTTGAAAACAAGAAATTGCTCTGCACTGAAGTGTTCGACGCTTCGTAACCCAGCCAATAACGTTTCGTACTCGGCCTCGTTGTTTGAAGCTTTCTAGCCTAGCTTGAGAGCTTGTTCCCAGATAAATCCTTCTGGAGAAATAAGAACTACTCCTGCCCCCGAGCCTCGGTTATTGGATGAACCATCGACGTAGAGTTGCTAGATGTTTCCGATAAATAGTTTCCATGCTTCCGAAGCGCTGGGTTTTCCTTATTCGGCGGTGCATGGCACCTGTGCCGAGCTCAGATTCCCCGGTTCGGTACTCTGGGTGGGAGTAAATTCTACGACAAAATCCGCCAAGACTGGCCTTGATTGTCATTCCGGTTGATACCGAATGTCAAACTCACCAAGCTCTACTGCCCACTTTGCTGTTCAGCCAGAGAAATCGGTTCGGCTGAATACAGATCTGAGGGGGAATTCAGTGAGGACATTAACGGTATGCCCCTGGAAGTAATGTTGCAACTTTCTCGAGGCAATAAGCAGCGCATAAGCCAACTTTTCCAGTGGTAGATACCGTGTCTCGGCATCTAGTAAAGTTTTGCTAACGTAATACACTGGTCTTTGCTCCTTATCAACTTGCTGTATTAATACTACGCTCACGGCGTGATCTGAGACTGCTAGATAGAGATACAGCTCATCTCCCGGTTCTGGAGTGTATAATAGAGGGGGTGTATTGAGGTATCTTTTGAGATTCTGTAGTGCTTCGGTACATTCGCTATTCCATTCAAATGTTACCTTTTTCCTCAAGAGCTGGAAGAAGGGCTTCATCCGATCTACGGATTTGCTAATAAACCGATTTAGTGCGGCTGCCATCCCGGCTAGTTTTTGCAGTTCCTTAGACTTTGTTGGCACTTCGAGGTCCTGTATCGCCCTGATCTGATCCGGATTCGTTTCAATTCCTCTATGAGTGACCATGTATCCTAAGAACTTCCCTTTTCCTACCCCGAAGGCGCATTTCGAGGCATTGAGGCGAAGCTGGTGGTTTTTCAGGATGCTGAAAACTTCTCTCAAGTCTGTGAGGTGGTTTGTAGCGAACTTGGTTTTTACTGCCATATCGTCTATATAGGCTTCCATGGTTTTCCCCAGTTGGTCTCTGAACATCCGAGTGATCATTCTCTGGTAGGTCGCTTCGGCGTTCTTGAGGCTGAACGGCATTACTCTATAGCAGTAAGTCCCTCTTGGAGTGATGAACGCTGTCTTTTCTTGATCCGGACCGAATAGTGGTATTTGATGATAACCGCTATAGGCGTCCAGAAAACTCATGCGCTGATGCCCTGCTGTTGAGTCTACTAGTTGATCAATGCGAAGCAGTGGAAAACTACCTTTTGGGCAGGCTTTATTCAAGCAAGTGAAATCCACACAAACTCTCAATTTTCTGTTCTTCTTCTTGACTACAACTGTGTTGGACAACCATTGCTGGTACTGTACTTCTCTGATTGCTCCCGAGGCTAGGAGTTTTCCGACTTTGGCAATTACTGCTTCGGTGTGCTCAACTGAGGATCTCCGACTTTTCTGTACGATGGGCCGAGCTGAAGGATTGATGTTGAGCTTGTGGCAAGCAAATTCTGGGTCCAACCCTGGAGTATCATATGCTGACCATGCGAATACCTCCATATTTTCCCTCAGCAGTTCCAGCAGCTGAAGTTTCTCATCAGCGCCTAGCGAGGTACCGATAAGGAAGTACTTTTCCGGGTCGTCCTCTTTTATCAAGACTTTCTCCAAATCCTCCACCATCTTTTCCTCTGGAGTTCCTCCCACATCTTCCAAGACTGGCTGTCCGGCCACTTCCACTGTCTGTACCCGGTTGCAGAGTTGCTTTGCCTTTAACGCTGCCATGAAGCAATGTTTGGAAGCAACTTGGTCCCTCGAAATCTGCTCAACTCCGTGTTCTGTTGGGAAATAGATGAGCTGGTGATAGGTTGAAGGGACTGCTTCCATTCGATGAATCCACGGGCGGCCAAGTATGGCATTATAAGGGGATGGTGTATTAATAACCAAGAACTCTATCTGGAGGGTTTTGGTTCCCACTACGACTGGCAATACTATTCGGCCGAGCGGCCACTCCGGCTGCGAATTTAAACCGACCAACGGGGCTGCCGCTGGGGTGAGATGCGGCTCGGAGAGGCCAAGCTTTTTGAACAAATCATGATACAAGATGTTCCGTGACCGCCTGATCTACTAGGACTCGTTTCACATCAAATCGTTTCCCAATCCCAACAGTTATGATCAATGCGTCAGTATGTGGATGCTGTATGCCTTCTAAATCTTTGCTAGTAAATGAAACAGTGCACAGGGGGGATTTTGGTACGGTACGTACCTTTTTCGATGCCGGCTCCACTGACATGATTCGCTGAATTTGAGCAGCCTTAGCGATCTCTTCTTTCAGTGCCTCCTCAGATTCCTGAGCCGCTGTCCCATGGATCACATTTATTATCAGTCGGGGCGGATGCTCAATGTTTGCTTCTGGAAGTGGGTTCCCCAGCTCGGCCACCTCCTTACCCTGATCAATGTATTCCCTTAGGTGCCCAGCTGCCACCAGGTCCTCCAAGTGTTGCTTCAGTGCCCTGCAGTTCTGAGTCATGTGTCCCCTGTCTTGGTGGTAGGTGCACCTGAGCTTCTGATTGCGCCGAGCTGGATCTCCCAACATTTTCGGCGGCCAAACAAAGAAGGGCTCTCTCTTGATCTTCTCCAGGATTCGATAGATTGGCTCCTTGAACACGGTCACAACGGCTTCATGGGATTTAGACTTATCCACCTCATTCACTGCAATCCCTCGGTGTTCTCCTCGATCCATTTTCTTCTTCTGTCGGGCTGCTTGTTCTGCCGATACTACCTCAATGGGGATCTGATCGTCCTCCAGACGAGCATACTGCTCAATCCTGGCACGCAAGTCTTTCAAAGCTGTGGCCGGGCGCTTGGTAAGTGATTGTCTCAACTAACTTTCCGGACGCAGGCCATGCTTGAAGGACATGACGGCCATTTGCTCGCTGCACACATTTTCTTCCAGATCGTTATACTCTTCCCAGTATCTCCTAGCATAACTGCGCAGCGTTTCCTCTTGCTCCTTCCTGAGGCCGAACAGTGTATCCGGCTCCTTCGGGATCTTAGTGTTGGAGACAAACCTGGCCAGGAACTCTTCGGAGAGTTGCTTCCAGCCATGAATTGATCCAGCGGGGAGTCGATCGAACCATCGAAGTCTGGTTTCTCCCAAGCTAGATGGGAAGACTTTGCACATCAGTGCCTTATCTCGGCTCCAGAGGGACATCATCTGTCTGAAATGACTGATATGCATCAGAGGGTCTGACTTCCTATCGTAGGAAGTGAACTTTGGTGGAGTAAACTTCTTTGGAGGTCTCATGATCTCAATCTTCGGAGAGAATGGCGAAGAGACAAGTCTGTCCAGTGCTCGATGTTCTCTCTGGTGAACAGTACGGTCCAAATGACCTTGATGTTGCTCATTTTGCCTATTGCCGATCAGCCAAGTGAGAAGGTCTTGAGGAGGGTACTCAGTTTGTTGACTATCTGTCTTCTGCCTCTTGGCCCTCCTCCGGTGTGACCCACGGGTGTGGCTACTCGCCGCTTCGTTCTGTGTAGGGATTGGTTGGCTTCGTTGCCTGGAGTCATTCCTAGGGAATTTCTTCACAGGTAATTCTCTAGATTAGCTCCTAAGTTGCAAACGAGAGGGCTCTGCTTCCGTCCTCTTCTCCGTCGGATCACCCAACATCTTCTTAAGTTGAGCTTTCAATTCCTGTATCTCCATTGCCATGGAATCTATAATTCGATCTCTATAATCCTTTTCCAGAAGGAAATGATGAGAAGAACCTCCGACGAATGGCAATCGATGCTCGACAGATTCGGGGGTTCAATTATTGTTTCCAGTTTGCTCCTCCAGAACTGTCGGGAGTGCCAAACCTTTGTCCTTTGTCTTTTCCGTCTGCGGAGTATGTGATGAAGGCGGAACGTCCTCTATCCCCATTGCCGGAACTGAATGTAGAGCTCAAAGATGAAAATGGTCCACGCTCACCGCACCAATTGTGCGTACCGGATTCCGCACTAGATGAAAGTAGATCGGGGCTTCGCTCTCAGCTGGACTATCTAGGGACCAGGGCTCCTGCCACAAGAAGAACCGTTAGAGCTGCCCGGTCGGGGTTGGCCGGATAACCCCTCCGGTGTGGGAATCAGCAATCGGTGAAGAGTTGAGTTTTTGTATGTAAGAGTGGTTTATATTGGAATAGTTCAGTTGCCTTCAATGTGAAGTTCATGTTATAGATATAGTGTTCGTTACTTGCTTCTCAAGGTGAGTTCATGGAGTGTGGATGCTGCCAAGTGTCCTTTCAGCATTGCTTCAGGCGGGGGACCACTTGGTAGTTGTCATTGATTGCATATTCTCATCGTAAGCATGCTGATAACTAACCACATTCCTTTGGTTCAACAACTTCCGTGATTCTAGGCGTGGGGGACCAGCTGAGGTGGCAACCTGCACATGCTTGCACTCATAGATCCCACGTTTCCTTGTGAGGTTTCTCCAGCTCGGTACTCATGTACTTCAGTTTGGTTCCGACGTCCCTCGGCTCGGCCTTGTCCAGGCTTTGTTCATGGAGATAGGCTGGGCTATTATCTGTTCGGCCCACAAATTCCGTTCATAGCTCGGCCTGCATCAGCTACGGCCGGCTGGCCTTTCCATGTGAGGTTGGGCCCAAGTCTCGGAGGACTTAGGCAGCTATTGATCATGAAGTTGATGAACTTATCTCACAGATATACTCATCTGACCTACTTGGGTTTGGGCTTTGTCAGATTGGGCCGATCCAAGGCTTAGACTTGACCCATTTCGCATTTAGCCCCTTCAGCCACCATGCACAAGCTCTGGTCAATGGTTAGAGACAACCCAAAATGGGCCTCATCGACCCAAACTTGAAAATTTATATTAAAAGAAAAAAAAAAGAACACCATGAAATGAAAAAAATTATAGTAAAGAAAAGTCTTTTCTAAGTAACAAATGGTTAGAGATAACCCACAATGGGCCTCACCGACCCAAACTTGAAATTTATATTCAAAAAAAAAAAAAAAAAAAAACAAGGGATGAAATGAAGAAATTTATAGCAAAGAAAAGTATGTTCTAAGTAACAATTATTTTGAAAATAAAGAAAATTATAGATAACATTGCTTTGATTTTTTCCCCTTTAACTTCATAACACATGCCTAAGTAAGCATAAGATGAAATGAAATAAGACAGATCACACATGATATGCCCAAAGAATAAAATGAACATAATAGCAAAAAAAAAATTGGTACATCTCTAGAGGGACATCAATCCATATAGAAAGCCCGTGTCTCAATAATGCCCTATAAATATTAATTGGAAAATCGAGTTTGAAAACAAAACTTGATGTTTGAACACAACAGGCTAGACTAGTACTGCAGAACAAGACAAGTAGAGAAACGGAGGAATCAATAGACATACAAATTAGTTGTGCTTTGAACTGCACCATTTCTAGCATAAACAACCAGGCGACCCATGGATGATAACTGCTTCAATACTTCAGTCTGATAAAAGATTCACCGTAAAATTTAGCCAGTTTATCTAGATTTGAGCAACTAAAGCATATTGCATAATTGGATTTATTGAATTTTTTACGATTAATTGTTCAGTTTTGGTCACAGGATGCTTTAATTGCAAGATAGGCATTTGCTCATTTATTGCACAATCCCACTTTGAATGACAAACCTAAAGAAAGAACTAAAACTAACAATCCCAAACCCTTAAAGCAGAGCATTAAAGAAATGTCTACAAAACTTACCGTCGATTTAGAAAATCCTTCCTTATCTCTCTCTCTAAAAGATTTGCCAGCCGATCCACCACTTGAAGCTTCCTCAACCAAATTATCACTACACACCAAGTAAACCAAAAAATTAACTCAACTACCATATTTCAAGCTGAAAGAGCTTCTCCTAATTTTGCGATAGGATTAACTAACTGACCATATAGTTGCAGTGAATTTCATTTTGCATGCATCCATAACCATCACAGTTGGCAATATCATAAAAGGAACAAGAACCATCAATCGTGAGCAAGAACAGCTCGCCCTCAGATACAAACCATCCTCCAGTTGAGGTCTTACGACCAATTTCATTGAACTGATAACTAAAACTATCTTCAGTCTCCACTTCAATAATCATTTAACCAATAAATGAAACTATCCCCTGTTACCTCTCTGACTTCATTCCCATCTAATCTCTCTTAACACATAAACACCAAACAGAAATATGCACAAAATAGGGAGAAGAGAGTGGAGCTCTTAAAGTAACCTCATTGTGCCAACACAAATTTTTTTTTTTTTTTTGAGTCGGGCATTTTTTCAAATAGTTAGAGGTTAATAATATTAGATAACAGTTATAGACTACCATCTATTACATATGTACAAATATACATAGCATATATATATTGATGAGAAATAAATATATAGGAGAGGATCTTGACAGACCTGATATCATTGGACGGTGCTGATCCCAAACTAAAAAAAATTCCTATGTATTCATTCTAGACACACAGAGGAGAATTAACCCAACACACTGATATATATAACAAAAAAATTCCTATGTATTCATTCTAGACACACAAGAGAAAAGAGATTATGAGGGAGTAGGAGAGCGATAGAAGATATATACAATCCCAACTATGCTCAGTCTAGTGTTCACTTCATGCTCGAAAAAATGACCTAGAAGAGAGAAGAATTACACTTAGCACCCCTGCACTTTCACCAAAATCACACTTTGAACCTTCCACTTTCAATTGTGATGATTAACCCCTTACACTTAAAGTCATTTGCAATGTTATACGTATGTCTATTTGGAGTCACTGAGGTTGATGAAAAATGACAACGAGCTAGATGTTTTATTTATTTTTATTTTTTTGGGAAAATTCGTAAAATCAACCATCTTACCACCTCATTAGCGCCCATGCACTTTTGCCAAAAATCTAATTTTGGCCTATCCAGTTTAAATTGTGTTCTCAAAAAAATGTCACATATGGCTCTTCTGCCAATTTTAGTCATGTTAAACTCATTAATGCCATATGTACAGAAGGGTGACATTACAACTTGACCTGAAGTGTAAGGGGTTGATTAAAGGGGCCAAAGTGAAATTTTTGTGAAAGTGCAAGCGCTATGCTAAGTGTATTTAACCCATCTTACTTTTAGTAAAATTAACCCATCTTACTCATTGCCTAAGGTCACGTGTCCGTCATCACCAAAGTTGTCTTGGCTCGGGAACTTGGGTACGATTGGGAAAGGTCATCTATGAGCACCCCCGCTCACCTGATCAAAGATCGGCCTATACTAAACATGATATCTTGTTTTCGAAAACACATGTGTTCTTATTCCGGTTATTAGCCTAAAAATTACTATGTGATGCGCACAACATACAAGTATAGACTGGATAGCCTAAATTGGAACAAAACATTTCATGTTTGTTTATTTGAAAATGGTTTGGTAGTGCTACTCGCAAGTAGGCTAAGACGTGGATTTGCCACCCTCGAGTGGGCTTAGAAAACATGATTTGCCACCTTAAGTGGGCTTAAAACACATATTTCGATGAATTGTTCCAATTCGAGTAATCCAACCTTCACCCACAGGCATTCAGGAAGTTATATCATTTAAGAAAATAGCTTCATGGCAAGCACGCTATCATGGCAACACTCACACTCATGCAAGATGCTAAAGTATAAACGCTTACCTAGTACTCCGAGCCAAAACAATAACTAGTTAGAAATCAATGCATGATCCTAGCTATGTTTAGATGGCTAATGCAACACATGCAACTAGAAATAGGCTCGGCTATTCTAAGATGGCATATGAGATGCAACTTGATAATCATGTATTCAAGTAGGAATTGAAATACAATGCAGTTAGTATGATGAGCCAAGCCCGGTGCATGCAATACAGATGAATGATGCAAACACGTGAGCATAAGGATGCTAATTGAAACATGACCTAAAAATAACCATTAAAAGCAAGCAAGTAAAATGGAGAAAGACGTGGGGTTGGAAGACATTCACACACTCACGCACACTTATTACAAAATTCGCCCTCTCGACGGAGGGTCCGAATGAATAATACAAATTGACTATTAACTAACTAACTAGCTAATTAATTATTACACAACACTTAACTAATTAAACAAATTAATTAAGCTACTAAAGCGGTAAAGAGGCCTCAGAAAGAGGGACAAATGCATGCATGCTCGGCTCCGCTCGGAAATCTATCGCCATGCTCATGCTGCCTCTGTTTACACTGCTCTGCACCTCTGAAAACTGTGAAAGTCTCAAGGATGCTTCTGAATCACCTTCTAGGTGCTGTGAGAGGTCATCGGCCAAGTGGAAAGGCCATCGGCCAAGGGGAACTGGTCATCGACCAATAATGGGGCTATCAGCCATAAATTTGTAGCCGACCGGCACTGAAGATGGCCGGCCGGCCATCTCTTCCTGCAGAATGCTATTTTGTTGCAGTAGGGGACAAACAGAGCGTGGCAATGCATTTTCAAAGCAATGTGTGCACAACCATGCTTCCTATCATGTCATGAACTCAAGGGCGTGTGGTTCTCGACCCCTGGGCCATCAATCACGCATTTCAAAGCATGACGGCCAAAGGAGCCAAGTGTGCGAATCAATATGGAATGAATGCACAAAATATATGAAGGCCTCACACTCTATCATGTTGGATCAAGAGCATTGGCGACTAAGGATTGAGGCATGTTTCGTCACTTCAAGTACGAACGTTCCTCGCTCCTTATGTTTGGTTTGACACCCCAAACCAAACACAATGTAATGCAAGCAAGTATGCCAAATACAATGCAATATGGAAATGCAATGCTATGCAACCTAAGCATGCCAAATGCAATAGGACTCGAGCGTGCACACAAGGCTAAGGTAACAAGCATGCCAAATGTAATGCAACCTAATCAAGCATGTGACAAAATGCAAACTAGCAAGCATGCAAAATGCAACCTAAATGTACAAACATGCAATGTAATAGGCATGCGACAACAATACCAACAACAAGGATGTGACAACATGCAATGCAATAAACATGCAGCGTCACACAAAACGCATGATCCATGGACTTACATTGAAAATGGATAGGCCTCAGCCACACCAAAAACAATGGCCAAAATGATGAAGTGATAGAATGAAATGCACAATGAGCATGCACATGCAATGGTCCAAGAGTTAAGGCATAAGGCCACAACACCCAAACATGAGCGAGGGGTGACAATCATGATAGTATGGTGACACCATAAGCTCTAAAATTCTGTTAAGAGTGATGCCAAATCAAACACATAACACAAGCAAGGCATGCTAATGGACTTTAAGTTCAAAGCTAGCCAAGGGACTTGAACCATGGCCATATCAACCCAGCCCCAAAGGACCAAGGTGACCTAAAATAGTCCTAAAGTAGGCCAAAACAAGGCTAGAACATGCATGGGATGAGGCCAAAATATGCTAGAAAGGTGAGCACAAAACAAGACGCATACAAGGTCAAAAGGGCAATTGCACTACACCTATTACAACCAAACATGGCATGACTTAGGCCAATAAAATCAGAGTTATGGCATGTTAGAATGAGCCCAAAAACCCACTTAGATGGCATCCCAAAGGCCTAAGTATGATGGCATGCACAATGACCTATTCTTAAGGCATGAAAGACAAACTATCCAAAGCATGGCATAGGTGATAAATGCAAGTGTGTGACCGAGAAACATGGACTAAAATTACATATTAGATGATGCCAAATCATAAAAATACTTCAAGTAACACATGCTAATGAACTCAAGGCACAAAGCTTACAAGCTAGAATGAACCAAGGCGATGCAACACAATGTATGCATGACCAAGACAACACCAAACAGAGCTTAAACATGGTGAAACATGACTAAAAGCTCCTTTGAGTTGAGCCAAAATATGCAAGCATGATGATTCAAATGCAAGATGCATGTTATGCAAACAAGCAAGATTACTCTACAAGTATGTGAAGCATGCAAGATGTTATCAAACCAACATGGAATAGAGTTAAGGCAGGTCCTAAAAGCCACTTAAAAGTGCTGAAATAGAACCAAGACATGCTAAGTAAACATGCTACTCTTATAAGCCAACAACACAAGCATATGAGACATAAGGAGAGGGGGGGGTCCCTCTCCTATACAAGACTCCAAAACCACTTCTCCACAATTGAAAATCCTTTGGATTTCAGTGGTGGGAAGGTCAAAATAAGATGATCCCAAAGCTCAAAAGTAAAGGCACAAAACAAGGCCAAACAAGGCCTAAGAGGGGGTAGACAACCCCCAACCAAAAAGTAACCTTAAGCAACTATAACAAGCATACAAAATCAGAACTTTTTGTAGCTTAGAGTCAAGCTTGAAACAATATAGAAGTATGTGTAAAATCTTAAGAAAGAATGGGGTATCTAAAGTTTAGAATCTCACCTTTGAAAAACAACTTCAAGAGCACAAGTCCATCAACTCTCTCTGATCAAAACCAGCTCAAGAACCTTAAAACCAACCTCCCAGTACCTCAGCACACAAGGATGGTGTAAATCTAGGTGTCTTAGTGCAAAAGTATGAACAAAACACACTTTAGAACACAAATGCACACACAAATGTAGATAGAGGGAGATATAGAGATAGATAGATATATATCACTTCTCCTCAGATTTTTTCTAACCCTGAGAAGGGAGGAGGAGTTCCCTCCTTATAGGAATCCAATTCCAAGGCTTTTTAGAGAAGCTAACACAAGGTGCAAATCCCTTCATATACGTGTATGGAGGGAAGGAATTGTGTATGCCAGTTGTGACAGCTGGCATAAAATATCTACCAAAAGCAGATGAAAAGGGGTTGGCCGGAAAATATGGCCGATTGACCAACAAAGGTGGCCGGTCGACAAAAAATAGTGTCGATCGGCCAACACCCTTGGCCGATGGCAAGAAAAAGGGGCCGATGGCTTCATGCTTTGGCCGATGGGTTGAGGAAATGGCCAACAAGCCACCCTCTTCCCCTAAAAGCAAAAACACAAGTGCTTGGTCTACAACCAAGCACAAAATAGTCAAGTTAAGAGATCTTGAGGCAAGCCGTGCGGCCAAGACCTCTAGGAACTCAAAACGAACACGAGCATAGATGATCATCGAGTGTTCAAACGATGACGTCCAAGTCTTGAGGACGGTCAAAAATGGGGTGTCTACAGTTGCCCTTCTTTGACAGAACTCAAAAGTCATAAAGATGACGGGAGTGAATGTCAAAACCCAGAGACGACCCATTTTTGGCAAGGCCAAAAACTCAGACAAGCATAGAAGATAGCAAGATATGTGCCCGCGGGCAGGGGCAAAATGCAAAGGACATGCACAATGCCAAGCATAACTTATGATCATGCAAAGAGAATTGTAACGAAGCATTTATGCAAAATACATACAACAGTTTAAGTGAGTGAATAAGAAACAACAGTCCTACACAATCCAACAGAGAGGATGTAAGAAAATTATGCAATTCTCACTGCACCTCACGCAGAGAAGATTAAAAGCGACTACCGAGGACACCCGTAGTCTCAAACACAACATCTCTCAGCGTATCATACGCAAGAGAGGCAAGAGAGCATCTCTTAGCGTAGCACACGCATGAGAGGAAAAGACTGTGCAAGAAAGCGCAGTCATCCAAATGCGTGCCAAACACGAGAGCAGAGGGGTACGTCCAAACGCGGTACGCGAATGGAGAAAGGGGTACGTCTAAATGCGGTGCGCGAGTGGAGAAAGGTTGCAGAATGCGTGCTAAACATGAACATGCGGGTACCACCAAAACGTGGCACGCGAGTGGAGAAAAGTTGCGCAAGAAAGCGCAATGCACTGAACAGTTCGGGTACGTCCAAACACTGCATGCAAGTGTTGAAAGGGGCATAGTCAAACTGAACCGGGACTTCTCTCGAATGAACCGTTCATACAATGTCGTCTGGTTTCATCATCCTCAAATGAACCATACATACAATATTGTGCCTGCAAAAGAAAGAAATTCAACAGGTACAATATAGTAGAAACACATGTTCCACGTTAAATCAAGATATCGTTTCAATATGAGATAAACACATGCACATATGATATGGATAGAAACATGCACAGCAATGCAAGTGAAAGGTGCGTGACAACATAACTAAGCGTGTGTGCATAACAATACAACTTAAGTGTGTGCGACAACGCAAGTAAAAAGGTGCATGACAATACAACAAGTGTGCGCGACAACGCAAGTAAGGTGGCGCATCGTGACAATGCAAGTAAAAAGGTGCATGACAATGCAACAAGTGTGCGCGACAACGCAAGTAAAAGGTTGCATGATAATACAACAAGTGTGCGCGACAACGCAAGTAAGGTGGTGCATGACAATGCAACAAGTGTGCATGACAACGCAAGTAAAAAAGTGCATGACAATGCAACAAGTGTGCGCAACAATGTAAGCAATGTGTGTAACAATGCGAGAACGGGGTGCATAATCACATGTAAGTAAAGCATGCGCAACAACGCAGGCAATGTGTGTAACAATGCGAGAACGGGGTGCATAAACACATGTAAGTAAAGCATGCGCAACAACGCAGGCAATGTGTGTAACAATGCGAGAACGGGGTACATAATCACATGTAAGTAAAGCATGCGCAACAACGCAGGCAATGTGTGTAACAATGCGAGAACAAGGTGCATAAACACATGTAAGTAAAGCATGCGCAACAACACAGGCAATGTGTGTGACAATGCAAAAGGGGTGCATAAACACATGTAAGTAAAGCATGTGCAACAATGCATACAATGTGTGTAACAATACAAAAGGGGTGCATAAACACATGTAAGTAAAGCATGCGCAACAACGCAAGCAATATGCGTAACAATGCAAAAGGGTGCATATTCAACGGAAGCATGGTAAAGGCATGTTATTCGTGATGTTGAGATTCAACTCAAAAGCAAGATGAAGCGTGCTCAATGCAAGGGCAAAAAGACGCATAACGAACGCGCTTATTATAATTATGACAAAACATTGTAACATAATATGCTCAGAAGTAATTCTTGAATTTTTAGAATATACCAAAGGATACGAAAAGGATATACCTCGTGCGCATCGAATGCCGTACACGGAAGACATGGTTCGAGATCAACACGAAGACCGGTTGAGTTTCAAAAGTGTACTTTCTTGCACTATCTTGAGAGATGAAGGTCCCAAACCACATAATTGACTCAACCAAGGGTGTGGGAGGTTCACCGACCACAAGGGGAGGCCACCGGCCACCCATCGGCCACAAAATGAGATCATCAGCCAAATATTTAGCTGATCGGCTAACAATTTGGCCGATCGGCCAAAAGTGGCAATTTCAGGGGCAGTTTTGTCTTTTGGCCACGGGTCTTTAAATATGGGGTTCCAAACCTCATTTCCTCATTTCTCCAAGCTCGAAAAACCTTTCTCTTTCTTTCTAGGTGATTTCCCAACCTTCGATCTATGTTTTCCTCTTGTCTTCGACCCTTTTCCGTCGTTCGATTCGCGAAACCCTTCCCGTTTTGTACACTTTAAACCGAACAAAACTCGGTTTTCGGTGTTTCTTTTTTGGTTTCCACTACTTGGGGTTTGTTTCCCCCCAAGTTTACTTGGTTTTCGTGCCTTTTCCAGACTCTGACCTTTTCTCCCATTTTTTATCCTCTCGGGGTTGACTTTTGGGTGGACCTTTCGCATTCTTGCCTGTTTTTCACATTCTCGGCCATTTTCACGCTCCTTTTGAGATGGCGGACAACATTCCACGTGGTGGGACTCCCTTGGAGATGGACGTGGACCTCGAGGTCGAGCTCCTACCTCTTCGTATCCGGCCGTTCGATTTGGCAACTTACAGGCCGGCGATACACGTGTTGCCTCCCGATGGCATCCGCTATTTCAGGAGCTATGCGCGGGGTGCGCCACTGGAGCTTTTGTTGCGCGAGCCAGAGTCACATCTGTCTTATGGCGCCACTGAGGTATATTCTTCCTCTGTTTCATTTTTTGCAATGTAGAACACATAACTGCGATAGTTGATTCTGTTCTTTAATTGCTTAACTCAGACACACTGATACATCACATGCTGTAGTTCATTATGAGCACACCCACACCCGATATCTGTGTAATCTTGAACACATGCACACACGTTGCATTCTCAACTGAACAATTCAAACACACTGATACATCAAATGCTGTAGTTTACTGGGAGCACGCCCGTACCCAATATCTGTGTAATCTTGAACACATGCACACACGCTGCATTCTCATCAATTCTGAGCGCATTCAACACTGTATTTCTAACACTGCTTCACAACTATTTGTTTTGAACACAGGGAGATTCCCATGCCTTCTGGGGGTTATGGGAACACTGCCGCCCGAGGTTGGTATATGGAGCTGCCCGTTGTGCTTCGTGCCTAACTTCAAGCCACACAAGCAGGAACCAAGATGGATGAGCCCTGAAGTGGTTCAGAAACTGAAGAAGAAAATTCTCAGGCTCCTTAAAGTAGGCTTCATTAGGACAGCCAGGTATGTCGAATGGTTGTCTAACATTGTGCATGTGGTTAAAAAGAACGGCAAGATGAGGGTATGCATTGATTTTAGAAATCTAAATTTGGAAACTCCAAAAGATGAATACCCTTTGCCTATAGTTAATCTATTGGTGGATAGTTCAGCAGGGCACAGGATTTTGTCTATGATGGATGGGCATTTTAGTTACAACCAGATTTGCATTGCAGAGGAGGATGTTCACAAGACAGCATTTAGGTGCCCTAGGAATATTGGCACCTTCGAATGGGTGAAAATGCCATTTGGTCTAAAGAATGCTGGGGCAACATATCAGAGGGCAATGAATACTATCTTTCATGATCTTATTGGAGGATACCTAGAGTGTTACATTGATGATATTGTTGTAAACTCCCAGTCTATGGAGGAACACTTGGTTCACTTGTTAGCAGCTTTTGAAAGAATGAGAAAGTTCAAGTTGAAGCTTAATCCTCCCAAATGTGCTTTTGGTGTATCAGTGGAAACTTCTTGGGGTATGTAATGCACAAGAAGGGAATATAGATTGATCAGAATAAAGCCAAAGCCATCATTAAGACCAAACCTCCATCAAGTAAGAAAGAATTACAAAAGTTTCTTGGTCAAGTTAATTTCCTTCGAAGATTTAAAAAGTTTGTGTGGACAGCAGCATCAAGCTGCTTCCGAAGGAATTAAAGCCTACTTGGCCAAGCCTCCAGTGTTGATGCCACCAAGAAGAGACAAGCCCTTAAAGTTATATATTACTGTAGCAGAAGATTCATTGAGAGTTTTCCTAGCTTAGGACAATGAAGATGGCAAGGAGCAAGCCGTTTATTACCTTAGTAAGTTTTTAAATTCTTATGAATGTAAATACTTAGCTGTAGAAAAGCTGTGCCTTGCATTGTACTTTGCAGTAATGAAATTAAGATATTATCTTTTGCCTACTATTGTCTTGGTAATTACAACCACAGACTTGATTAAGTACATGTTATTTAGACTTATGTTGAGAGGAAGAATTGGCAAATGGATATTAACTCTATCAGAATTTCATCTAGAATATGTCCCCCAAAAGGCAATAAAAAGACAAGTTTTGGCTAACTTCTTGGCAGATCATCCATGTCAAACAAAAAGCTAAGAGATAATGGACCTTGGTATGGTCAATGTTGAGCCATGAAAAATGTGGTTTGATGGATCAAAAGCTAATGGTTTGGTTGGAATTGGTGTTATAATTACATCACCACAAGGGATAGAAACCACACATGGTTTTAGAGTGGATGAAACTACTTGTTCCAATAATCAAGCTGAATATAAAACTTTAATAATGGGACTTGAGATATATTGGATTACAAGCTCATGCAATTGATATATTTGGGGATTCCCAATTGGTAATCAACCAAGTAAAAGGAATCTTCAAATGTCAAAGTGCAAGCCTGTTACCATATTATGTTGCTGCACTGCATTTGCTTTCTCAGTTTTAGATAGCCAATGTGACTTGTATCCTAAGATTCATGAACCGTAAGGCCAATGATGTAGCTCAAAGGGCCTCGAATTTTATAAGAAAGGGGAATACCCAAGTGGATATAAGTCAAGCAACATATCAGAAGTTAATATCACCTTTGGCTAAAAGGGGTATTATGGTAGAAGTTAACCAGAATAACTTAGAAGAGCATGATTGGAGACATCCAATCGTTCAATATTTAACTAGCCCATCTTCGAAGGCCAGCAGGAAAATTAAATTACAGTCTATGTAATATATAGTGTATAACAATGCTCTTTACAAAAGGGAAGCAGATGGGTTGTTGTTTGAATGTTTAGGGCCAAAGGAAGCATTGACTGCTATGGCTAAGGTGCATGAAGGTATTTGTGGTGCCCATCAGCTTGGTGTGAAGATGAGATGGTTACTTCGAAGGCATTCCTACTATTGGCCAACCATCCTAAAGGATTGCATAAAGTATGTAAAAGGATGTAAGGCATGCCAGAAGCATGGCATGATAAGACATGTGGCAATAGTTGATTTGTATGCAGTAGTGAAGCCATGGCCATTTAGAGGATGGACAATGGATATGATAGGGAAAATATATCCACCTTCTTCGAAGCAGCATTGTTTCATTTTAGTAGCCACAGATTACTTCACTAAATGGGTCGAAGCTAAGCCTTATAAGGCTGTGGATCAGACTGAAGGTATTGGATTTATCAAGGAATTGATCCATAGGTTTAGCATCCCACAGACCATAACTATAGATAATGAGATTGTATTTGATAGAAAGATGGTAAAATCTTTCGCAGCAGAGTTTGGAATTAGCCTTGTTAATTCCACCCCTTATTATGCACAAGCAAATGGTCAGGCTGAGTCATCTAACAAATCTTTGAAAAAAGAAATACAAAGAGTTGTGGAAGAAAATTCTAGGGATTGGCATAACTTGTTGTTAGATGTGTTGTGGGCCTATAGAACTTCTCTAAGGTCAAGTTCATGAATCACTCATTATGCCTTAGTACATGGACATGATGCAGTGTTGCCTGTGGAAATTAATATTAAATCCTTGAGGGTAAAATGCCAGGACGAGTTAACTTCTGAGCAATACCATCAAAGCATGTTATTAGAATTAGAAAATGTGAATGAAGTTAGAATTTTGGCATTCAATAGTATTCTTTTCCAAAAGAAGATGGCAGCCAAAAATTATAATAAGAAAGTCAGACACATTAGCTTTGATGAAGGTGATTTGGTATGGAAAACAATACTTCCAATAGGAATTAAAAGCCATAAGTTTGGCAAATGGTCATCTAATTGGGAAGGACCATACCAAATTCACAGAGTTTTACTTGGAAGAGCATACCATCTAAGAAATCTGAAAGGATATGTGCATTCCAAGAAAATCAATGGTAGGTATTTGAAGTCTTATTATCCAACTATGTGGAAAACACAAGAAGTGTGAGAAATGCTAAAGTAAAAATAAATAAAAGAGCATGAAGCACTCAAATAACAAATAAAGATTTCATTTCATAAAGAATTAAGTAATGCAGCTACTAATTGGCCTAAAAATCAGTACAATGTTTTAGTTGTTCCCTTACAATTGATTCTCTACTTCTAAGGGATGGGAACAACTGAATGGCTGTAGCTATGTCTTGTCTTTTGTCAGCCAGCCCCTAGTTAGTAATTTGCAACTTCTTAGCTTTTCGATCCAAGGCTAGGTTGACTGCTGCTAGCTCTTCTTCCAGTTGAGCTTTCTTCTCTAACAGCTGGGATCGAAACTAGGATGCATAGGAGTATTGTCCCTTCAATTCAAACACTTCAGCATGGATATGGGATACAAACTCTTTATCCTTTAGCAGTTTTTCTTTTATAGTCTTAGCCATTTGATAGATATTGATGTAAAAGTCTATGGTGGTTGCTGCCTGAGATAGGTGGCTTGAAAAGGCCAGATTGGATTCCTTGAAGGCCTGAAAACATTTAAGGAAACCATTCTTGATGATAGGCCTCTGTAAAGCTTTAAATGGAAACCTCGAAAATGTTTGGAGTAAATCCAAGCAAGTGGCCAAGTGCACTCGAGGTAAGGAGGCTTCAGCAGTAATGGAGGAGCCCTCAATAATCTCTAGCAAAGAATCAACAAGGATCAGTGGCTCAGCCTCACTGCTTGGTACCCCGAGCTAGTGAAGAGATTCCAAACAAACTGGCCAGCCAAGCCTTGAAGATGTCCATCTCCTCCTCTAACATTATCAATACAGAAGATTTTCTAGTTGAAGGAAGAGATAGAAATATGGAGATAGGTGAAGGAGTAGGAGTTCCCCTCACAGAGTCAATTGTCCTAGCTACCAGCAAGTCTAAAGAAGAAGGACTAGGGCTGGGTGGTTGGAAAGAAGTTGGAAGGCCAATGACCATTGAAGTAGAAGTGGTAATTGGAGTATTCTCAATTAGGAGAGGGGCAGCCAGGACTATAGGAGGAGCATATTGGGATGAGATAAAGGATAGATGAGGTAAATATGGAGTTAAGCTCGGACACAAGGAACATGAAAGACTCTACCTCATAAGAGATGAGAAAAATGGCATGGAAAGTGTAGAGCTGGGAAGTGGAAATATTGCCTGAATAGGCTCTATCTTCATTAGCACTTCACTATAAGTCTTCTTTTCTCCTTATGAGGTTGTTTCCAGTTCTGCAGAAGTTTGAGAAGGCCTTTTATCCACAGATGAAGAGGGAGGGGCTTGTGTTGAAGGAAGAATAAATGAACTGATTACTGCTACATAAAAAAAAATAAAAAAAATAGGGTATTAATTCCATGCTGAAACCTGGAAAGGGAAATTATCACAAGGGATTGAAGGAGGTTACTAGCTTTAGAAGTTGTGGTGGTGCTGCCGTTTGGAGAACTGCGAAAGGAGTAGTGCTTAGCAGTTTGTTTCCTCCTTGTAGCCCCTTTTGAAGTGCATTAATAGCAGCAACTTCATCCCTTAGTATTTGCTGCTGTCTCATCTTCTCGGGCCTTTGAAATATGATGATTTCCTTAGAATGCTCTTCTTTCAGTACTTTGGCACCTGCCTCATGAGTAGAGTCCCCAACAAGGCCAGAGAGAGAAACTGTCTATTTCTTCCTTCTCTTCAATGATGTTTCTTTCTCCTTCTCTGCTTCTTCCTCTTCCAAGTGAGCCTTCGGTATCTCCTCCTCAGGATCAAGCAAAAGTCTTCTTTTCCTCTGTTGTTGCTGCTTGCCTTTGAGGATATTCAAAGCTTGAACTCCCTGAGGAAAGTCTTCTTGTGAGGCTCCTACACCAAAGAAAAGTTATAAGTAAATAAGCAAGGCATCATAAAAGGAAGAGAAAGGGAAAATAGAAATGCATACCTTTTTTCAAAGTAGCTCTGGTAACTCTTAGGGGAGGTGAGGCAGCAGAAGCAGATACAGAGACAACATGAGTAAGAGTTGGAACGATAGGAGCAGCAGAGGGAATAGTAGTGGTCCAGTCTCTTTGGACTTAACTTGAGAGGGTACATCTAGCCCAACCAACACATCTCGAAGAGAGATGGCCAAGAGCACCTCCATATTGGTTGTCCACCAATTCTGGTACCTCTTCAATGCAGTGTTGTGTGGGATGAAGGAAGTGAACCTGAATTTGACCAAGTCTTGTATCAACTTGGAAGTTGCCTCGTCTAGTCTGGTTCTTGGCACATTCAGCTCTCTGGTTATAAGATTGATGTTAGTTTGGCTATAGAGAGGGACGGGAATTCCTTGAGTAAGGTTCAACAATGCATTTGTGAGCTTGAAAGTTCAAGGTACCAATGTAGAACTCCCTTGGAATCAAAATTGAGGCCCACATATCCTTATGAATGGAGTTGGGGCAGGTGTTGTCAACCAGGAAATTCCTCAGCCATGTTGGGAGAAGGGGCAACTGGAAGTTGATGGAAGGAGGTAAGGTAATAAGCAAAGCTAAAAGGGTAGAGTGAAACTCTGGCATACTTCATTCCATAAGTGGTAGGGTCTTGCACCAAGAATCTCAGGCACCTGGAATGTAAATCAGTGAAGTATGCGAAAAGCCAGAGTTGTAACACCTAGAGTGGTCCTCCTTAGTTGGCATCGAGGCGTTTTTCACCAAACTGAGAGCATGTTCTGTATACATGCCCGAATACATAAGGAGCTAAGGATATCTTTTTAACCGAAGTGAGAGCCTTAGCAAGAGAGGTGAATTCAGACATAATCCTATGTGAAGAGGTATATAATAAAAACTTATAGAGCCAATATAAGAGAAAAGAAAAGAACTCCCGATCAGTCACAAGACCTTCCTTTTTATTCGCAGACTTCACAAAATCACTAAAGGAAGATGTCAGAGGGGGAATAGAGAAAGAAACATTAATATCAGGATAATCAAGACCGAATAGAGTACCAACAGGCGATAACCCTAGAAGATGACGTATGTCAAGGATAGTGGGGGCCATCATACCATACCGAAATTGAAAGAAATTGAAAGCTAGGTTCCAAAAACAAAGAGTAACGGGTATGAGAAAAGGGTCTTCAGGAATGGAAAACCTGGCTAGTCGAAGGGCATCAAGGAGACAGAGTTCCTGGAGGTCCAGCATCCAAGCAAGAACAACATGGTTGTACCATTGCTCCTATTTTGGCCTCAATGTGGGCCAGCAGCGATAGAGACGGTTCATCTTCCAGCTTCCACAATCAAGGCCACCCTCGTAAAGGAGTCATTGATCTTCCAAGCGCAGATACAGAGCAGAGAGTTAGGTGGGGGCTTCTCTGAATATGGGACCAAGGACAATCTCCCATTGAGCATGGTGCCAGCGAATAAATATGTGACCATCGATAGCACACCGTTCCCGGTCTTGTATTTGTCACATTCTTCATTGATGATTCTCCTCAAAGTCACAGATGGGCTTACACGCTCGACGAATGGTATTTTAGAAGAAGAAGCCATTAGCAAGGAATTCAAAGAAGAAAGTGAACGGAAGGGCAAAGAGTTGCAGACAAGAGCAACAGGAGTGAAAGAAAGACTTTGTACAAGTGTGTAGATAAAGCACGAGAAGAAGGGTTTTAAAACCTTTCTGTCCAAAGTTGTCTATTTAACATAACAGGTCAAATAGACCCAGGTTCTAACCCCCGTGCGATCAAGGCTTTTATTTTAAAATCCTGAGAACACAAGAAAGAAGACTACCTCCGAGCCAGAATGTAGATACCTTATGAAGGAGGGAAACACATTTCAAATACCTAGCTTAGCTTCGAAAGGTGTTAGGTGGCTTCGAAGCCAGTTTTCAAATACTTAACTTAACTTTGAAAGAAGGTAGTTGGCTTCAAAAGGTGTTAGTTGGCTTCAAAGTTATTTTTCAAGTACTTAGCTTAATTTTGAGAACAGGTAGTTGGCGTCGAAGCCAGTCTTATACGTTGAATTCAAGCATAGTCAAGATTTGTTCACTTCAAGAATCCTGGAGGTGTGCTTTTAAACTTTCCAACAAAGGAAGTTTTCTTCAAAGGGATCTTCGTAATGACCTATAGTTAGAATATGGTTCTTGCCTATTCTTTCAGCATAAATAAGCACTGTGAAGCCAGTTCTTGGTTAAGCATTATAGAAAGTCCAAAGGCCAAAGGACTAATCTTACGCTTTTGCTTATACAAAATCCTTCGAAGGAAAATAGGGCTATTCTTAAGGGAAATTTCATGCTTTGAAATACCTGATTAGGCCTTGAAGCAAGATTGGTGCTGTTATTCACACAGATTATATTAACCATACAATTGGAGTGTGAAAACCTAAGATAAATACCATTACTCCTATGAAGAATTTTATGATTCGCAACATTTGAAACCAGGCATCAAAGCTAGTTGGCTGCTTCGAAGTTGTCATTCACAGATTACATAAATAGAGTAAGGTATAAAGCCATATTTGCCATGGGCAATCGATCATACAATTGGAATATAAAGCCAGACCATGACAAATGATGTTTGAAAAGCTCAGTTTTATTAATATGCAATATTCACATTGGGAACACCTACTTGGTTATATTCTCAATTTCATAAATGTAAGAAATGGACAAAGTCACAAGATCATGGAACTTTGTCCAATAAAATTCAATAAATACATACTCTTTTCCTAACCTATCTTCTATCTTATCTAAATTTGGTTTATCTAATTGTTGAGCCCTTAGTTGGAAAAAGAGATGCCGGGCCTTCAATTCAAATTCTGTCTGTTTAAGAGCATTATCTGTTTCATCCATTTCTCTTGTCCCATGTATTTCATCCATTAGGGTATCTCCTCCAAACTCTAAGTCTTCATTCTTTAAGTTCTCATATTCTTTAAGAAGATTCTCTGCCTTATACTGAATTTAAATCCGAGCAGTAGAGGTTTCCACCAGCAACTCACTGGTAATGGAAGCATTTATGTGCCAGTTGAGTAGAAGAGGAAGTTGATCTAAGAAAGTATAAAGCTCTGCCTGGGCTATAGGGTTAAGGATGTGGTTTCGAGAGATAATATCACAAGACCATAGTAAGTTCTTGTGAGGAATATCATCTCGAAGGACATCAAAGGATAAATGGAAGAAAACTGCAAGCAGAGTCTGGTCTCTATACTTTTGGTAAGTAGTAGGAAGGACTGGGGCTTGGTAGAGAGAAAAATGCTGGCTCTCGAATAGGGTGAGTTTTAGTTCTTCAATCCAATTAGGATTGGAAGGCAGAGAAGGAGCAGTTGGGTCCTCTCCAAAGGAAGGTGGGAATTCAGGCTTGCTCACACATTCTAGCCAGTCAGAGGAGCAACATTTTTCTTTTTTGGCTAAGAGTGAGGGACTGAGTCCCAAGGATTTAACAGGGTGTGGAGTATTTCGCACTATTCTAGACGGCGAAGTGGAAATATATCATGCTGAAAGCAAGTTGTCCTAAAGGCTGCAAAGACAGTCGAGGGGGATGTATGGATATACTACAGAGTTGCGCATGGAAGGATGAATTGCAATGGGGTCATCAAATTCAGGGAATCGATGGTGGATTTGCTCCCTTGTTTGAGGTTGAGTGGGTGTAGGCCAAGTTCCCCAGCCAATGCTGGTAGAAGTGTTGTTAGAGGAAGAGAAGGTAGCTTCATCCCATGCAGAAAGTTGGGAGGCAGAGGTGGAGCTTCCAAGATCCATTTTTGAAAGTTCTTGGTCCAAAGGTTTGCAGTTGGCAGATTCTTGGTCCAAAGGTTGATAGTTTGTGAAAGCATCCATAACTTGAATAAATGGAGGCGGATAAGCATGGTCAATAAATGCATGAAGGCTCTTTCAAGAACGAACATCATTGTCAAACACCTCTTCATATGTACGATCGATGAAAAGAAAGGTTTGTTTGGCCATGGGAACTGTATCAGCCCTTTTGAATACTCAGATAGTGGAAAATGTTCAAGCACATGAAAGAATTTAATGCAGATTAAGTGCTTCATTTACAGAAGACGTTTGCATTTCTAAGAAGATTCAAAGTCCATGCACGTCCTAGGACGTGAACGAAGTGCATTGAGTCCACTAATATCACCAAGTATTGGGTACATTAATGCGGGGGGTAATGTTGGCTACATATTTCTAATCACTGCTTGACACGTGGTACATGAGGGGCAATTCAGAGAGTTAATACAAGTCTCCAATCAAAGACAGACACGTGGCGGGTCATATTGGTTATAATAGATCTGTGTGGCACTGGGAAAGCTAGAAAGCGCAAGATGACGTGGCCCAACGGTTACTCATGAATTCAAATTCAAAATCCAAGAGGGAAGCCTAACTGCCAGAATGGCGTAGTGGGACTAACTGTGAGAGAGCATGATCAGCAATCATGAGAGGACATTTCGATGGTTGGAAGCCCACTTCGACGGTTATCCTTGGAGAGTATAACTAGCAAACGGAGCCCAAATTGAAAGATCCAGACTCAGATCCAGAAACCAATCATTTACTTCATATTTTCTTTCCAGTTTTTTACATTTCCAGTTCTTTACATTTTCAGCACTTCAATTCCTGTACTGCACTTCATTTCCTAGGAGTTGTTTCAAGTAGTTGCTGTAAATCTTTTCAAGACTGGGTCATTTCATTGTAAGTTCTTATTCACTCAATGAAATTCAGTTTTTAAATTGTTCTGTACTTGTTATTTCTTAAAAATTTCTCCTAAAACAAGCCACCAGTAAAAGTTCTTTTCATTGAGGTCGAAAGAACTTCAACATAATTGTCTGATAATTGGTTGGCAATTATAAATTCTGTAAGGACTTATTGATCCTTTCTAGCACGCTTAAAATTACACAATTAACCTTCGAATGCCAAAAAAACCAACAATTCGATAGTCAGCATCACATGACTTTACTTATATAATGTCCCAAATCAATCATATAGCAAAAAAGTTTATTGGTAAGACCAGCTGACACACTTTTATTAGGTTGTTAGGAGACAATGGAAAATTCATTTACTATGTGTTGTGATTTCTCATTGACCAAGAATATTATAGACACTCATGATATTCCGAGAGTATCTCATAATTTTTTGGGGAAACTCCTCCTCAATGAAATCTTTAAAAATTAATTACTAATTGTTGGTAAAGTGTATAACTTTATACTTTAATATTTGTAAAGTTTATCGTTAATTTGTAAATAATTTTTAAAATATACACTGACATGTGAATTGCCCTAATTGTTTTGAGGGACCAAGAATGACGAGCTAGATTGAAGATTTTTAAAAATATGATTTAATAATTTTCTTTTAAGTAAATTATATCAACCTCCCTCTAAAATTTGGAAAAAATATATATAGCAAGTAGGGGTGTTTGCGGTTCGATTGTGGTTGGGAAACTTCTAATTTGCCATCCGTCCACCGAATGGGCGGATTGGAGAAAATCAATCCGCATCCATCCGCCGAATTGATGGATGCGGATTTAGCGGATTGATGGATTGGTGGATGAATGCGAATCGGTTTAGCGATTTAAACTTTTACAAATTTTCAACATGATACAACTTGTCAACATTTTTTTTTGGATAATAATCCAACTCAACATAACTAAAAGATTATCAAGTAAATTGTCAAATACCAATAATAAATACATATAAGAAAACCATACATTATCAAAGCTATTTCATTACTTTTTTTTATTCAAAAACTATTTAATTTGATTTTAAAAAAATGACAATTAAACCCTATATTTTCCACAGAAAAATATCAAATATCAACCCTTGCCATTTGATAAAAGGATTTCTAAATTGAAAACACAACATAATATCTAAACTCTTTTTTCAATTGAAAACACAAACAGAATATTTGAACAAATTGAAAACACAAAGTCTTACAAATTACTAAAGATGCTCGTGGTTTGGCAGTTCGGTTGTAGCCAAAAAAAACTTCAAACCCGCTATCCATCCAAAACTAGGCAGATTGGAAAAAATTAATCTGCAACCGTCCGCTAGTCATCACGCATCTGTCTAAAATACGGTAGATCAGTTTGGTTCGGTCAGTTTAGGCAAATCAGAATATCTACTGCTCACTCTTAATAGAAAGTCATACAATGTTGGTAGAATTACACTAATCTCCTTTTTAATAATGTTAAAGAGACCAAAACTAATGCAAATAGTGTGAAGACACGAGATAAATAAGATCAAAATATCCATTTCAGTATAACAAATACGACAATATCATTTGCCATTCTTATGATTAATGAATTTCTAATGAACATAAGTTTAGTGTCATTTTTTAAAAATTCAATATAATTATGTCAAACTTATGAATTTTATTGTATTTTCTCTAAATTTTATGAGTTGTTAATATAATTTATCTATTGTTGTGTATGTTAGCAAAAATTTGGTTTAAGTCCAATCGATAGTGATTGATCAATATACTTAAATGAATTTTCACATAAAAAAAAAATCAGACGTGTGGTTAAGTTCTATGCCTTAAACAGATTAAGGACTTCCCTAGAGGTAATTAAATAAAGAAGAAATAGAACATATTAGAATATGTATAATTCAAATAAATTGTCACTTATTACAAGTTGCATGAACTTAAACAAGAACAAAAAACAAAAAAATACAGCAATCAACAAAAGAAAAGAAATGGGAGTTGAAAACCAATTTATCTACTCCCAAAGTTGCTAATTTAACTACTACTAACTACAAGCTAATATCATGAATTGTGAATGGTTTTTTAGATGGTTTATTTTCTTTGTATCTCTCTCGACCTATTTATATAGGTTTAGCCACATGAGAGGAAGAGAGATAATAAAATCCCATGATTTCCTCAACATATCATGATTTCCTAAACACCATCCATATCTCATATTCATAGTAACCACTTGGCAAATTTGGTGCTTCATTTGGTCTTGGCTCCTTAGTCTCAGCAACTAACTTTCAAATGACTGTAATGGCTAACTTTCTAGCCTTCCATTTAACATGTTACCATGCCACATCATACCACGTTCTTAACACATTTGTCATGCCATGTCAGCATCCCTGTTGACAGAAATTAATAATAATAACAACAAATGTGGCCAAGGTTATTTTTTTTAAATAGTCTATGATTTCAATTGACAGACCATAATCAAATTTGGCCATAATTAATAGGTCACAATCGACAGAAAAATAAAATGTGGTGCCAACAATGCCCCCCTCATTTAAATGGATTGAAGAATGAAATCCAATTAAATGATTTATAAGGTGGTTTATCACAATCTACAGAAAATATTTTATGGTGCAAACAATTCAAATTCTTGAAGAGTTATATTACACCCATAGTAATTTTTAATCTATCAGAGTCGACTAGTGAACACCCTATCTTTGGCTCTATCAAGTGACATAGGAGAGAGCCACATTCCTTATTTTTAAAATAAAACAATTCTTAAAACAATTCTCTATTAGCCACATTTTGGTTAATTAAAGAGAATTCACTGCATATACATTCTTTAACCATTGTTGTTTTTTAAACCTTGTCATGAAAATTAATTTTTGGTGTGATCGACAAATCGAAAAAGGATGTTGAATTCTAAAGCTCACATAATTAAATGTCATTAAAAATTCATTAATTTTGACACTTTGAACAATATCAAAAAATTACACTCAACAAACGTGGCTTGTTCATAATTTTCAGTCATTTTTTGCTTAAACGCATGCCCCCCAAGTTCATAATTTTCAGCTACATTTGACTTAAAATCACGTCCCCTAAGTGAATTTTCACCATCATTTTGTAATGAATTTTTAACATTTTTTGAGAGAAGGGGTTGTTCTTTTTTTAGCTATTAATGGCTTGTCACTTTTTGCTATGTTTGGCAAAACATCATGCCTCTTATGTTCATAAGTTTCAGCTTTCTTTGGCTTAAAATCGTGCCCCCCTACGTGAACCTTTATCAACAGAATTGTCAATATTTTTTGAGATAAGGGGTTCTTTTTTTTTTTTTTTAGTCATTAATGGCCTATGAAAATTCTCTAAAGTCATATTATCTTCATGACTTGGTGTGCTAACCTTTCGAACCACATTCCTTGGCTCTTCTTGAATGATTGACTATTCAAAAATATGTATATTAACCCTATGAGCCACATTATTTCCATATCTTAATTTTTCATTAGCCATTATGCCTTCAAATTTTTGGTTTTAATATCGAATTTCTTCAACAATTAGAAAATTTTGGCCTTTAAGTCAATGACTTTTTCCATCACAGTAATTTAAATCTCTTTGCATCAAATAACACAGAGATGATGAAATTATTTGAAATTTTTGCCTATAAAGAGAATTAATTTCTTCTTTTAGGGCCAAAATTTCACTCCGCACTAATAAATTTTATCATTACAATGGCAAATCATTATTTTCACATCATTTGTCATGCCATTATGTTTGCAATGAGCAGTAGAACCACTACCATAACACTGATAATTTTCAGAATATGAGGCATTCCACTGATAAGCTGTATCCATGGAAACACTACCACTCCATTGGTGGTTTGTATCCATGGGTTCACAAGATGTAAACATGCAACTTGAAGGCATGATTTCATATGCATTAGTCTGCTTCTTCATTATCATTACTCCAAGTTAGAATGATCCCACTGGGCATACCAATTTATGTTAGTAAAAATTTGGTTTGAGCCCAATCGATAATAATAATCGATAGACTTAAATGAATTTTTGCATAAACACAAAAAAGACCATATGTGTTGTTGAGTTATATGCCTTAAACAGATTAAGAACTTTCTTGGAGATAATTAAATAAAGAAAAACAAAACAAAATAGAATATGTATTATTCACATAAATTGTCACTTGTTACAAGTTGCATGAACTTAAACAAGAACAAAAGACTGAAAAATACAGCAATCGACAGAAGAAAAGAAATGGGGGTTGGAAAAACTAACACTGATCTACTTGTAAAGTTGCTAATTCAACTACTCCTAACTAGAAGCTAATATCATGTATTGTGAGTGGTTTTTGAGATGGATCATTTTCTTTTTATCTCTCTTGACCAATTTATAGACTCAATCACATGAGAGAAAAAGAGATAATCAAATCACATGATTTCTTCAACAGATCATGATTTCCTACGCATCATCCATATCTCATGTTTATAGTAGCCACTTTACAGATTTGGTACTTGACTTGGTCTTGGCTCTTTAATCTTAGTAACTAACTTTCAAATGGCTGCAATGGCTAACTTTCTAACGGGAAATTATTCAATATTCCCAGAATACCACATGTTTGTACTCCTTAACCAATCATCATTTAATATACCCCCTCATGTTTCCCAATCACCTAACACAATAGCCCACCTACCCACCTTTTCTACCAATCGTAATACTATGGAATACCACGTGTCCATACTCCAGGATTACTGAATAATGACCCTTTTCTAACCCTTCATTTAACATGTCATCATGCCATGTCATGCTACATCAACATGCCTATTGATAAATATAAAAATAATATTAATAATAACAAATGTGGCTAAGGTTATTCTTTAAAAATATTCTATGATTTCAATCGACAAACCATTATCGAATTTGGCCATAATTAATAGGTTACAGTCGATAATAAAATAAAATAAAATGTAGTGCCAATAGTGTAACATGAGACTAGATTGTATATTTCAAAACTATTATCAATTCTTGTACAAAATAGGCCTTTTCTTGTATTGTTAGGAGTTAGTCATGATTCTAATATTAGGAAACCAAAAGGAAATAAGATCGCTTAAATAATGATTAAAATATTAATTAGGATAAATTTCATTTTATTTTCTTGTGGCTTTGTGTATATTATTTAGAAATGACCTTATAATTTCGTTGTAGGTTGTCAAGTGAAATGCACTGTTAGACATTTCATCTAAATTAAAAACAATCCTGAAATATAAGTTAAAACATGAAACATTTATATGCTAATTTTCAAATGTTAGGTAAATGAGACATAGAGTAAAGCATGAATGTACTTATGTAGAAAATATTTTAGTCTTTTTCCCAAGTAGTTAACGAGTTTAATGGTGGACACTGATAAGATACAGTAGTAGCAGAGCAACCACAGCAGCAACCACAACATAGCAAAATTATAATAGCAGCACTAGGACTGGGAAGAACTAAGAGTTTTCTTTGAAGGTACTGAAACCTAGCCACAGACAAAGGTTAGATGAAAATGTTTGCTATTTGATTAGTGGTAGGAATGTGACAAATGTGAAGCTTCTTGGTTGCTACTCTCTCTCGAACAAAATGATAATCCACTTCAATATGCTTAGTTCGAGCATGAAACACAAGATTGTGAGACATAGCAATAGCAGATAAGTTGTCACACCAAAGAGTGGGACGAGACACAGGAATGTGAAGCTTTGCCAACAACATACCAAGCCAACTAAGTTTAACTGAGGTCTGAGCTAAGGCTCTATACTTGGCCTCTGAGGAAGACTTAGACACAGTTGGCTATTTCTTGGTAGACCAAGAAATTAAGTTGGGACCAAGGTAAACATAATACCTAGTAATGGACAGTCTATCAAGCACATTTCCTACTCAATCTGAGTCAGAGTAAGCATTAAGAATAAGAGGATCAGTAGAGAAATGAAGACCATAGCCTAATGTGCCTTTGAGATATCTGAGTAACCTTTTTACAGAGGCAAAATTACTATTCAAGGGTGCTTGAATGAATTGGCAGGCATGATTAACCACAAAGGCAAGATTTGGTCTAGTGATAGTTAGGTATTGAAGAGCACCTACTAAACTTCTGTAAAGAGATGGTTAACTAAAGGGTAAGTCAGCATCCGAAGATAGAGTAGAAGTTTTAGTAGCCATGGGAGAGGAGTAAGACTTGCAATCACTCATGCCTGCTTTGGCTAGAATCTCTGAAGCATACTTCTGTTGAGAAAGAACATATTCAGCAGAGGACTTGGTGACAAAAATACCAAGAAAGTAGTTAACAAATCCTAGTTCTTTCATAGAAAAAGTGGCATGCATTTGTTAAATCAAAGAAGCAATATAAAGAGGATCACTGTCACTGAGAAGGATATCATCCACATATATGAGTAGAATTGTAAGAGAATTAGAAGTCTTTTGGACAAACAAAGATGAGTCACATGGACTAGAAACAAAATTATGAGAGAAGAGAAAAGTGGAGAAAGTAGAGAACCAAGCTCTAGGGGCTTGTTTTAAGCCATAAAGAGCTTTGTTTAATTTGCAAACAAGATGAGGCTGAGTAGCATAACAAAACCTTGAGGTTGGACCATTTACACTTCTTCTTCAAGAACCCCATGCAGGAAAGCATTGGAAATGTCAAACTGTTTCATTGGCCAATCAAAATGGAGAGCAAGGCAAAAAAGAATTCTGATAGTTGGTTGTTCAGCCATAGGACTAAAAGTCTCATGATAATCCGCTCCCTTAGTTTGGAGAAAGCCCTTGGCAACTAGTCTAGCTTTATGTTTAGCTATTGTGCCATCTGAATTCTTTTTCAACCTATAAACCCATTTGCAACCAATGGCCTGTTTGCCAGGGGATAAAGAGACTAAGGTCCAAGTACCTTGCTTTTGAAAAGCCGCATATTCATCAAGCATAACAGCTTGCCAAGCAGAAGATGAGGCATCCTGAGAATAGGTTTCAGGTTCAAAGTGAGCAGTGGAAGTAAGAAGAGAGACAGAAGTGGAAGAGGAATGAATCCTTTTGGATTTAGACCTAGTAATCATGGGATGAGCAGTAGATAGAACACACGGAAGATTGATAGAAATTGAAGAGATAGGAATTTGAGTAGAATGATCAGTAGAAAGATGAGGAAGAAGAGGAGAAAAATAAGAAACATCAACTGAAGATGGAGTTGGTTACTATGATGGATCTGGTGATGAACAGATGATAGGAGTTGGGGGCTAAGGTGGCTGTTGTGAAAGAGAAGATGGTGAATAAAAGTGAGATTGAGGTGCAGTGGCAGGTGAAATGGGCCAGAAAAAGTGAACCAACTGAGAAACTGTAGATGAAGTAGAAGAAGAAGAAGCCTTAAAAGGAAAACAAGACTTATCAGAAACTACATGTCTTGAGATGTAAACTTTGCCTGATTGAGAATCAAGACATCTATATCCTTTAATAGAAGGTTGATAGCCAATGAAAACACAAGGGATGGATCTTGGTTGGAGTTTATGAGTAGTATAGGGCTTGAGCCAAGGATTGGTAGTTAGGTTTTTGTTTGAACAGAACCTCATAAGGGGTAAGATTGTTGAGTTTGAGAGTAGGATGTCTATTGATCAAAAATACTGCAGTGGCAAGAGCACCAAACCAGTAGAATAAAGGAAGGGAAGAGTGATACATGAGAGTAATTGTGGTTTCAATGAGATGCCTATGTTTTCTCTCAGCCACACCATTTTGAGATGCTGTATGAGGACAGGTCAATTGATGTTCAATCCCTTTTTGTTTAAGAAAAACCTGAAATTGAGTGCATAGATATTCACCCTCATTATCACTCCTAAAAACTTGAAGTTTAGTAGAGAATTGTGTCTCAAAAAAAGCTTTGAACTCTAGAAATTTGGAAAAAACTTCACTCTTATAATGAAGAGCCAAGTAAAATTGCTAAAATCATCAACGAACAACACATAGTATTTAAAGCCAGAAATAGAGAGAGAAAAGGGCCCCTAAACATCAGTGTGAATGAGAGCTAAAGGCTTATTTATAGTACAATTTGACAAACAAAAAGGTAACATATGGCTCTTGGACACATAACAATGTTCACACAAACTAGAGCCTTTATTAGACAGAAATGAAGACAGAGGTGCTTTCAGAGGCAGAGAAGGGGGTAGATTTCGAGGTCAACTGCCAAGAAGCAGCCAAATGTGTCTAGGTTTTCCTTAGTGGTCGAGTATAGAGCCTTAGCTCAAACCTCAATTGAACTTAGTTGGCTTGGTATGTTGTTGGCAAAGCTTCACATTCCAGTGCTTGTTCCCACTCTTTGTTGTGACAACTTATTTGCTATTGCTATTGCTATGTCGCGCAATCCTGTGTTTCAAGCTCGAACTAAGCATATTGAAGTGGATTATCATTTTGTTCGAGAGAGAGAGTTGCAGCTAAGAAGCTTCACATTTGTCACATTCCTACCATTGATCAAATAGCAAACATTTTCACCAAACCTTTGTCTGTGGCCAGGTTTCAGTACATTTAAAGAAAACTCCTAGTTCTTTCTAGTCCTATGAGTTTGAGTTGGAATGATAAGATACAGAAGCAGCAGAGTAGCCACAGTAGCAGCCACAACATAGCAAAGCTATAGCAGTAGCTCCAGCAGTCACGTATGAACAAGGCTAGGTAGTTAGTTTGTTAGAGATTAACTATAGTTTAGTTAGACAGTTATGGTTAGGTTAAGTGTATCAATCTTGTATATATGCTATCTCCTCAGTGTAATGTAGATTCATTCTATAAATCAATAAACACCACAACAAAACTGAGTTTTTATGACTCCACATTAATGACATACAGTAAATGCAAGCCGTGGGTAGTACTATGAGTTATTCCAAAATACCAAATTGGGGAATCCCATAATTCTCGATTTTCAGGTTTGTGCTGTTTTGCATGGTCGTGGGAGCCGAATAATTAGCAGAATCAGGAGCGTACGCTTTATAAGATAGACATTACTCGGCTCTAACCTGCATGATTATGAGGCTGAATACAATAGATAGGCCGAGTAATCATTGACCTATGGGGCCGAATTAATAAACAAATAGTGAGTGAAAAATGGACCGGGCCCCGACGCCTTGGAAGCGAGTATAAATAAAGGAACAACAGTCAAAGAAAGGTATGTGAGAATTAATATGCTTAACTTAAAATACAAGTAACCTTGAGAGTAGAGACTGACTTGTCCATTGGAGTGCTAATTCCGGCACCCCCGATCGGAGTGTTCATTTCCTTTCAGGTGTCTATTTGAGGATCAAGAGCGTCCCCTAGGATCAAAAGAGTATTTCCAAATCACTTCTCCACAATTGGTGTCGTCTGTGGGAATACTCAAATATATCCATGGCAGGCATAACAAAAGACCCTCCGATAGCCACTGATGAAACCACGCAAAGAGATGACCTCACTCCAACAAACATGCTTGGCCCGGAGACTATTGCCGCAAGATGTGCCTTGAACTTCGCCTCACCCTCGACTTCAGAGCATGAGACAATGCAGGTGATCATGGAACAAGCAAAGCAAAATGAACAGAGGTTGGAGAACATAATCGCTGAGAATGAACACCTCCGTCAAGATTTGGCCTTGGAAGTGGCAAAGTCCAAACAAGCTGTACGGCTAGTACTGGAATGACCTCCGAGGGCAGGTGGTCGACGACCTCAAGCCCGACAAGACGACACTGATAGCAACTTCGACTCATTGTCCCCGGAGCCCAAGAAGAAGGGGCGACCTGAAACTACCAATTCTTCTGAAGAGAGTCCCTGTATAAGGCATAAGCGAAGAAGAAACAGTTCCGATGAAGAAGACCAGCACGATCCCTTTGTACGACGGATTGCAAAGGCAGTGCTACCCAAGAAATTCAAAGCACCGTCATTCACCTTGGACGACGGTAAATCAGACCCCACAGATCACATCCGCCATAACAAGCAAGCCATGACGTTGCATGCAGACGACGAGGCTCTCATGTGTAGAATATTTCCGAGCAGTTTGGGACCGCTAGCTGTCAAGTGGTATTATAAACTGGAGCCGGCTTCGATTAAAAGCTTCCACCAACTCCAAAAATCCTTCAGGGCAAGGTTTATCACCAATGAGGTCCAGCCAAAGCAGGCCGATTCCCTCTGGGTGATGCAGATTCAACCGGGGGAAACCCCTCGTGCTTATTCGGCGCAGTATTGGAAGTGCTTCAATCTGGTAGATGATGCTTGCAATGACTCCATGGCCATCACTTCCTTCAAGATGGGGCTGTATCCTGACAGTGCCCTCCATAGCTCTTTGACCAGACGGCCCCCTAAAACAGTTTGGTTATTGATCAAGAAAGTCGAAGAATACTGTAAAGTGGAGGATGATGCCTTGCGGGTTAAAGCCGGAAATGTGACCAACAAGATGGCTCCTGCTGAAATTGCTCAACCATTAAGTTCTGTAGCACCTCAGAGCCCTGAACCACAGCACCGGGCAAGATGAGATAAGAGACGAGATTCTCGCCGATCAAGTGACCAATGCTCCCACCGAGCGAATGAACAGCTGCAAGTCGATAGTAGGTGCACAAGGCGCGCCGACAAGAAATATACCGAATTGTCAGTGCTGATCAACACGGTCATGTCCAAAATCCAACATCTTCCATTCTTCAAGTGGCCGTCGAAAATGGTGGGACCCCCCGAAACTCGAAGATGGGATAGGCAGTGCGGGTATCACAAGGATCATGGCCATGAAACTGAGAGTTATTACGCATTGAAGGATTACCTGGAGGAATTGGTGCAGGATGGTCGGCTACAATAGTATGTCCAAAAAGGCAACTCAACCAAAGTAATAGCCCTAAGACAGGACTCCCTGCCACTCAGCGTGATCCACACGATATACAACCTGCCAATTTCATCCTCGATGCATACGATTTAGTCGAATCCCGATCCCCAAAATCAACTCACTCCAGCAAAATGGCCCCATGAAGGTGCAAGCATTTCTTTTGATGATTTAGATTTGACCGGTGTGACGTTTCTCCACATTGATCGATTGGTAATTGAGTTACGCATAAACCAATTCACAGTTGAGCATGTGCTCATCGACCTGGGAAGCACATCAGAGGTTATGTACTACAAAACATTCACCAAACTCGGCTTCTCTGAATCGGATCTCTCCCTGGTCCCTTATCTAGTATTCAGCTTCAACGCCAATCCAGAGTACCCGTTGGGGAAAATCACACTACTCGTTCGAGCGGGCTCCTGAACAGAGGATGTAGAGTTCTTGGTCGTGAAGCTGCCATCGCGGTATAATCTCATCATGGGCCGGACTTGGTTGCATACTATGCAGGCTGTGCCAAGCACCTATCGTCAGCTGCTTCGCTTCCCGACAGCACGCAGCATTGAGCAAATCTGTGGTTCACAGAAGTCGACACAAGCATGCTATGTCCTTGCTGGAAAGACGCCGAAGGAGTTGCAAGTGAATTCCATTGAAGTACCGAATCAGGAGAGCCTCGATGATGTTGGGCGGCTCCCGAGTGAAAAGGCCACAAAAGACCTAGATCAAGTTGAAATCAACGGCAACCCAGACAGGTTCTTCATGGTCGGTGCCTCCCTCAATCAAGCAGACAGACAGCAGCTAATTTCCTTCCTACTCGACAACCTCGACGTATTTGTGTGGACTCTATGTGAGATGTCAGGTGTAGATCCGTCTGTTTTGTAGCACCGTTTAAATGTTGATCCTAAGTGCAAGCTGATCATTCAGAAAAGCCAGCGATCAGCCGTAGAGCACACTGCCGCAGTTGTTGAAGAGGTTGACTGGTTGCTTAACGCCGGGGCAATCCGGGAAGTGACCTACCCTATATGGCTCTCTAACACTGTGGTTGTGAAGAAGAAGAATGGGACCTGGCGAGTTTGCATCGATTTCACGGACTTTAACAAAGCCTGCCCCAAAGATTGTTTTCCTCTCCCAAGGATAGACTAACTGGTAGATGCAAGAGCACGTCATCAGCGCATGAGCTTTCTCAATGCCTACAGAGGCTACCATCAAATTGCCATGCATCCAGAGGACCAAAAAAAAAGCTACATTCCTCACCCCAAGAGAAACCTATTGCTATAAGGTTATGCCTTTTGGGCTGAAGAATGCAGGGGCAACTTACCGGAGACTAGTCACCGCCATGTTCAATGAGCAACTCGGCCACACTATGGAAGTATACATCGACGACATGGTGGTTAAATCCAAAGAAAAGCATAATCATATAGCCGATCTGGAGGAGAGATTCGGTATTCTACGCAAATACAAAATGAAGCTGAATGCTTCCAAATGTGTGTTTGGGATCGACTCTGGCAAGTTCTTGGGTTACATTGTTAATCACCGAGGAATCGAGGCCAACCTAAGGCAAATCATAACAATCTTGGAACTCGGCTCCCCTAGTTCAGTAAAAGAGGTTCAAAAGTTGATGGGGATGGCCACCGCACTCAATAGGTTCATCAGTCGGTCTACGGATCGCTGCCCACAATTCTTCCATACACTGCGGTAGGGCAAGGCTTTCGAATGGTCCGCTGAATGCGAAGCCACTTTTAACGCTATCAAAACCTACCTCCGATCAGTTCCACTCTTGGCAACACCTTCGGCAGGTGACCCGCTTATCTTGTATCTTGCAATTTCTGACTGGGCAGTCAGCGCCGTACTGATTAAGGAAGAGCTAGGCGAGCAGCGGCCAGTGTATTATGTGAGCAAGGCAATGGTCGACGCTGAAACATGCTACCTGCCGCTGGAGAAACTCATCCTAGCCCTAGTCATGGCGGCAAGAAAACTAATGCATTACTTCTAGGGACACAGCATTGGGGTGCTAACAAATTACCCCCTCCAATCAGTACTACGCAGTGCGAAAGCATCAGGACGCATTTCAAAGTGGGCTCTTGAACTCAGCCAATACGATATTCATTTTTTACCTAGAACCTCCATAAAGGGACAGGTGCTTGCCAACTTCGTCGCCGAATTCATGGGGGGTCTTACCGACTTCAAGTCTGACGACGTTCAACTTAAGCCGAATTGGAGAATTTATGTTGGGGACATTTGGCATTTGTATTGTGATGGATCATCCAATCAGCGAGGCAGTGGAGCAGGGGTAGTAATCATGGCTCCCGACGGCGCAATAATTGAGTAGGCGATCGAACTCGGCTTCGAAGCATCAAATAACGAGGCCGAATATGAAGCCCTTCTGGCCGGTTTGAGGAATTCACACCTTCTTGGTGCTCTTGCGATTCAAAATTGGTGATCAACTAGCTAAAGGGGGAGTACGCAGCCAAAAAAGACCGTATGGCGGCTTACATGAAATCGGCTAGCGCTTTGCTAGCCAAATTTGACCATAATGAATTGAATCAGATAACACGTGACTAGAACACACATGCAAATGCGCTAGCTTGCCTAGCCTTCGCCATTAACTCAGAGATTAAACGGACCATCGAAGTAGGTTTCATTCCGGAGCTGAGCATTGACCCTTCGGAGGAAATCTAAGTCAATGTCATAGAGCCAAGACTGAGTTGGATGGACCCCATTGCTGCATTCCTATCTTCTGAACAGCTCCCAGTGGACAAAAAAGAAGCGCACAAGCTGCGAAATAAAGCCCTGCGATACTACTTGGATCCGCAAGGAAAGCTGTATAAAAAATCCCTTTCTGGTCCATGCCTAGAATGTGTGCACCCGGACAAAGTTGAAGAGCTTCTGACTGAAATACATGAAGGCAGTTGTGGTGCCCATTCCAGAGGGCGCTCTTTGGCCCATCGAGCTATAACACAGGGGGTATTACTGGTCGACAATGAGAGCTGATGCTGAATGCTATGTGAAGAAATGCGAACAGTGCCAGAAGTTCTCCCCGTTAACCCATCTGCCTGCTGAAGAGTTAAGCTCCATTACCAGTCCCTGGTCGTTCGCCCAATGGGGACTTGATATTGTAGGACCATTGCCAAGGGCCCCAGGGAACAAGCGATACTTGATCGTCGTGACAGATTACTTCACAAAATGGGTTGAACCGGAGGCATTAACGCACATTCGAGATGCTGATGTTAAGCGCTTTGTATAGAGAAATATCATAACGCGATTCAGCATTCCAAGAGTCCTTATTTCAGACAACGGCACCCAGTTTGATTGTGGCGTCTACCGAGAGCTGTGCAGCAAATATGGTATCCGGTCCTACTTTTCTATGCCGGCTTACCCACAAAGCAATGGTCAAGTCGAAGCCTCTAACAAATCCATCTTGGACGGCATCAAGAAGAGCCTGGAGAAAGCTAAAGGCAAATGGGTCGAAGAATTACCGAGTGTATTGTGGGCTCATCGAACTATGCCGAGACGGTCCACTGGAGAAACGCTGTTTGCTTTGTGCTTTGGAACCCAGGCGATTATACCCTTGGAAATCGGCCACCCAACCCTGAAATCGCAAGTTTTTGATATGGGCCGAAACAACATGATGCTGGCTTTGGATTTGATTCTGATCGAAGAATGAAAAGACCATGCCCTTGCGTCCATGGCACGGTACCAGCAGCAGCTTGCTAAGTCATATAATCAACGTGTTCAGCTACGCTGCTACACACCAGGAGAGTTGGTCCTGAAGAAGGTACTTCCAACTGCCAAGAAACTGGCTGATGGAAAATTGGGTCCTAACTGGGACGGCCCCTATTAGATTGATTCAATCGCTGGAGTGGCAGCATATCGGCTCAAAGACATGTCAGGAAGGAGTCTGCCACGGCCTTGGAATTCCACGCTTTTACACAAATTCTATCATTGACCCGACTTGTGGGGCATGATACTTGTTCTGAACAGTTCGCCATGTACATCTCATTTTCTGTAGTGCAAAGATCTCTATTTACTCACTACAAAATCCAGTTCAAAGGTGTACCAATAAAAGCCTCCGGATTCGGAGCGCTCTTCGTGGATATCACGATTGGCCAAATAGACTTCGGATTCGGAGCCCCATCGGCGCACGACATCTTTGGGCCCAATAAAAGCCTCTGGATTCAGAGCGCCCTTCGTGGATATCACGATTGGCCAAATAAAAGCCTCCGAATTCGGAGCCCCATCGGCGCATGACGTCTTTGGGCCAATAAAAGCCTCCAGATTCGGAGCGCCCTTCGTGGATATCATGATTGGCCAAATAAAAGCCTCCGGATTTGGAGCCCCATCGGCACACGATGTCTTTGGGCCGATAAAAGCCTCCAGATTCGGAGCGCCTTTCGTGGATATCACGATTGGCCAAATAAAAGCCTCCGGATTCGGAGCGCCCTTCGTGGATATCACGATTAGCCAAATAGACTCCAGATTTGGAGCCCCATCGGCGCACGACGTCTTTGGGCTGATAAAAGCCTCCGGATTCGGAGCGCCCTTCATGGATATCACGATTAGCTAAATAAAAGCCTTCGGATTCGGAGCCCCATTGGCGCACGATGTCTTTGGGTCGATAAAAGCCTCCGAATTCAAAGCGCCCTTCGTGGATATCACGATTGGACAATTAGACTCTGGATTCAGAGCCCCATCGGCTCACGACATCTTTGGGCCGATAAAAGTCTCCGGATTCGGAGCGCCCTTCGTGGATATCACGATTGGCCAAATAGACTCCAGATTTGGAGCCCCATCGACGCACAATATCTTTGGGTCGATAAAAGCCTCTGGATTCAGAGCGCCCTTCATGAATATCATGATTGGCCAAATAAAAGCCTCCGGATTCAGAGCCCTATCGGCGCATGATGTTTTTGGGCCGATAAAAGCCTTCAGATTCGAAGCGCCCTTCGTGGATATCACAATTGGCCAATTAGACTTCGGATTCGAAGCCCCATCGGCGTATGATGTCTTTGGGCCGATTAGGCCTCTGAATTCGGAGCGCCTTTTGGGGATTGGCTAAATGGACTCCGGATTTGGCACCCTGTCGGCGAACGACGCCTTTTGCCGATTAAAGTATGGCATTCATACCAACCGTATCAACAAAGGCCAGGAAATGGAAATATTCAAAATGAGATTGTTGAAGTCAATCTCTAATTAATTATACAAAACAAGATTGTTCAAGTCAGTCTCTAATTATTCAAAATGAAATGGGATTCGTGCCTACCATGTTCAAGTCAGTCGCATAAACATAATCTAAAACGTGGGAGTATTCAAAATAAATTATGTACTAAAATAAATAACAAGCACGCTACAAATCAAAAACTAAGCGTTTTATTGAAATCAACCATTAAATACATAATTTCACTTTCAATCTACATAAGAATTACAAGGTTTTCTTCTATTCAGCGGCTCCTTCATCATCACTCTTCTCGATTTTGAAAACGGAGAGGGGGAAATCATTCTGTTGGTACAACGACAACGCGGAATCTAACCCTGCTGCCTGGAGAGCCTCAGCCTGCTGAAGTGCCTTGATCCAGCCATGCTTAAATCCACGATTTTCACATCGGCAAACTTCTTCGGCGAGTTTCTCTTTCGTCTTCTGAATTCTGACCAGTCGGCCATCATGGAAGCCTTTTTCATAAGCTGCGACCCTCGCAGTCTCAATCGCGAACATGCTAGCCGTGTTATGATCGACAATCGCATCACTAATCAGCCTTTGAGTAACCCTCTCTTCCACAACCGGGTTGGGGTGGCTAGTTGATTGGGGCTCGGTCGACTTGATTTTCTTTAGCTCACGCTCGGCCTTCTCGGCGCGAGCTTCTAACTTCCGAATGCGTTTATCTCTCTATTCTATATCGTAGCGAGCGGCACGGAGATGCATGCCGATCTCATAAGCGGTGTACAGTCCTTTCACCGTCCCATGAACGCCTTCACGAAACACTTCGAAGTCTTGCTGACCCACCATCGACTGCTGAACTTTGGGTGGAAAAATCTGTCGAGCGAACTCGACTGCCACATTTGGATCTCGAACGATCGAATCCACCTCTGTCATTGGTCTATTACCCATGAAGACCGCAAAACTCAATGGGCGAGGAGTCGCGTCAGATTTCCTCCCAGGACGGGGTTGAGGAAACTTGCGTTGTGGCTGTTTGTCCCTCCTGGACGACCTACTTCGACAACAAGAAGATTGGTGTCTCTCACGATCCCTCGAAGTCCTACTACCCATGCATGAAGGTTCACCACTTCGACTCATGGCTCCTTCCAGCTCAGCTAACGTCTTCGTTTCGCCTCTGCTGTTCAAGAAAAGTTTATTTGACATTCGCACTTGTTTAATCTTCCTCAAAGAGCTGGACTGAGTTGCTGACTGAGCACATAAATAAGACCTTCGTTCATGAAGTACACGCCCATTTATTCCCTATGAAGGCAGCATCTCCGAGGCAATCTCGTTAATATATTAAAACGTCAATAGCCTGGCACCGACTGAGTCATATGCCCCAATCGCCCCATCAGCCACTGTTATTCGGCGTTTAATGTTCGTAAACCAGCTGGGGCAAGGGCAGATTCATCAATCTAGTCGGCTTGAGTGCCCCAGCCGTTCCACGAATCGATTCATCAGCACAATATCATCAGTAACGCATTATTCGGCATTTTACGATCATGAACCGGCTGGGGCAAGGGCAGATTCATCAATCTATTCGACTTGAGTGCCCCAGCTATTCCACAAATTGATTCATCAGTACAAGATTCATCAGTAATGCGTTATTCGGTGTTATACGATCATGAACCGGCTGGGGCAAAGGCAGATTCATCAATCTATTCGGCTTGAGTGCCCCAGCTGTTCCACGAATCGATTCATCAGTACAAGATTCATCAGTAACGCGTTATTCAGTTTTATACGATCATGAACCGGCTGGGCAAGGGCAAATTCATTAATCTGTTCAGCTTGAGTGCCCCAGCCGTTCCACGAATCGATTCATCAGTACAAGATTCATAAGTAACGTGTTATTCGGTGTTCAACGATCATGAACCGACTGGGGCAAGGATAGATTCAGCAATCTAGTCGGCTTGAGTGCCCCAGCCATTCCACGAATCTATTTAGTACAATATTCATAAGTTCTTTTTATTCGGCACCTCATGAATTCATTTTGTTTATGATTAAATCAGATCCATAAATTTAATTAGCTTTTAAGTTTGCCGTCTCATGCAATCATGACATTTTGTTCTAACTGCTGATCCTCCTAATTATGTACTCATACAACAAACAATACAAACAATAACTTGAGCACAATATTAAATTTTCATTCATAAATTGGGCGCTAGCAGCGGACATATTACATATGAAAATCCAAAAAAGATGAAAATAAACTAACAAAAAACATACATTGAAATTGAAAATACTTAATAAAACTAGAGTGTCTCCCAAATCAATCATCGAGATCAGACTCAAGTGGCTCAACGTCCACTTGCTCGTATGGAATTGGCATGGCCAATATAACTCTAGCAGTAGCAAGGTCTTTGAGCTACCCATGTTTGAATCCCCGATTCTCGAATTTGGGGACTTCTTCTATGTAGTTCTCAAGGGCGGCGCTCTTTCCAGCCTTGAATGCCGCAGAAGCCTCAGAGTCGGCTTTTTCCTTGGCCTTCCTCAACTCTTCCAACTCGGCCTCCACCTTGGCAAACTTGAGTGATTCCTCGCTCACGTTAGCCCTCTCCTCGGCGTCGGATCTGAGCCGGTTAGCAGTTTAAGCCCTCTCCTTCTTAGCTTCGGCTCGAGCACTTTCCATCGCGGCTTTCATCGCTTCAAACTCGGCCCTGCTCCTCTCACCATCAGCTTCCGACTTCAGGCAGCCAATTCTTTCAATGGCTTCGTGCTGGCGGCGGCCTAGTTCGGCTATCCTTCCAACCGTCTGCAAAATGGGGTATCAGGATCATCACATACCAAGAAATATCGTATGCAAACCAAACCGAACAAGGAGTAAAAAAGATCAAGTCACATACCAGAAGGGCCGACTAGGCAGCTAACACTATAGCTACCAAATCCGGCTTTGCTCGAAAGGTGGCCTTGTCAGCCGACAACGAGACTGAGGCAGCGAAGCTCAATGCTATGGCTGGATCCTTCAAGGTAGATGCGTCAGAGGAGATCGACGTGTTTTTGATCTTCGGTTGAACAACGAAAGGAACAACCACATCCGACTCTTCTAGATGAGGCCGTTTGTTAGCAGAGCTCTCCTCTGAGCTGGCCTCTTCTGACTCGGCCAAAACAACTTGAGTCGTCTCGTTTACAATAACGGGTTGTGAAGATTCAATCGGGGTAGGCCCGGAACGGCGGCTTTCTTTCGCGCCATCTACATTAGATTTTTCCTAGCCATACCTTCAGAAAAATCGCCAGGTAGATCTTCCAAATCTGTAAAAATATCTCTGAAGGAAAACTCCACCCGACCCGAAGTGGACGGTGAGTTAGGCTGGTTAAGACCGGCTGCCTCAAACGCTGAGTTTAGAGCCTCGTTAACCTCTTTCGTTGGTTCGGTAACTACCTCGACCACCGTCTCTACGTCTTCCTCCGAATCAAAAGCTTCGAAACCAATTTGCTTGAGGGTCTTGAAGCTGGAGAAGATAAGATCCATAAGGTGGTGTTCGCCGGATGGGATCGGAATGTCGTCCGCAACCGAGAACATAGTATAAGTAGGCTCTCCCTTGCTTTTGTACGTTTGGACGGCCAAAATACTTGAGTGCAATCTTAATCTCCGCAAGGACTGTGTCGTCAGCCGAGGTCTGAATCTTCTTCAACTTATTGCCTGCAAAAACAAAGGATTAGACTTGAAGAGAAAGCCAAATAAAAGAAATATCAATAAACACAAGGAGTTACACAGTAACCTGGTTCGCCCCTCTTTCTGGGAACAGGGTCTAGGCGATCTTCGCCCTCGCCGAATTCCCAGTTGCCTCGGACATTGACCATTACATTGTCAACTCATTTGCCAGAACTGGCAAGCATGGTTACCAAGTGATGGTCGGTGTCCTTGGTCCTGAGAAAGTAGCGCCTGAGCCGACCGGAGGATTTGGCTAAGGCATAGCAGTGCCGAATCTCTAGAATGCCTAGGTTGATCCTAAGGTGCTGGTTCAATTCTACGATTCCCATTATGATTCGAAAGAAGTTCACATTGGGCTGGGAAGGAATCAAACCCCAATGGCGGAGGACGGCCCTAAGAAATGAGTGTAGGGGAAAGCGAACCCCGCCCTCCGCAATGGATAGGAGAGGGAAGACGATGGTATTTTGGTCCTCCCTCTCCATATCAAGGGTATTGTCCATCACTAGAGATATATGGACATCATTAGGGATAAAAAAATGTCGCCGGAACCTTGAAATACGACCCTCGGAAAGGAGGTCTTTCAAATGCTTAGCCAGTCTAGTAAGGACTCAGAGGTATTCTAAATCAAAAAAAAAATGAACACGAAAAATAGGATTACAAAGAGAAGAGAAGAAAACTTACAAGAGGAAAAGGAGACAAGGAGAGACGGGAAGAAGTTACAGAAGTCTCGAAATAAAGGAGGGATTCTGGCTGGCAATCTGGGAGGCTCAAATATTCAAAAAGTATGCATTCGAAGAGACTGAAGTTTCAAATCATAATAAATGCAAAAGATGCACGAATGAGGCGGGAACGTATAATGATGATCGAAAGGCGTGTGTGTTCTGATATTCACATTGGGATAGGTGAAGCTGCCTAGTTTATGTTTCTCTTGACTTTTCGAATTCGAAACCAAACACACCAATTAACTGCCATCAATGGAGAGTTTGGGAGGCAATTGTGGGAGCCGAATAATTAGCAGAATCAGGAGCGTATGCTTTAGAAGATAGACATTACTCGGTTCTAACCTGCATGATTGTGAGGCCGAATACAATAGATAGGCTGAGTAATCATTGACCTATGGGGCCGAATTAATAAGCAGATAGTGAGTGAAAAGTGGACCAGGCCTCGAGGCCTTGGAAGTGAGTATAAATAAAGGAACAACAGTCAAAGAAAGGTATGTGAGAATTAATATGCTTAACTTAAAATACAAGTAACCTAGAGAGTAGAGACTGACTTGTCCGTCGGAGTGCTAATTCCGGCACCCTCGACCGGAGTGTTCATTTCCTTTTAGGTGTCTATTTGAGGATCAAGAGCGTCCCCCAAGATCAGAAGAGTATTTCCAAACCACTTCTCCACAATGGTATATTTTGCTTCTATTAATTATAATTTTTATAAAGGAAACAAGGTGTTTATATGAGCTTATTTGTTTTCCTTGTTTGATGAAAACCAATATACTCATAGATGGACATTTCTCATAGTTCACATAGTTAGTTTTGTTTTTTTGTTTAATTAATGACTTATGTGTGTCTGTATCTATATTATTGATTTTTTTTTTTGGGGGGGGGGGGGGGAGGTGCAATGTATCATTGATTTCATGTGATGAGATCAGTTCTTTTTTGACATATATTTATTGAAATTCAGATTCTCTCATCAGGCCCAATCGTATGATTATATTGTTAGTGTTGGTTTGGAGAAAAAAAAGGATTTTGGTTCTATACTTTGTTTTGATAATCTTTTAATCTACTTATGATTGATGTCATTCCTTTTAGGCATCTTGGAATTTATTCTTGGTGGTGGAAAATGTATTTATACTAAGAATTGGAACAATTTGAGATCAAAGCTTAAAAAGCAGGGACTAACTGATTCAAATGTATGCTTCATCTTATGTTTTGATATTGCTCTGCCTTGCTTCAGGGTAGCCCATTTATTATTCTCCCTAAAACTTTTCTCTCTCTCTTTTCCTCTAAAAGTTAAAGTTCTATCTTTCCCTCTTAATGCTTAGATGAAGTTCATTGTACTATTGTGCCAAAATATAATTCAAGATATACTTGTCTCGAAAATATTTTACATTGCTCTGATATTGCTTCATCTAGTCAGATTACATTGAGGGGTGAGTATAATTTTTTAGTATCTTCATCTTTTTTAGTGTTTTAAATGTAATATATATATATATTCTTGATGTGCTTTAAGGGCCTCTAGTTGCGGGAGCTTTACTATTCTTTTAATTCTTTGTTCTTAATGAATTGAATGTAAAGTATTTCTACCTAGCTTTGCTAATCTTGAAGTGCACCCTTATTGTGATTTCTTGTGGTAAATATCTAAATGTCTCGTGGGTGAAAACAAGATAAAGAGCATTATTGGGAGATAAAACAGATAATCACTACAGCTTGCTCTGTAAGTATGTTTTTCATAATTTAATTTTCAAATCACTAAAAGCACTTAATATATTTGTTGAAACAAATTGTTGCTGCTGTGTTGCTGCTGAGTTGGCTGTTGCTTGTGTTGAGTCTTCTCCATGGGTTTGACCTTGTAGTTTGCTGCCTTGCTTCACCTTGATTGTTGAAAGTTGAACTGGTTTGGTCCCAAGATTTTCAATTGTTATTAAAAAATAATTAAAATGTAGCATGTTCCTAATACAGATTTGCATCTATGCATCTAACCAATTCAACTTGCTTTGTTTTGTACCTAAGAAACAAAATCTAGGACAAAAAAACACAACCATAAATGATTAATATTACATGTATAAGATTAAATTTGATGATAGTTGCAGCTGTTGCTGCTGTTGCTTGTATAATGCTCACACTTCAAGGTCGTTTGCCTATTTGTCTCATTATGATTAAGCTTCTTAAATACCATATTCTATAGCTATCTTCACTTTATATACCAATTGAAATTGATCATTGTTTTTAGACAAGAAGAAAAGGGTACCATAAGCTTAATATTCCCAAACTTCATCATTCTTCATTTTTCTTCCTCTAGTGAAGGAAAAAGTTAATTTTCTCCTGGTGATTATTATGCTAATTCTTTCACTTGAACCTTCGTTGTAGATCTCAGAATCATATGAATTCTTATTATGGCACATGATTATTGTTTCGATGCATGCATGGCTTCAAACCCTAAAATTCATGAACTCTCATCAATTAATTAAATATTTATAATTTTGGTTTAAAACTTACATACTGATATTCCCAAAGTGACAGCTGAATCTAAGGATGAGACTTCAATTTCGTTGATGCAATGATATTTTACCATTTTTTTTTTGTTTACAAATATAAGTTCGCCTTTAAGGTCCTATGGTTTTCTAGGATTTGTTAGTTCCACAATTTTTGTTTTTTAAAGTTGTTTTGTGTCTTTTATTTATTAGCGCCTATGTGTGGTTGTCACTTTAGTTTTTTTTTTTTTTTTTTGATTATTTTGATTGGTGGGTTTGTTGGATTTCCTATTTCCTCGATTTCGTTCAAGTGTTTGGATGAAGTGTGGTGGATACGATTTTCATAACAAATAATCTGCTCTCTCTTCCTCTTCCCCCCACCCAACTGCTTCTTCTTCTTCTTCTTCTTCTTCTTCTTCTTCTTCTTCTTCCTCTCTCTCTCTCTCTCTCTCTCTCTCTCTCTCTCTCTCTGCTTCTGCTTCTTTTACTAGACCATGTCAAAGCTTTCATCCTCTTCACTTTACTGCCTTGCTTTTTCTTTTTTCCTACTTCGATAATTGTTGTTTTGGAAACTTGGATGTTCATATAATATTTTTTTTTTGTTTAATGTTAGTATTTTAATGTTGGATGCTCTATTTTTTGGTTTTTGAAATTCTTTAAATGTTTGCGTAGTCCATTTCCAATCCTCACCTACACTTTTACTCAAAATTATGCTTTTATATATAATTTTGAATTTCTATATTGGTGTGTAAGCTAAGAGCAAGACACCAAAGTACATAACTAGAGGAGCAAATTGAGCCTTTTTTTAAATATTAAATTTAAATTTCATTCATTAATTGATATATGTGAAGCCTCTAGTTAAAATGAAGAGGAGAAATAAACTATCTTCTAAAATCACAAATCAGAGTAGTGGGATTCATGTAAACAATAACACTCTGAAGGTACTCTGTAGAAAATGCTAGACTTCTAACATTTTGTACCTAAATTTAAGAATTGCAATAAAATGCCATTGATGTTTGCTTCTTTTGCTTTATTTTTAGACTACTTTCCTGTACTGTACTAGTTGCCTTTCTGAATTGGTTCCTTGGTGGTGGTCAACGTGAGTGATTTTGATGTACATTCTTACTGACCTATGTAGAATGTGCATCACTGTTGAGCATTCCTCGTGGTAAATGGTATTGTAAATATTGCCAGAACATGTTCCAAAGGGAGAAGTTTGTGGAGCATAATGCTAATGTTGTAGCAGCTGGAAGAGTTTCAAGAGTTGATCTTATTAAATAGATAACCAAGCGCTGCATTCGAATTGTCAAAAATCCAGAAGATGCTGAGCTCATTGCATATGTTTTGTGTAGGTACTGGTTACGCTATGCAAGATTAATTGTCAATCCTTAGAGTTTTTTTAATGATTTTTATTGTTGTTCATTCTGAGTTTGACATTGTTCTTATATTAAACTTTACCTTTAGTTAATATCATCCTTTTTTCTTCATTTGTTGGTTATCTAGAGGTTGATGTTTTTCAATTTGCCTTATACAAAGATTATCAGTTTAGAAAATTTGGATTTGGTCCACACATAGTAATAGTTTGTGATCAAATACTCTCTGTTCTTAATGTTAGTTCATCTATTTTTTTATTTTTTTTAAATTTATCTATTTTTTCATCCTAGTTACAAAGTGATTTGAATCATAGTTGTCAAATTATGAATTGAAATTTCCTTTTTGTTGAATTGTGAATCGATTTGGGTTGCAAACCGTAAAGATTTTGTTTTAATTTTTGATACAAAAAAATATATCTAAACATACAGATATTAAAGATACACTATAAATACGATATAAATAAATGAATTGCTTCTTTTAAATGATGGACATGGGTGTAATAGGGAAGATGCTTCTGTCTATGTTTAGTTTCATATATTATGAATAGACTCGTATAGATATTGATAGGTGTTGGAGATATTGATCGAAATGTCAACCTCATTAATATGTAATTGCCCTTGTTAACTTATTTATCATAGTGATCTGCTCTCGATTTTTGTTATTTTCATAGAGAGCGGCCTAAGTTTCAATTAAAGGACGATGAAGAAACCTCTGAAAATGTTCCTATAGGGGAGGCATCTAGTACCATGAAGGCGATAAGAGACACAAAAGGTAAAGGAACTGTCCGAGCCAGGTGGGTTGAATCTGCTAGGTGCTTGTTCTAGGGCACAAGTCGAGTGTTAATGCAATTGGATCAGCTCATGATGGTGAACTGACAAGAAGTTATTTGGGTAAATTTTGTATGGTTTTTATAACTTAATGATAGTTTTTTTGGATGATTTAGACCATTTTGGATGGTTTTGAACTCGATAGTTTTTTATGTTTAGAAACATAATTTTTAGATGATTTAGAATGCATAGATAATTTTTGGATATTCAGAACTTATGGATAGGTTTTTTTGGATGTTTGAAACAATATTTTGATTGTTGATTGATATATATATATGTTTGTAAAGCTTGTTTGTAATGTTTTCTTATATTGTACAAGTGAAATAAAACTTGCGGATTTTTATTTTTTATTTTTAAAAAATAAACATATTCTACAGCATGTAAAAAATGATGCGAATCTTGGGCTATCTAGGGAAGGCAAAATAGGTTATTATATTAAATATTCAACGACTAGCAATGAACGTCGTGGTTTGTCCCTTTAATTAACGGTGTGCAAAAGTAGTCGTAGAAAAGTCAAGCACGAGGACCAAGATTCGCCGTTAAATATTTTTTATGGCGTACCACGGCATGCCGTTTAAGTGAATGACTTTCCATGACTGGTCATAACACATCTTTACTTTGTGCGTCGTAGAATCGTTTCCACGACGTGCATTTGGTACTATAAAAACCCTTTTTTGTTATAGTGAAAATTGATATCTTCTTGTTTTCTCTTTAGACATGGGGTACCTGCTATGCTTAGCACACGGCAGGATCTGCTGTCCTACAAAATGGCGTCACATTATGTGCTTGTAATCCTACGCCTACAAAACCACTGTCTGCCTACGGGACCAAAGCATTTTATTTTTATTTTATTTTTTTACTGATTTAGTTAAAACCATATTGGTGTATCATTTTAAGTTCGTGTAAAAAATATTTTAATACTAACTTATTTCGCTTGATTATTTTGTATGATCGTATTGTGTAATTTCGAGTTCATTTAAGAATTATTTCTAACACTAACTCAATGTGTTTACTATTTCGTGTTATTGTATTGTTTCACTACAAAAAAATTAAGGTTTTAGAGATTAAAGTTTAAAGAAAATTATTTTTTAAGAACCAAATATTTTTGTTACGAAAAGTGTCGTTAATGTCTGCGGTTCGGTACTATTTGAATTTTGACCTTTGTGTTATTTTGATTCTTGTCATTTCAATTAATTTGATCGTGATCCTTAATTTTAAATTTTGTATTAATTTGATCTAATTGATAATGTTAATTAGATTTTTTAAGAAAAATAGTTACTGAGTTAATTGAGATTAACTCATTAAATTGAATAAATTTGTAATTTTCCCTATGTAAATATAACAGATGCTACTCATGTGCACACTTAAATTTATCATCAAAAAAAAAAAAAAAAAAAGAAAATAAAAAAAAGGAGATGAGTGTAGAGACAGAGTGAAAACAAGTAATGTAATGTTGTTTAAAATGACAACAACAGACAATACATTCTAAGGTGTACAACAAATTAAATAATAAAAAATACTCCCCCACCACCCCCCCCCCCCAAAAAAAATCTAACTCCTCAAAACCACACATGTATGAGGAACTTTATTACACACTGCATATATATAAGGGAAAGATGAATGGGATGCTATGACTAGGTGGCATGGTTCTTAGTTTGATGGAGAAGGTGAGAAGAATGGAATACTAGGCATTGTTGTTATTGGGATGGTTGGGATGGAAGGAATCGTTATGGGAATGGTGGGCAGTGAAGTAGCCGACAGTGGTGGGAGAGTCAACTTAGGAACAGTGGGCATGGTTGGCAGCGTTGGATTGGGCAAAGTGGATAGAATTTGGGTAGTTGGAAGCGGTGGCAATGTGGGCAAAGGCATACTTGGCAATGGTGGCAATATGGCTTGGGGGCACGGTCGGCATTGCAGGCAGTGGAGGGAGTGTGACCTTAGGCATATATGGAATTGTGGGCACTGTTTGTAGTAGGTTGCGAGCTTCCAGGCATATGTGGATGCTTGATAATGACAGCATGACAGCCAAAGATAGAACAATACTACAATGATAAGAAGCCATTGTTTTTCAGGTCTGAAAGGCTTATGGGTTGGGTTTCTTTGAATATGAGTGATATTGTGCTGAAAGTAGTGCTTTTTTGGATTGAAGATAACAACATGAATTAGTGGGTATTTATAGAGAAGAAATGCTAGAAGATCAGTCAAACATGTTTGGAAAGCACAATGTGAGTTTGATGAGATGTGGTTGGCGCAAGTGTTGTGAAACACCAGTTTGTTCAACTACGATAAATGCAAATGCCAAGTAACCCAAGCAAACTTAGGTAGTTATTATGACTTATAGCTCTCACTTGCACATGAAAAATGTTAAAGATTCCAAAAGTTTAATTAAAATTTCTACCAAATGTCTTATATGCGTGTGGAACTCACATGAGACCCATATGGTGCGGGTTTTATACCCACGTGAAACATTTAGTAGAAATTTTAGTAGAACTTTTGGGGCCTTTAGCATCACTCTTTGCACATATGCCCATTTGAAAGGGGTGTCACTGGTTGAGTCATAATTTTATTCTCAAGAGGCCAATCAATTAGGTCTACTAAAATTTATTTAATGGGTTGTTCAACTAGTTGTTTGAAAACTTTTAATTATACAAAATGGGTGAAAAATTAACTTTCAAACCATTGAAATAAAAAGTAGAATAATTTACTCGGAAAGCAATTCACAAATCTATGAACCAAGCGTGATCAATTTTCAACATGTTCATCAAATAACTCGTCGAATTTTTCCCCCACAAATCTATGAATGTAGTTTGACAGATTAATACAATTGAACTTACCTAATACAAAAGGAGCAATAGTAATTTCCACAAGTGTTTCAACTTCTGGAATGCTGTAGTAATAGAAATTTTATCATTTTGTCTAGCACTCTCTTCACAAGTCTAGCCTGTGTTATTGTAAATGTATATAGTCCGACTGATGGTGCTAGCAGGAAGGGGTTATGGGAAACTTTGAAGAATTTAAAGAGAAGTTTTATTAACCCTTGGTGCTTGGGGGGTGATTTCAATGAGGTTAGGAAATTAGCTGAGAGGGTGGGTTGTTCCCAAAGGAGTGGAGGTATGAAGGATTTTAATGAGCTAATTGATAATCTGGAAGTGTGTGACTTACCAATGTTGGGGAGAAAGTTCACTTGGTGTAATTCTCAAGAAGGTGCCAAATGGAGTAGGCTGGACAGGCTTTTACTCAGCCCAGATTGGTTGCAAAAGTTTAATTTTAAACTATGGGGATTACCAAGAAGGCTCTCAGATCATTGTCCTATTTTAATGATGGAAGATGGGAGGGATTGGAGCCCAAAGCCATTTAGGTTTCTAAATGCCTAGACCCTTCATACGAATTTTAAAATTTTTGTGCAGAAAATTTGGGCTAAATCTCATATAAATGGCTGGGCTAGATTCAAATGTTTAAGGAAACTGAGATCACTTAAAGCAGCATTGAAAAGATGGAACCCTAAGATTTTTGGTAAGGTGGACTTTAAACTCAAGCAACTGGAGGAGGAGATACATGACTTGGATTTGGTAGCTTAACAAAGACGACTTACTGATGCAGAGAGATCTAGGCTCAGGGAGGTAAAAGGTGAAGCATGGAACTTGAGTAAAATGGTAGAATGGTTATGCTTGCAAAAGTCTAGAGCTAACTGGTTATTAAAAGGGGATAGAAATACCAAAATTTTCTATGTCATGGCTTCCACAAGAAGGAATAGGAATGCATTATGCTCAATTGAGGTTAATGGGGCCTTAAAAGAAGATCTGAGGGAAATAAGAATTGAAGTACTTAATCACTTTCAGAGGCAGTTTGCAGAATCATGGTTCAACAGGCCAAGCTTATCTGGTCCTTTTAAATCTATTGGGGATGAAGAGGTGCAAGTTGCTTTGGAAGCTGAGTTCATAGAATCTGAAGTTGTGGCAACTCTTAATAACTGTGATGGTAACAAGGCCCTTGGGCCTGATGGTTTTAACCTTGTGATGTTCCAGAAGTGCTGGCAAATAATTAAAGGGGATGTGATGCAGTTCATGAGAGAGTTCCACACCAACTCAAAGTTGGTCTTTGGTATTAATAGCTCATTTGTAGCTTTGCTTCCAAAGAATGAAAATCCGTCTTCTCTCAGTGACTTCAGACCTATAGTCTCATTGGATCATTGTACAAAGTGCTATCCAAAGTTTTATCCAGTAGACTTAAAGTAGTATTACCCAAGATCATTAGTGAATCTCAATCAGCTTTTATAGGGGGTAGAAGTATTCTTGATGGCATCTTGGTTGCTAATGAGATAGTTGATGGTTGGAAGAAGAAGAAAAAGAAAGGCCTTATCTTAAAGCTCGATTTTGAGAAAGCATATGATTCAATTAATTGGGAGTTTCTCTTCTCCATGTTATCAAATTTTGGATTTGGCTCAAAATGGATCAAATGGATGAAGGAGTGTGTCTCAACTGCCAAAGTTTCTATCCTGGTGAATGGATCACCTACAACTGAGTTTAGTCCCCAAGGGGGGCTTAGACAAGGTGACCCTTTATCCCCTTTTCTCTTTAACATTGTAGCTGAGGGCCTTAACATTCTGTTACATAGAGCTGTCCAGGCTGGATTGATTAAGGGTGCATCAGTTGGTTCAAATGACCTTATTATTACTCACTTACAATTTGCTGATGACACAATTTTGTTTTGTGAGGCAAAAAGGGAGGAGGTGCTTAATATCAAAAGAATATTGAGGTGTTTCGAAATTTTGTCTGGGTTGAAGATTAACTATCATAAGAGTGTAGTGTGTGGAGTTGGAATTAATGAAGAGCTCACCAAAGACTTTGCTGCCATCTTGAGCTGCTTGCACCATAGGTTACCTTTGAAGTATTTAGGGATGCCATTGGGTGCTAATCCAAGGAGAAGAAGGACTTGGCAACTTGTCCTTGATAATTTCAAATTAAAACTAGCCTCCTAGAAGAGAAGGCTTCTTTCCTTCATTGGTCGGTTGACAATGATGAAGTCTGTGCTATCTTCATTACCAGTTTTCTACCTATCTTTGTTTAGAATGCCTGAAGGGGTAGCCAAGGAGATTGATAGAATTCAGTCTAGATTTCTTTGGGGGGATGATGAACTTGGAAGGAAAATTCACATGGTAAAATGGGAGGAAATCACCCAAAGCAAAAGTAATGGGGTTCTTGGCATTAGAAAAGTGAGAATCATGAATGAATATCTTCTTCTCAAATGGTGGTGGAGATTTGGGAGTGAATCTGGCTCTCTTTGGAAACAAGTTATCCTTAGCAAGCACCCACAGTTTGGTGGGTTTTGGTGGCCAGACCAAGATGCAAATTCTAGGTTATCTATGGTGTGGAGGGATATTTTGGGTGTCGCTGTTAAGTGCCCTGAGTTGCTGGAGTTCTTTAAGGCCAACTCAAAGATCATTATTGGGGATGGGAGGCTCATAAGATTTTGGCCGGATCTGTGGTTTGGCAGTGACTGTTTAAAAAATTTATTTCCTTGATTATTCTCTATGTCTATTCATAAAGGTGAATTAGTGGCAGTGGTTAAGAGCAGGAGTAATGGAAATGAGGAGTGGGATTTGGTTTTCAGAAGAGTATTGTTTCAATGGGAACTTGAAGAGTTAAAGAGGATGAAGGAGTTGTTATAAACTGCTCCAGATCTCAGGAATGGTGTGTTAGATGGGTTATATTGGGTTGTAAATAAGTCTGGTGTCTTCACTGTTGCTTCTGTTTACAAGTGGAGTGAGCTACCTTCTACTCTGCTTGCAAAATTAGGGGATCTCATCTGGAAGAATGCTGTCCCTCTGAAAGTGCAATTTTTTGGTTGGTTAGTGTAGACACCCCATTTTTTACCGACCTTAAGACTTGGGCACTACTGATGGTTTACTTGGTGATGAAAGGTGCGCAGGGCAAAGGTTCGATTTCTTCAGCAAGAGGAAAGTCAAACCCTAACCTCACACCCCATTTCTTGATCAAAAGATTTTAGATCTTAAAACCCTCTCTTTCAAAATATTTTTGAAATAAAGTTCCTACAATGTTCCGAGGCTCACATTTTGTTAAATGTCGCGCTTTTCGGTAAACCGAGCCAGGACAAAGTGGAAATGAATGAAAGAGAGATGAAATCTTTGAAAAATGTTTCAAAACACCTTGCTTATGGGTTTGAATTTGAAGAAAATAGGAGAAGAGGGAAGAAATCCAGTTGGGGGAGAAAATGGGCATGAACCGTTAAGAGAGAGTCGAGCAGCCCTCGCTGAATCGGGCCTATTCATTTGAATACTTGGATTTCAGCTATGAGGCCACCACCATTGGAAAGCTTACTTCTGGGGCTTCATTTTGCACTCAAGAATCTCCTAAAGCCAAGTCCGGAAGGGGGAGATATGGTTGGTTGAAGTAGGGCATCAATCCGGTTGGACCGAAACTGTGCAGCTTCACCAAAACAAGCATAACCTTTTGCAAAGTTGGAATTTTGATGCAAGGCTGGTGCCATTGGAAAGCTAACTTTTGGGGCTTCATTTTGGACACTAGCCAACCACTTTTTGGCCTTGGCAGCCACTGGCTGACCAGTTTTCTTTTTGGGAGACCACTTTTTGTCCTGAAAAACCAAAAAAAGTAGCAGGCCGACGGTCGGCCGACCACTTTTTCTGGTCGGCGGCCTTCCTGCATATTTTACAGAGTCTGTAGATGCCAGCTGTGCCAGCTGGAGGGCATAGACTGTATTCTCCATACACGTGTATGGAGGAATTGCTTGGGGCTCTTGGCTTCCTCAAAAAGCTTGAGAGTGTTTTCTCTATAAGAGAGAGGCTTCCTCTCCCTTCTCCAGGTTCTGAAGTTGGCCAAGAGTGATAGATACTCTCTCTCTCTATATATATATATCCCCCTCTCCCTCTCTATATTGAAGCCTTAAAGTGCATTTTTTTTACACTTGTGTACACAACTTCCTATCCAAATACTCTTGCCTTGTTGCTAAGTTGCTGGAGGGTCTTGTGAAGACTTCAAAAAGCTGGTTTTGGGCTGGAGCAAGTGCTGTTGTTGCAGTGCTTCAAGGGTAACCCCTTTTCCCCTTTTTAAGCTTTGTTCTAGTTACTCTCCTAGCCTTCTCTTCTGATTTGAGCTTAACTTTCTACTAGAAAAAGTTCTATTTTTCAATCCTTGTGATGTTTGTTTAAGGTCATTTTTGCATTGGGGGTGGTCCACCCCCTCTTAGGCCTTGTTAGGCTTTGTTTTGAGCCATCTCTTTAAGCCTTTGAGATCACCTTCTCTTGGCCTTTTAACCACTGAAATCTAGCTGATTTTCAGTGGGGGAAATGTGGTTTTAAGGCCTGAAATGAGAGGGGGTGGTCCCCCCCTCCTATTGTCATGTTTGTATGCATAGAGGGTCTATCAAATGAGCATGTTTTTACACTTCTTTGTGGCTTTGTTTAAGCTTGTTTTGGTGACTTTCGGAACCAGATATGACTCTGTTTTTAGCTGGTTTGATTGTCTCTTGAGTGCATAATACACTTGTAGTGTAAATCACACAAACTAGCCTTGTATGCTTCATGAAGTAGCATGTCATTCTAGCTTGTTTTCTTTCCATTTCAGTATATTTTTGGAGACATTTTGCCATGTCATGACTCTGTTTCGATTTGGTTTGGTTGGGCCTTGCATGCCTCATGCACTTGTAGGGCAATTCCATGAAATTGCCTTAACATGCTTTGTGCTTTAAGCCATGTTTTTAGCATGATTTTGGCTCGACCCAAAGAAGCTTTTAGCCTTGTTTTACCATGCTTAAGGTTTGTTTGGTTTTATTTTGGTCATGCATGTTTGGTTTTGTATAGCTATGGTGTATTTGGCTTTGCTAGCCTTGCACTTTGGGCCCCCTAGCATGTCATATTTGAGCTATTTGCATGATATGGAATCATTTGGTAGGTAATTTCAGACCATAAAATTCTTCCATGCTCTCATGATTATCACTCTTTCATTGTGTTTAAGAGTTGTGCCCTTATGCCTTGTTTGCGAGCTAATTCAGGAGCCTATCTTTCTTGCCATCTTTGTTGCGAGTTTAGCTTGTTTTTGCTACCATTTTGACCTGCCTTAGGTCTGTTTTGAGTGCTTTAGGTCATTTGAGCATTGCTTGGTATGGTTGTAGTGTAAAGCCCTTGACTAGCTTTGTATTTCGGGTCTCTTGGCATGCTTTAATTGAGCTATTTGCATGATATGACATCACTTGGCAGATGATTTCAGTGCTTGTACCTATGCAATACTCTCATATTCGTCACTTCTTCATTGCGTTTGAGAGTTGACCTTTATGCCTTGTTGATGAGCCATTGCATAAGCACAAGTTCTCTGCCTTTTTGTGCCTAAGTTTTGGTGTGAAATGGCCTCTATTTGGGCATGACCGAGGTTTGTCCATTTTAGTTTAAGTCCATTGAGCATGATTGATTGCATGTTGTTTGCATGCTATGTTGTCCATTGCATTGTGTATGCCTTGTCCTTTGCATTGTGTATGCTTAGGTCACATTGCATTGAGTATACCATCATTGCATTGTGTATACTAGTTGCCATTTGCGTCAAGTATGCTATATCGATCATTGCAATGTGTATGCCATGTAGCTCATTCGCATTGAGTATGCTAGTTGATATTCACATTGTGTATGCTAGTTGCATTGTATCATATTGTTGCATACTTAAGTTGTCTTGCATTGAGTATGCATTCATTGCATTAGAATTGTGCATTGTGCATGCCATTAGCCTTGTTAGGTTGTTCATGTTGCATTACATGTTGTTGTATGTTTGTCCCTTGCATGTTTGCATACTTAAGTCATCTCGCATATTCCATGTTTCATAGCATTGTGCATGCCATGTTATTTGTTGCATTGTGTTTGGAATAGGAGTTAGTCCAAGCACGGGAAACAAGGGACGTTTCATACTCGAAATGATGAAACGTGCCTCAATTCTTGGTCGCCGACACTCTTGACTATACATGATAGAGTTTTAGGCTTTATGTGTTCATGTGTGCATTCATTTCATATTGAGTTGTACAATTTGGCTCCTCGGCCATCATGCATCGAGATGTGTGATTGGTGGCTCGAGGGTCGAGAACCACACTCCCTTGAGCTTATGTAATGATAGGGAGGGTGGTCGTGCATACACGTGTTGCAAATACTTTGCCATGCCCCTTTCTTGCCCTCTGTTGCAGAAAATCAGAAACCAACAGCAAAAACTGGTCGGCCGACCAGATAAAGTGGCTAGCCGACCACTTTTTCTGGTTTTCACCACAAAAAGTGGTCGGCAAGTGGTCTCTAAGGCCAATATCTGGTCGGCAGCATCCCTACAGATTCCCAAGGTGGAGTTTCATCTCTCTGGAGCTTGGTGCAAGTTTCTGAGATCAATTGCAAACAGAGGCAAATCGAGGCGTCATGAGGGATTTCCGAACAAGGTGACTCGAGCATGCATTCATCCTTTGTCATCCAAAGCAAAGTTGAGGTAGCCTACATCATATAGTTTATATGCTTATTTAATTGCTAACTTAGCTAATTTGTTAATCAGTTAGAGTTGTGTAATAATTAGCTATAGTTCACTATTCATTTCGTTGTGTAATAACTAGTTTAATTAGATTAGCTAGTCGGTTCTATATTATTTATTCGGACCCTCCTCCGAGAGGGCAATGTTGTAAATAAGTATGCGTGTGTGTGATGCATGTCTTCTAACCCCCATTTCTTTCTCCCTTTTATTTACTAGCTTATGATGGTTAGTTTTAGGGCATGTTTCAATTAGCATCCTTATGATCACATGTTTGCATCCATTCATCTGTCTTGCATGCACCGAGCTCGACACATCATACTAACTGCATTGTATTTCAATACCAAGTTGAATACATGTATCAACTGTTGCATTTCACATGCCACTTTAGAATAGCCGAGCCTATCTTAGTTGCATTCTTGCATGTGTTGCATTAGCCATCTTAACATGAACTAAGATCATGCATTGATTACTAACTAGTTTTTGTTTTGGTTCGGAGTACTCAGTAAGTGTTTATGCTTTAGCATCCTTGCATGAGTGTGAGTGATGCCATGATAGCATGCTTGCAATAAGGCTATGTACTTATGTGATATAACTGCCTGAATGCCTGTGGGTGAAGGTTCGATTACTTGAATTGGAACAATTCAGTGATTGCGAGTTTTAAGCCCATTTGAGAGTGGCAAATCACCATGTTTTCTAAGTCCACTTGAGGGTGGCAAAATCTGCATTTTAGCCTACTTGCAAGTAGCAAACCGCTTTCAAAAAACAAACATGAGGTGTTTTGTTCCAACTTAGGTGATACAATCTATACTTGTATGCTGTACGCATCACATAGTAATTCTAGGTTAATAACCGGAATAAGAGTACATGTGTTTTCAAAAACGAGATATCATGTTAGTAAAGACTGATCTTTGATCGGGTGAGCGGGGGTGCTCATTGCATGACCTTCCCCTCTCGTACCCAAGTTCCCGAGCCGAGGCAACTGTGGTGATGACGGACACGTGGCCTTAGGCACGAGTCAGGATTTCCTAAATTTTCCAAAAATAAAATAGTTAGGTGGCGACTCTGTATCTGGCAAAGCAGTCCATGTTTGGCACTTCTTTCTAAAAACCAGTTTTTCAAAACGATTTGCTGGATTTGGACTCTTTGGTGATTTATCAATCTCCCATTGCACTTTGCAAGATCAAATTAAGAACCGCGACATTGAGTCCGAACTGTAGTGAGCCCAATGAAGAAAATGGGATTTTCTCGGGACGTTCGGGCGCGTCTACAGTTAGCATGGAAAGGGAGGATCAAGACTTCTAGTTATTTGCAAAGAATTGGAGTCCTCAGTGCTAATTCTGATGCTAACTATAAATTCTGCAGGAATGAAATGGAAATTGTCACTCATGTGTTGCCGTGTTGTCCGTTTAGTTGGAGAGTTTGGTCCAATATTATTGGGTGATGGAGTGTATCTTGGGTGTAGCCGGGATCAGTGTCTGGATTTCTTCAGTGGTGGACTAGTTATAGATGTAACAATAGATTGAAGGTACTCTGGAAGATAATCCCACTGGCAGTGCTTTGGTCTTTATAGAACAGAGGAATGAAAACATTTTTAATGGCTCACAGGTGGACTTGGAAAAGTTGTGTGAACTTATCAAAAAACAGATTGCAGTGTGGTTCAGAGTTTATAATCCTTCTTTTTGTTATTCAGTTAATGATTTAGTGTTTAATTTGCAAAATGTGAAATTCTGCATCATGCACTGATGGGGTATAACCTGTGAACTGTTGCACTCTCTTGCCAATACGACTGCACTGATGGGCTTTGTTGGAGCCTCTCTTGCTACTGCTGCTTTGATGGGGTTTGCACTAATGGGGTTTGTTTTGTTCTGGTGCATCATGATTTGTTGGGGTATATCTTGTGATGGGGTTTGTTGCACTTTATTGCTAATGCTACTATACTATTGGGGTTTGTTAGAGCCTCTTTGCTCTGTTGGAGCCTCTCTTGCTACTGCAGCACTGATGGGGTTTCCTGCTGCTAATGTGATGTTGTTATGCTGCCTCTTTGGTATATATTGTTGTTTTGTTCTGGTGCACTACACTGCTGGGGTTTACTGCTCTGGTTTTATTGTTGTTTTGTTTTGGTCTATTTTCCTCTGCTCTATTGCTCCTTCTGGTTTTGTTTTTTGTGTTTGTTTCTCACCAACTAGGAGGTTGGAGCTTTGTTTAGCTCCAACCTCCTCTTTATTGACGTATCTTTTCATACTTTATATGGTTTTATCATCAATAAAGTGTTTCGTTTTGCCGATCAAAAAAAAAAAAAAAAAAGTATGTCTATACAGACACAATGAAGGAGTTCCAGAAATACATATTTTATTTTTTTACTCATGTGAGTAGTGGCGGAGTCAGGAAATTAAGTTAGAAAGGGCATTATTAATTATAATTTTTTATTTAAAAAAAATCATGATCATCATTACGATAATAATAATTTTATGAGCTAAATTTAAGCATAAAAAAATTACATATTCATTATTAATATAAATAAATTAAAATTCTATAATAGTGTAGAATATCTCGGTGTTGGATGATGATGTAAGTTTGCAATTTTAGCACAAAAAATTATGGTTCAAAATTCCTAATTTTAGAAAATAAAAACACATCATTTATAGTACAAATTATTATAAAATCTATTTATTTTTTATTTGACAAAAAAATATTAAAGACATGACATTACTTATAAATGACGTGTTTTGAATGAAAATTATTAAATAGCCTTAGAATACCATATAGCATTGCCTATGTGATGTTCAAAGCATGGGAAATCACAAATCACACTAAGTAGTCTGTCAACTGGCTGAAATAATGAGTTCATTATATTTAATTTATAAGATTTTTCGATATGCTATTAGTTTAAACTACTATATAAATAATATCATATAGTGCTCTCAAAGTATCAAATAACTATTAATTGTGAACAATACAATAAATCCTTAGCCAAAAAAACATTTTGTATATGACAACAACACAAAAAATAAATAAATAAATAAAAAATTCAAAACTGAGGGGGGACACGTGACCCCCCTGGCCCTTCTTCCCCTTCCGCCTAAGGTCTTTATTGAACTTCTTTTTTATTTTTCTTTTCACAATTCGAGTATTATACTATTTCATCCTTTATTTTACTTTTTATTTTTATTTTGCTAGGCTACAAATCACATATTGTTTGTTTGTTGCAACTCTAGGCAAGGTAAGAGTAAATAATCTAAATCTAAATCAAAATCTAAAAATATTCCTCAACTTCCCAATAATTAATTAGTTTCTTTAGTTTTATTATTATTATTATTATTATTATTATTATTATTATTATTATTATTATTATTATTATTATTATTATTATTATTTTTAAATAGTAAACATTACATCAAACACTCTAGCATGTACTTAAAACTAAAAAAATAAATAAATAAATAAAGAAAAACTAGAAATCCATAAGCACTCCCGTAAACTCAAGGCCATTCTTTTTCTTTTTTTCATTTGTTTATTTTTTGGTTGAGCCATTCGATTTTACTAATGATTGAATCTTTTATAAGAATTTTCTAGGGGCCAATGCATTACACAAATTTGAATATTTCAATAAATGTCCAATATATGGAGTGTGCGTTGAAAACTTAGGTGGACCAAACTACATTGAAAAGCAGCCATTGTTTGATAGGGCTTGGGAATAGTAGTACTCTGAATATTGGTTGATGTTGTACTTTGAGGACTTTTTCTTAGTTGAAGAAAACAATATTTGATGAGGGGTATTTATAGAGAGTGGATGTTTAGAAAAATTAAATCGTTTGAAATAACAATAATAAGTTTGATGAATATGGTTGAGCGAAATGCTAATAAACTATATTTTGTTCACCTCCCAAACTTTGACACATTGCGTATTCAAATGTCATGCTCTCTACTGCCAACACAAACTTTGCTGGTTGTGATTTATTGAGGTTATGATTCTTTGATAGATCTGGGGATAATTTAATAAATTTGAGGCCAAGACCTAACACCCTGCGCACAAAAAACCAAAAAAAAAAAAAAAAAAAAAAAGGTAAGAGAAAAGAGTTTGTTGCCCATGTAGATGGGAGGATATCAAGTGGCACAACTTACATCATTGAAAGCTTACACCAAAAACTTACTACGATATAGTTTGAGTTACAAAAATGTGTAATTACTCAGTAGTTTTGGACAATCAGGTATTAACAAATTTTATGGTAAAATATTGTGATTCATATTTATTAGGTAGTTGAGAGACAAGTCTCGTAGTATCACATGACATTACTTACACAATGTCCCAAATCAATCATATAGCAAAAACTTTTACGGGTAAGAACTGTTGACTCACTTTTATTAGGTTGTTAGAAGACAATGGAAAATTTACTGTGTTGCAATTTCTCATTGACCGAGAATATCATAGACACACAAAAAAATATACCGAGAGTATCTCATAATTTTTTGGGGGAACTCCACCTCAAAGAAATCCTCAAAAATTAATTTCTAATTGATGGTAAAGTGTATAACTTCATACTTCAATATTTGTGAAGTTTATCATTAATTTGTAGTAATTTTTAAAATATACATTGATATGTGAGTTGCCCTAATTGTTTTCAGGGACCAAGAATGATGAGCTAGATTGAAGATTTTTAAAAATATAATTTAATAATTTTCTTTTAAGTAAATTATATTGACCTCCCTCAAAAATTTGGGAAAAAGAATATATAGCAAGTCATACAATTTTGGTATAATTGCACTAATCTTTCTTTTAATAAGGTTAAAGAGATCAAAACTAATGCAGATAGCGTGAAGCCACAAGATATATAAATAAGATAAAAATATCCATTTTCAGTATAACAAATGTGACAATATCATTTTTCATTCATATAATTAACAAATTTCTAATGAACATAAGTTAAGTGTTATGTGAATTAATTTTTTGTAAAAAAAATTCAATATAATTATGTCAAACTTGTGAATTTTATTATTTTTTCTCTAAATTCTATGAGTCGTTAATATAATTTATCTGTTGTTGTGTATGTAAGAAAAAATTTGGTTAAGCCCAATCAATAGTGATTAATCGACAGACTTATATGAATTTTCGCATAAACACAAAAAAGAACACACGCATGGTTGAGTTCTACGCCTTAAACATATTAAGGACTTCCCTGGAGGTAATAAAATAAAGAAGAAACAAAACAGAACAAATATGTATTATTCAAATAAATTGTCACTTGTTACAAGTTGCATGAACTTAAACAAGAACAAAAAAACACTAAAAAATACAACAATCAATAGAAGAAAAGAAATACGAGTTGGAAAAACTATTGATCTACTCCAAAAGTTGCTTATTCAACTACTCCTAACTAGAAACTAATATTACAAATTGTGAGTGTTTTTTGAGATGGTTCATTTTCTTTGTATTTCTTTTGGCTTATTTATAGGCTCAACCACATAAGAGAAATAGAGGTAATCAAATCCCATGTTTTTTTAATAGATCATGATTTCCTAAACATCATCCATATGTCACATACCAACTCATTGGGGCTGCAAGTTCTACACCAAGCACCTTGCAAGCTCATTAGTTTGTGAGCAGCAAGGCAGGCAGGGTAAATCCCTATCAGATCTCCCGGGTTGGTCCTAGGGTTTAATATACAAGGGTATACAGTACCACTCGTGGAGTCGACTTCTCGAGAGGATAATAAGCACCTAGTCCGTGACAAGTGGTATCAGAGCCAGCCTAAGGACATTGTGATGGGGACGGTACGTAAGACTTACACCAAGTACCTCCATTGTGGGGTCCGCACAAAAGGTGGTGTCCGCAAGTGGCGGGTTTCCCATAGGTAGGGGAATGGACAAACATGGAGGCAGGCATGGTAATGTTCCCCTGACAAGGGCGTTAGGGACCAGTAGTGATAGCATGTCACGTACTGACTCATTGGGGATGCGAGTTCTACACCAAGCACATTGCAGGTGTATTAGCTTGTGAGCGGTAAGGCAGATAGGGTAGATTTCTATCGTATCTCCTGGGTTGGTCCTTGGGCATAATTCACGGGGGTATATAGCACCACTCGTAGAAACAGTTTCTCGAGAGGATTACAAGCGCCCAGTCCGTGACACATATCTCATGTTCATAGTAACCACTTTGCATATTTGGTGCTTAAATTGGTCTTGACTCCTTAATCTCAGCAATTAACTTTAAAATGACTGTAATGGCTAACTTTCTAACCCTTCGTTTAACATGTTATCATGCCATGTCATACCACGTTCTTAACACATCTGTCATGCCACATTAGCATCTCTGTCGACATAAATAATAATAATAAAGAATGTGGCCAAGGTTATTAAAAAAAAAAAAAAGTCTATGATTTCAATTGACAGACCATAATCAAATTTGGTTATAATTAATAGGCCACAATTGATAGAAACATAAAATGTGATGCCAACAATGCCTCCCTTATTTAAATGGATTGAAGAATAAAATCCAATTAATTGATTTATAAGGCGGTTTACCACAATCTACAAAAAATATTTTATGGTGTAAACAATTCTAATTCTTGAAGAGTTATATTACACCCATAGTAATTTTTAATCTATCACTGTTGGCGAACACCTTATCTTTGGCTCTGTCAATTGACATAGCAGAGAGCCACATTCCTTATTTTTAAAATAAAACAATTCTCTGTTAGCCACATTTCAGCTAATTAAAGAAAATTTACTACATATACATTCTTCAACGATTGTTGTTTTTCAAACAATGTCATGAAAATTAATTTTTGGTGTGATCTACAAATCCAAAGTGGATGTTGAATTCCAAAGCTCACGTAATTAAATGTCATAAAAAAATTCATAAATTTTGACACTTCGAACAGTATCAAAAATTCACACTCAACAAACGTGGGTTGCTCATAATTTTCAATCATTTTTTGCAAAAAATCATGCCCCCCTTCCCCCCAAGTTCATAATTTTTAGCTACCTTTGACTTAAAATCACGCCGCCCAAGTGAATTTTCACTATCATTTTGTAATGCATTTTTAACATTTTTGGAGAGAAGGGGTTCTTCCTTTTTAGCCATTAATGGCTTGTCACTTTTTATTATGTTTGGAAAAACATCATTGTAATAACCCCGACCTTGATTAACGCTAATTGGAACTTAAATATTGCCTAATAGCAATTAAGAGGAAATCTGGAATTAATTCGCATGTGTATTGCACGAATTATGTGTTTCTATCTGTTCGGTGTCGAAATAGCTGTTCGTGTTTTAAACTTTAAACTGCAAATTGGAAGCCTTATCGGCGCCCGATTTCAAAATTGATTAGTGTTTTAGACTAGTTAGAGTTTATGTAAATTTATGGTAGGTTCAATTAAAATTCGATTTGGAATGTTTAAATCTGATTGATTAACATTTTAATAAGGAACCTAGTTAATTACTATTTTGCCATCTAGTGGACAATGCTAGGCTTACTTAGTCTTGTTTTGTATGAGCTTAGAAAAACATTTGTTCAGCCCCTCTTTTCATAAAAATCGACTAGAGAGGGAGAGAAGTAGGAGAAAATTTTGGTCTTCAAGGAATTGCTTGGAAATTTAAAGGAATTGAAGAGTTGTGTGCAAACTTGAGCCTCTAAGCTTGACATTGAAGGTTTAAGGTAGGAATACATCCTTCCATTCATGTAATTGAACTAACTCTTGCATATTTCTTGACATATTGAAGATTATAGTCTAAATTTAGCTTGGAATTGTTGAATTGGGTGGTGTAACATGCATGCATGTGCATATACATAGAAATTGAAGTTATTTGGTATCAAATTTCCACATGCATGTGCATATTTTTTCTAAAGTCCATGAGTTCATCAAGATTCTAGGTTTAATTTTGCTCTGGATCATGTTTTGGAGCTTTGAAATGAAATTGAACTCATGCATGCTTGTTTAAACTTTGTTCTTGAGGATTTATTGAGATTGTGTTCAAATTGTCTCACCCATGGGCATTGATTTTACAAATTGGCTTTTGAAACTTGTTGTACTATGACTTTGAAATGTTCTCCCAGAAATTGAGCCCAAGAGGTTGAGTTTTGAATGGTTAAAAGTTGGATTTGAGCATTGGAGTTCAATCTGGAATTTCCAGATTTTGGACCCACGCTCAAGCGAGGAACTCCACGCTCGAGCGAACACTCTGCAATCATGCCTTTCGCTCGAGCGAGAAAAGTGACGCTCGAGCGTGAAATGCGTGCATCCAGTACTTTGCATGAGTTCACAGTCCGCTCGAGCGAGGGAACCCACGCTCGAGCGAGGACTTGTGTCTCACGCTCGAGCGAGGGTCGGGCGTCCATTGAGCGTAAATTTTGAGCATCCGGCATTTTTACTGTAGCTCACAGTCTGCTCGAGCGACAGAATTAACGCTCGAGCGGAACCCCTTTGTTTGCATGCTCGCTCGAGCGTAGAAAGCCACGCTCGAGGGAGGCCCCTATTTTCTAAAATTTTTATAAAGGGTCTAAAAATGCATTTTTGTACCCTCATTCCATCCTAGGCATTCCTAGGCCATGTTTAAGACTCTATAAGGGGAATTCAAGGGTAGTAACACACTTAGGACCAGTGACAAAATTTTTCTATAAGCTAGAACGTGTATTTCATGTATATGTCTGTTATGTGTTATGTAGGTCACGTACCGCACTCTGTATGACCTTTTGGGTCTGTTTCAACGCCCACTGTGAGTAATAACTTTGTAAAGTTATGTTTAACTTTAAGTATTTTCTAACTGATATGATATGATCTATTTTTTGAAATACTACTTTATGAATTATGAATGAATGTCCAAATTTCTGAAAAGTATTGTGGCACCCTTAGTCCCTATGGCCCTCGCCCGGGGGTAACAATACCGTGGCCTATGGCCCTCGCCCAGGGGTAACAATACCGTGGCCTATGGCCCTTGCCTAGGGGTAATAATACCATGGTTACTTGCGCGCAAGATATGGACCTTCACGGTCGTTGGTACCAACTCTGTTTGTGGTCTTTAGACCTGCCTGATCTGATAGCTAATGGGTGTACCACATATGATCTTATGCAAAATCTGAACATGAATATGAATGTGAGCATCTATCTTACTTCTGATTTGGCATTTGAATATGCATAAGACTCTGTTTCTGATATGATTGTGTTTCTGATATAAACACTGTGATGGACATCATTCATTAAACCCTTTACTTTGTTATTATTCATTGGGCTTTCGCTCGCAATTTATATTATATATGTAGGTGAGCCGGCACAAGACCTTGGCTAGAGTTGATGGCCTCTGTTTTGTTTTTGGTCAGCCACTTGTTGCGCCTCCCGAGGAGGTTCCACCTGAAGTCTAATGCCATGGCAGTTTTGCACCTCATGCTAGTCTTTTGTACCTATTGTAAAGCTGGATCTTGGGACGTACTTTATGTAAATATTTTGTACATATTGGTGTACCTGACTAGCATGTTTATATATATAAATAAGTTTGAATTTTCTATCCCATGTACGTCATCACAGCTCATTGGACCTTGTTTACTTTATGCATTTGCTTTCGCAACCCCTTAATATTTGTTATTCTGTTCAGAGGCCTTTGGTAGTCCACGGATTACTGGCCGGTTACGGTACCAAACCTATAGTGGCGGGTTTGGGTCGTGATAGAGTGGTATCAGAGCACGAGTTGTACCGCACATACAGGTCCGTATGAGCTCAGGATGTCCTAGTAAGAATTAGGGCCATTCCATTTGCATGTGTGAGTATGTGGTAATACAACTGAATGTACATTTGAATATACCTACGCTTAATACTCTTTGATGTCTGTATTGTAAGATGGAGAACTCAAGGGGAAGTGGTGAAGGTGAATCATCAGAGGCTCGCATGAGCCGAATGGAACAGATGTTAGCAGCATTGACTGAGACCTTGACACAACAACAAAGACAACAACCTTTACCTCCTCCGCCTCCACCGGTACAAGTTCAGGCAGATAACAATGATATTATAAATCTGACACAGAAATTCATGAAGATAAAACCGCCGACATTCTATGGTGGGATTGAGCCATTGAAGGCAGACACATGGTTACTTGAAATAGAGAAACTGTATGAGGTGTTTCCGTGTTCAGAAACCCAAAAAGTCCTCCTAGCCACCTATACTTTGAAAGATGAAGCTCGAAGGTGGTAGTTACTGATTCGAAATGGTCACGAAAATATGACATGGACTCAGTTCAATGCAATCTTCTATGGCAAGTATTTTCCCCAGTGCTTTCGAAACAGGAAAGTCTTCGAATTTCAGGAACTCAAACAAGGCAAGATGTCTGTGGCTGAGTATGAGGCCAAGTTCACTGAGCTAGCCAGGTTTGCTCCACATATGGTGGACACAGACTACAAGAAGGCCTGCAAATTTGAGGATGGATTGGATCTGGACATACTAGATAGGGTGGGAGTCTTGAATCTGCCCACATACGTGAGTGTTTTGGATAGGGCATTAATGGCAGAATCCATTCTAGCAGCAAGGAAACAAACTTTCGCTCCACGGACTGATGGGACGAGGAAAAGATCCGGGAATAGCTTTAAAAAGAGTCATTCATTTTCTGAGAATAAGAAGCGTAACACAGGGTCTTACAGTAACTCAAGCCAAGGTAGTGGCTCTACGCCAAATTGCCCCAACTGTGGGAAGAAGCACAGAGGTACTTGTTACCGAACAGCAGGTACGTGTTTTAGTTGTGGCAAGACAGGCCATATGACGAGAGATTGTCCGCTTAGATCTGAGACTACTAGTCGTCCTGCAGCGAGTTCAGTGGGATCTGCTTCCGTGGCCAAAACCAACGTCAAAGCCAGTGCAGGAAAGGAACCGTTAAGACAAGGCCAAGTATTTGCCTTAGTGCCTGGAGATGTACCGAACACCTCTACTGTGGTGTCAGGTACACTTTCTGTATGTTCTCAATATGCATGTGTGTTGATAGATTCTGGTTCTACGCATTCTTTCGTATCGCATGCTTTTTCTCAAAAATTGACTAGGCCACTAGAACATATGACATGTGTATTATCTGTATCTATGCCTTCTGGGGATTCTATGATGTGCACTCATGTTTATCTGGCTTGTGATATTGTGGTTGGTGATATGATGTTGTATGTGGACTTATTACCTTTGGACATTTATCATTTTGATTGTATTTTGGGAATGGATTAGCTAACTAAATACGGTGCTACCATTGATTATGCAAACAAAACTATGGTGTTTAGGCCGCCAGGTATGCCTGAATTTACCTTTAGATGGAATGGGGTAGTTCCTCCCCCATACTTAATTTCGGCTATGAAAGTTGTAAAACTACTTAGGAAGGGTTGTAGGGGTTATCTGTGCTGCATATTGACTACCTCATCTATCAGTACTACCGTAGAACCAATCCCTATTGTTTGTGACTTTCCTGATGTGTTTCCAACTGATTTACCGGGGGACTTAGTGGACAGAGAGATTGAGTTTACTGTTGAGGTGTTTTCGGGGACACAACCTATTTCCATGACTTCCTATAGAATGTCTATTTCCGAATTGAAAGAATTGAAAACCCAACTTCAGGAACTGTTAGACAAGAACTTTATCCGTCCGAGTACTTCACCTTGGGGTGCTCCAGTGTTATTTGTTAAAAAGAAGGATGGGTCTTTGAGATTGTGTATAGACTACCGGGAATTGAACAAAGTAACTATCAAAAACAAATACCCTCTACCCTGAATAGATGACTTGTTTGACCAACTTCAGGGTGCCCAAGTGTTTTCTAAAATTGACCTCAGGTCTGGGTGTCATCAGTTAAAGGTTAGAGCCGAAGACATAGAGAAAACTGCATTCTGGACTAGATATGGACATTATGAATTTCTAGTAATGCCATTTGGGATGACAAATGCACCTGCAGCTTTCATGGATCTTATGAATAGGGTGTTTAAATCATATCTGGATGATTTTATTGTTGTATTTATTGATGATATTCTGATATATTCTAAAGACAGGAAGGAACATGAGAATCATCTGAGAACCACCTTGCAGATATTGAGAGAAAAGAAGTTGTATACTAAATTGTCTAAGTGCGAATTCTGGCTTGACAGTGTGGCATTTCTGGGCTATGTGATCGACAAAAATGGTGTTTCCGTGGACCTTCAGAAAATTGAGGCCGTTGTGGATTGGCCGAGACCTACAAATGTGATAGAAGTACGAAGTTTTCTGGGACTTGCAGGCTACTACCGGAGATTTGTGAAAGACTTCTCAAAGCTTGCCTTGCCATTGACTCAGTTAACTCAGAAAAACATGCCATTTTACTGGAATGATCAAAGAGAGGCAGCCTTCCAAGAGTTAAAAACCAGGTTAGTGACTGCACCAATCTTAACTCTACCAAATGGTACTGATGGGTTTCAAGTGTACAGTGATGCTTCTTATAAAGGCTTGGGGTGTGTACTAATGCAAAATGGGAAGGTGATTGCCTATGCTTCTAGACAACTCCGACCACATGAAAAGAACTACCCAACACATGATCTCGAATTGGCGGCCGTGGTATTTGCTTTAAAGATATGGCGTCACTATTTGTATGGGGTAACTTGTGAGGTCTATACAGACCATAAAAGCTTGAAATATTTCTTCACCCAAAAGGAGTTGAATATGAGACAAAGACGTTGGATGAAACTAATCAAGGATTATGATTTGCAAATCTTATATCACCCGGGAAAGGCTAATACTGTGGCGGATGCATTGATCCGAAAATCTGGTGCAACTATGTCGCGTTTGTTATCCAGTCGAAAGGACTTGCCAACTGACTTTGAATGAGATGGACTGATATCTGCTATCTCTGCCCAACCTGCTATTCTTGATGAGATTAAACAGAAACAATGTGAAGATGAACACTTGAAAAAGATTATAGAGGAGTTTGATTCAAAACCGAGGCCAGAATTTGTGGTTGAAAATGGTGTGCTGAAATTTCATAACCGTCTTTGTGTGCATGATTGCTATGATTTGAGGAAACGTGTTATGACCGAAGCACACAGTGGTAAATTTTCCATGCATCCGGGGAACACGAAGATGTACCATAATTTGAAACAGAATTTTTGCTGGCCTGGAATGAAGAGGAGTATTGCAGACTTTGTGGCTAGATGTCCACACTGCAAACAAGTTAAAGCTGAACATCAACGACCTGCCGGTTTGCTACAACCACTCCCAATACCAGAATGGAAATGGGAGCATATCACCATGGACTTCATTGTGGGATTGCCTCGTTCTTCTCGAGGTATGGACTCTATTTGGGTTATAGTTGACCGTTTGATTAAGTCTACACATTTTCTGCCTGTTAAAACTGTTTATAACGCTGATAGACTGGCTAACATCTATATGACTGAGGTTGTGAGATTGCATGGAGTGCCAGTGTCTATTGTGTTTGACAGGGACTCGAAGTTTGTATCAAGATTTTGGCAAAGTCTACAACAGGCTTTGGGAACAGAATTAAGACTGAGCAGTGCTTATCACCCACAGACCGATGGCCAAACCGAACAAACTAACCAAACTCTGGAGGATATGCTCAGAATGTGTGTGTTAGACTTCCAGGGAAATTGGGAAACCTACTTGCCACTAGATAAATTTGTGTACAACAACAGTTACCACTCAAGCATTGGAATGGCTCCTTACGAAGCATTGTATGGAAGGAAGTGTCGATCTCCAATATGTTGGGCTGAAGTAGGTAACAGACCTTTGTTGGGACTCGAACTGGTGCAAGAAACAACCGAGAAAGTAAAACTGATACAGCAGCGTCTAAAAACTGCACAGAGTAGGCAAAAGAGTTACGCCGATGTTCGAAGGAGAGAAAGAGAATATGAAGTGGGGGACCATGTATTCATTAAGGTGACCCCGATAAAAGGTCAAACTCGGTTTGGTGTGAAGGGAAAATTGGCGCCAAGGTATGTTGGACCCTACGAAGTTCTCGAAAAGATCAATCCGGTGTCATATCGAATAGCCTTACCTCCAGTGATGGAACATATGCACAATGTCTTTCATGTATCGATGCTTCAGGAATATTTGAGAGTTCCACTCCACGTCATCGAACCGACACAGGTACTTTTGAAAGATGACTACACCTATGAAGAAAAACCTATCCAGATTGTGAATCGAAGGGTCAAAAGGTTGAGAAACAAAGCAATACCATTGGTTAAGGTGGATTGGCAAAATCATGGAGGGACCTATGCAACATGGGAAACCAAGGAAGACATCAAGAAGAGATATCTGGACTTGTTTCCTTTAGACCCAATGTTGACTTCGAACGAAGGTAATTTGAGTTCGGGGACCAAACTCTTTTAAGGGGGGAAGACTGTAATAACCCCGACCCTGATTAACGCTAATTGGAACTTCAATATTGCCTAATAGCAATTAAGAGGAAATCTGGAATTAATTCGCATGTGTATTGCACGAATTATGTGTTTCTATCTGTTTGGTGTCGAAATATCTGTTCGTGTTTTAAACTTTAAACTGCAAATTGGAAGCCTTATCGGCGCCCGATTTCAAAATTGATTAGTGTTTTAGACTAGTTAGAGTTTATGTAAATTTATGGTAGGTTCAATTAAAATTCGATTTGGAATGTTTAAATCTGATTGATTAACATTTTAATAAGGAACCTAGTTAATTACTATTTTGCCATCTAGTGGACAATGCTAGGCTTACTTAGTCTTGTTTTGTATGAGCTTAAAAAAACATTTGTTCAGCGCCTCTTTTCATAAAAATCGACTAGAGAGGGAGAGAAGTAGGAGAAAATTTTGGTCTTCAAGGAATTGCTTGGAAATTTAAGAGAATTGAAAAGTTGTGTGCAAACTTGAGCTTCTAAGCTTGACATTGAAGGTTTAAGGTAGGAATACATCCTTCCATTCATGTAATTGAACTAACTCTTGCATATTTCTTGACATATTGAAGATTAGAGTCTAAATTTAGCTTGGAATTGTTGAATTGGGTGGTGTAACATGCATGCATGTGCATATACATAGAAATTGAAGTTGTTTGGTATCAAATTTCCACATGCATGTGCATATTTTTGCTAAAGTCCATGATTTCATCAAGATTCTAAGTTTAATTTTGCTCTGGATCATGTTTTGGAGCTTTGAAATGAAATTGAACTCATGCATGCTTGTTTAAACTTTGTTCTTGAGGATTTATTGAGATTGTGTTCAAATTGTCTCACCCATGGGCATTGATTTTACAAATTGGCTTTTGAAACTTGTTGTACTATGACTTTGAAATGTTCTCCCAGAAATTGAGCCTAAGAGGTTGAGTTTTGAATGGTTAAAAGTTGGATTTGAGCGTTGGAGTTCAATCTGGAATTTCCAGATTTTGGACCCACGCTCGAGCGAGGAACTCCACGCTCAAACGAACACTCTGCGATCACGCCTTCCGCTCAAGCAAGAAAAGTGACACTCGAGCATGAAAAGCATGCTTCCAGTACTTTGCATGAGTTCACAGTCCGCTCGAGCGAGGGAACCCACGCCTGAGCGAGGACTTATGTCTCACGCTCGAGCGAGGGTCGGGCGTCCATCGAGCGTAAATTTTGAGCATCCAACATTTTTACTGTAGCTCACAGTCCGCTCGAGCGAAGCCCCTTTGTTTGCATGCTCGCTCGAGCGTAGAAAGCCACGCTCGAGCGAGGCCCCTATTTTCTGAAAATTTTATAAAGTGTCTAACAATGCATTTTTGTACCCGCATTCCATCCTAGGCATTCCTAGGCCATGTTTAAGACTCTATAAGGGGAATTCAAGGGTAGTAACACACTTAGGACCAGTGACAAAAGTTTTGTATAAGCTAGAACGTGTATTTCATGTATATGTCTGTTATGTGTTATGTAGGTCACGTACCGCACTCTGTATGACCCTTTGGCTCCACCTGTCTGTTTCAACGCCCACTGTGAGTAATAACTTTGTAAAGTTATGTTTAACTTTAAGTATTTTCTGACTGATATGATATGATCTGTTTTCTGAAATACTACTTTATGAATTATGAATGAATGTCCAAATTTCTGAAAAGTATTGTGGCATCCTTAGTCCCTATGGCCCTCGCCCGGGGGTAACAATACCGTGGCCTATGGTCCTCCCCCGGGGTAACAATACCGTGGCCTTTGGCCCTTGGTTGGGGGTAATAATACCATGGTTACTTGCGCGCAAGATACGGACCTTCACGGTCGTTGGTACCAACTCTGTTTGTGGTCTTTAGACCTGCCTGATCTGATAGCTAATGGGTGTACCACATATGATCTAATGCAAAATCTGAATATGAATATGAATGTGAGCATGTATCTGAATCTACTTCTGATTTGACATTTGAATATGCATAAGACTCTGTTTCTGATATGATTGTGTTTCTGATATAAACTCTGTGATGGACATCATTCATGAAACCCATTACTCTGTTATTATTCACTAGGCTTTCGCTCACAGTTTATATTATATATGTAGGTGAGCCGGCACAAGACCCTGGCCGGAGTTGATGGCCTCTGTTTTGTTTTTGGTCAGCCACTTGTTGCGCCTCCCGAGGAGGTTCCGCCTGAAGCCTAATGCCATGGCAGTTTTGCACCTCATGCTAGTCTTTTGTACCTGTTGTAAAGCTGGATCTTGGGACGTACTTTATGTAAATATTTTGTACATATTGGTCTACCTGACTAGCATGTTTATATATATAAATAAGTTTGAATTTTATGTCCCATGTACGTCATCACAGCTCATTGGACCTTGTTTACTTTATGTATTTGCTTCCGCAGCCCCTTAATATTTGTTATTCTGTTCAGAGGCCTTTGGTAGTCCACGGATTACTGGCTGGTTACGGTACCAAACCTATAGGGGTGGGTTTTGGTCGTGACAATCATGCCCCATAAGCTTTAACTATCTTTGGCTTAAAATCATGCCCCAAGTGAACCTTTATCATCATAATTCTCAATATGTTTTGAGAGAATATGTTGTTTTTTAATTATAGCCATTAATGACCTATGAAAATTCTCAAAAGTCATATTATCTTCATGACTTGGTGTGCCAACCCTTTGAGCCACATTCCTTGGCTCTTCATGAATGATTGACTCTTCAAAAATATGTGTATTAACCCTATGAGCCACATTATTTTCATATCTTAATTTTTCATTGGCCATTATGCCTCTAATTTTTGCTTCCAATATCGAATTTCTTCAACAGTTAGAAAAATTTGGCCTTTAAATTGATGAATTTTTCCATCACAGTAATTTAAATCTCTTTGCGTCAAATAACATAGAGATGATGAAATTATTTGAAACATTTGACTATAAAGAGAATTAATTTCTTCTTTTAGGGCTAAAATTTCACTCCCGCACCAATAAATTTCATCATCACAATGGCAAATCATTCTTTTCACGTCATTTGTCATGCCATTATGTTGGCAATAAGTGGTAGAACCACCACCATAACATTGACAATTTTAGAATATGAGCCATTCCACTGATAATCTATATCCATGGGAACACTACTACTCCATTAGTGGTTTCCCTTGATGGGTTCACAAGATGAAAACATGCCACTTGAAGTCATGATTTCATTGTGAAGACTATTGTATTTTATATTAGTCATTTAGGGTAGTTTCGTCTATTAGATTATTAGGGCTTATTTCATTTAAGGTATATATATTGTACTCAGTGATCCATTCGATATATACGAAATAGATGTTCTTTGTTATCATGGTATCAAAGCGGGTTTTGAGTCAAACCTCTAGAAGCCCTTGAGTCAACGTCTTCTTCCTTGTGATTGTCTAGTTCAACTGAAGGCTTCTAATGACCGACAGTTCTCTCGCGAATGCCTCTGCGTGGCTTCGAGACCCGACTGCCCTGTCTCGCGCTTGCCTCTTCTCTTCTGCTTCATGATTTTCGTTCATGGTTCTCTCATTAATTTCAGCTCCAAGTCTTCGATGTCGTTTGTGGTTCTCTCGTCAATTGCGATTGCTTAACTCTATTTTGATTTCTCTTTGGTTGTTTGTGGTTCTCTGGTCGCTGGGATTGGGACTCTTTCCTTCGCCCTTCCTCATTGTGATCTCTAGCTCGCTGTATCTCTCTGACTGGTACTGCTCTCTCTCTTTTCTTCGCACTTCGTCATCATGGTCTCTGGTTTTGTGTATATCTATCCGGTACTATTCTTATTTGCATTGGGTTGTTTGATTATAGCAATATGGCTGATGATAAATTGCAAGCAATCACCACTAAGTTGGATGGCACAAATTATTCTTATTGGTCTCATGTAATGAAAAATTTTATCATGGGTAAAGGTATGTGAAACTTTGTTATCGGTGTGACTACTTGACCATTGGAATCCTAAGAAACTGAGGTTGATGTTGCTAAATGGGATAAGGAAAATGCACAAATTCTTACTTGGTTTCATAATTCAGTTCAAACCACCATTGGTATGAATTTCTCCAAGTATTTTACTTCTAAACAAGTTTGGGACTATTTGAAAACTATGTACCTTGAGTCTAACTTTGCAAAACAGTATGAACTTGAGATGTCTATTCGCAATGCCACTCCTTTGCTCTTGTCAACCCCACCATCTCCTTTATTTCAAGTTACTGTTAAGCCCAAGCCTCGGGTTTCTATGGATGAGTACAGCTTCTGTCATCAGAAAGGTCATTGGAAACATGCTTGTCTTAAGCTGGTGCAGCCCAAGGGCCGTTCACCTGGTCCACCATCCTCTAAGCCGACATCTTCGGGATCTTGCTCATCTATCGCCTTTTCTGCACCAGTTTCTGAGAATAGTCTATCTTCCAATATGCAATCTATGTTTGAGCTGTTCAAGTCTTTCATGGTGGCCAATCCAACTCTTTTGTCCCAGGCTTCCACTATGACTACAACTCAGTTAGGTTTGTTTGGTTCATTCTCTTCAGGTAATATCCACACTTCGTAGATCTTTGATTCTGGTTGTTACATCATATGACCCCTGTTGCATCTCTCCTTAGTAATTGTGTCTCCCCTCCTTCTCCTATCACTATTGCTACAGCTAATGGTTCCTCTATGCATTTCTCCTCTATTGGTTCTATTTCCTCTTCCCATTTGTCTCTTTCTCCTATATTTTATGTACCTCACCTCTCGCTTAGTCTTATTTCTATTAGTCAATTATCTGATTCCAGTTTTGATGTTGTTTTCTCTTCATCTCATTGTGTTGTGCAGGATCGGGTCTCCAAGAGGCAGATTAGGATCAAGCGTAGACTTGGAGAACTATATATCTTGGACAGCTTACATGTTCCTTTAGATGTGTCTTCTACTACATTGTTTTCTTTTTGTTTAAACAATAAGTCTTTTTTATTTTATATTTGGCATTCTAGGTTAGGTCATTTGTCAAGTGATCGTTTGAGGATATTAGTTCAGTCTAGACATTTAGGCCATTTTTCCATTGCTGAGATTTCAGAGTATCGTGGTTGTAAACTGGCTAAAATGTTTGCTCTTCCATTTAATAAAAGTAGTTCTATTTCATCTTCTCCTTTTCAATTAGTTCATACTGATGTTTGGGGTCCTTCCCTTATAGTTACCAAGGGAGGTTTGCAATATTATGTGTCTTTTGTAGATGATTAGAGTCGGTTTACATGGGTTTATTTGATGACACGAAAATCTGATTTTTATGAAATATATTCCAATTTTTACTCCATGATTTGCACTCAGTTTTCCACCACCATTAAAGTTCTCCGTTCTGATTTGGGAGGTGAGTATTACTTGTCTAAGTTTGAGGAGTTTTTAGCTATTCATGGCACTATTCATCAGTCTTCTTATTCAGACACTCCTGCCCAAAATGGTCAAGTTGAGCACAAACATCGTCATCTCCTTGATACAACTCATTCTTTGCTACTTTCATCCTTTGTGCCTTTTGTCTTTTGGGGAGAATCTGTGCTCACTGCTGCATATTTTCTCAATCGGATGGCTACTCCTCTTCTCTCCGGCTCATCTTCGTATGAACATTTTCTTGGTGTTACTCCAAATTATTCTGTTTTTTGTGTTTTCGGTTCTACATGTTTTGTGCTCCTTCCTAAACGGGCGCGCTCTAAGCTTAGTTCTCATTGTGTCCTATGTGTCTTTTTAGGGTATGGCATTAATCATAAAGGTTATCGGTGCTATGATCCTACCACCAAAAAGCTTTATGTGCCTAGGCATGTCACTTTTTTAGAAAAACTACCCTACTACACTATACCATCCACCCTTGTCCCTATTACCAAGGATGAATTGGTTTACGTTGACCCATTTCCTTCTGAAGTTTCTTCTTATGAGTTTGTTTCTGATCTTGATATCTCTACCTTGCCTTTTCTTAGTACCTCTAATATCTCTCCAGCTCCCGCTTCCTCTGCTCCTCTTCTTGTTTATTAGCGTCACAAAGCAATTTCGAACTCGCCTATCTCTAGCTCTACTGTCCCTCTAGCTGTTTTTTTAGATCCCGCTCCTTCTGCACATCGCTTTCCCACACGTGATCGTTGTCCTCCGAACTGGTATGGTTTTGGTAATACATGTCTTTCCCTTTCCTATCTGTCTTTTCTTTCTTGTCTTTATACTTATTTTGTGCCTAGGTCCTACAAGGAAGCTTGTTATGATCCCAATTGGATTGCTGCCATGAATGACGAGTTAACTGCTTTGGCTAACACTCAAACTTGGGATTTGGTTCCATTACCTGCTGGCAAGAATCTTGTAGGCTATAAATGGGTCTATAAGGTCAAAACCCTTTCTAATGGACATCTTATAGAATGTTGTAGGTTGTTCGCACTCTTATCTCTATTGCAGCTGTCCATCATTGGCCTTTGTTTCAACTCGATGTCAAAAATTCCTTTCTTAATGGACATCTTGCAAAAGAAGTGTATATATGCCCTCCACCAAGTCTCTCACACCCTTTTGGTGTGGTTTGTCGTCTTCGCAGTGCTCTGTATGGTCTTAAGTAATCTTCTCGTACTTGGTATGAGCGATTTCACTCTGTTGCACTTCAAGTTGGGTTTTTCCCTAGTCATCATGATTGTGCTCTATTTGTTTGGCGTACTTCTGTTGGCCTTGTTCTTCTTCTCTTATATGTGGATGATATGATCATCACTAGCTCTGATTGTAGTACTATTGAGGAGGTTAAGCATCAGTTGTTTCAGGAGTTTGAGATGAAAGATTTGGGGTCTCTTCGGTATTTTCTTGGTATTGAGGTTGCTACCTCTCCTACTAGGTATCTTCTCTCTTAGACTAAATATGCCTGTGATATTCTTTCTTATGCCAATCTCACTAATGATAAGATTGTTGACACTCCTTTTGAGTTGTATGCTAAGTTTTCTGCTTCTCATGGCGTTCCTCTTGAGGATCCCACTTTGTATCATGAGTTGGTTGGGTGCCTTGTTTATCTCACCGTTACTCGTCTAGATATCTCCTATTCTGTGCACATTCTTAGTCAGTTTGTTTCTGCTCCTCATTCCACACACTGGGCTGCCTTACTCCATACTCTACGCTACTTTCGGGGCACTTTGTTACAATGTTTGCTGTTATCTGCCTCTTCAGACTTGACTCTCCATGCCTATGTTGACGCTGATTGGGCCGGTGACATCTCTGATTGCAAATCCACTTCTGGTCTTTGTGTTTTCCTCGGTGATTCTCTCATATCTTGGAAGAGTAAAAAACAATCTATTATTGCTCGTTCCACTGTTGAGGCTGAGTATCATGCCATGGCTCATGCTACTTCTGAGATCGTTTGCCTTCGTTGGCTTCTCTCTGATATGGGCGTCTCTCTTTCTGGCCCTACTCCTTTGTATTGTGATAATCAAAGTGCTGTTCAGATTGCTCATAATTCAGTCTTCCATGAGCGGACCAAGCATGTTGAAATCAATTGTCACTTTGTCTGACAGCATCTTCAGGTTGACACTATTTCTCTTCCGTTTGTTCCGTCCTTTCTTCAGTTGGCCGATTTTTTTACGAAGACTCAATTTCTCTCCCTTTTGTTCCGTCCTCTCTTCAATTGGCCGATTTTTTTATGAAGACTCACATTGTTGCTCGTTTTCGTTTTTTTCTTGGCAAATTTTCGATACTTTCTACGCTCGCATTCTCAGTTTGAGAGGAGGGGAGGGGTGTAAAGATTATTGTATTTTATATTAGTCATTTAGGGTAGTTTTGTCTATTACATTATTAGGGTTTATTTCATTTAGGTTATATATATTGTACTCAGTG